>VZQC01015089.1:0-98805 GCA_009823505.1 Rhizomys pruinosus
TCCTTTCCTCTTGAATGGATGAGTTCTTTGATTTTTCCTTTTCTCATTTCCTCTTCTGATTTCTTTAGCATATCCACTTCATTTTTGGAAATTCTTGGATCTCTTTCTTGTAAGCCCTTTGGCTTGCGTGTAGTTGCGGTTCTTTATCTTTTTCAGCATTGGGTCTTTTCAGTGTTTCTACTTTACTTCGGAAGGACTTGTTGTACCTTCTCTCTCTCCTAACGTTGGTCCTTGTTTTTTGTTCTTTTTTGTGTCGTCTTTCTTGTTTGATTTTTTTTCTTCCTCATCTCTCTTTTTCTTGTTCGTTTAATTTGTTCACCATTATGATCCTTGCTACTTATTTCAATTACCCCAGCTACCCACACCGGTGTTTTTTCTGTTCTTGTTCGCTGTTGTGCTCTTGGGGTACATTCTCTCCCACGGCCCTGGCCCATTCCCACTGTTAAAGTACGTTCCATAGGCCATTGGTAATTTAGCTTGGCCCGGGATTATCTCCTGCACCTTTCCCCAGTGTCGCTCCTCCTCTCTTGACATCCCCTGCTCTGGCATGTATTGTTTTGTGTTCTTCGTTGATGTGTATGTATTTCATATTTTTTGTGAGTCCTTGAATATGCCGTATTTATTCTTTGATTTTTTTTTTTTTTTTTTTCCCCCCGACCCCTAGGCGCTTTGCTATTGGCTTTGACCTATCTTTCTAGATAACTTCTTCTTGTCTGTTATTAGCCTCATGTTTGTGTATTGGGTGGTGGTAGCGGGGGATTTCTTCTATGCTACAAGTCAGCATTTTTTTTTTTCTTTGTTTTTCGGCTACCCTTCGCCTGCGACTTCACGCGCACCGATCCCTTAGCTCCCCCCTACTTTATACGTCCTTGTTGACTTCTTCATCTTGTACAGTTCCCCCCCCGCCCCCGCCGCCCCCCGCGCCCCCCCCCCCCTCTTCCTTCCTTCCTCCCCCCCCCCCCCCCCCCCCCCCCCCCCCCCCCCCCCCCCCCCCCCCCCCCCCCCCCCCCCCCCCCCCCCCCCCCTCTTCTCCTTCCTCCCCCCCCCCCCAACCCCAACCCAAACACCAAAAAAAGTCGAGGGTACGGCGTATGAGATTGCTGTCATTGTACGTAAATGAATAACCCCCAACCCCAACATCACAAAAAAACCACACACCCACAACCAACCCCAACGGAGCCACAACCCACAAAAACAACCTGGTTTGCACCAGCGCCACCCGCCTAAGAGTCAAAGAGGGTGCGCGGATCTCTGGACCGGAGTAACAGTATTTTTCTTTTCTTTCGAAGGATTTTTTTGTATTTTTGATGACCAGGGTTACACATCTTGTTTCTTCTCTAACCAAACTTATAAGTCCCAGACGCATTGGCCTACTCGAATGAACTGGCTCGCGACTAGACCAGCGCTGGCGCTGCGACTCACAAGCCCGACTCCCACCTTGCCTCTGCCCTCCCCGAAGTGCCATGGAGACCATCATAAAGGCTGCTGCACACACCACCCAGCCCCACACCGCCCATACAAGAAGCGTACCCCATACCGCCCATGTCGGGTGCTGGGCACTCACAAACCGCCGGTCCCTACCGCCCAACGCGCAGCTAAGTGCTCTACGTAATCACTCGAGCCACTTCCACTCCACGCACTGTCTATAACATGTCTTCACCGGCCCAATCAGATGCTACTACCCGCAGCTGCCCCTGCCCCCTTTGTTGTAAAAAGAAAAACGGGGGCGGTGATTTTTACTGTTTAACAAACACCACTATGATGGGGGGTGGAGAGATGGTCTTAAGCCGTTAAGACAACTTGTCTGCCTTCTAGAGACCTGGGTTTGATTCTCATCTCTCCAGTTCCATTGCGGATTTTGTGCCTTTCTGGCTCTGTAGGCTTTGTGTTCAGCACTGTGCCACTTATATTCCTGCAGGCAATACTTTCATACACATAAAATAAAACGATTTATTTATTTTGCTGGGTTGGTGTGTGCCTGGCCTTTAATCTACGCACTCGTGGGAGGCAGAGGCAGTGGCATTTTCTTTGTGAGTTCCGGCCGCCTGGTCTTACAGAGTGAGTTCCCGGCCACTGGGGCTATCGGGAACAGAAACAGCGATCCAATTTTATTTAATTTTATTTTTTATGTGTATGAGTGTACTGTTGCATGTGGTTGGTTGCACCCATGTCATGCAAGTCCCGAAGGTCAGGAAGAGGGTATCGGGCCCGTGGTTTGGTGCGTGCATTGCCTTTACATCCTGCACTTGGAGGCAGAGGAGTGCGGCATCTTTTGTGAGTTCAGGCCCAGCCTGTCTACAGGTGAGTTCCAGCGACAGTTGGGGCTACGGGGAACCCTGTCTCGAAAAGACAAAAAAAAAAAAAAAAGAAGAGAGGGTCTCGGAATTCCCCTGGACCATGAGTTAAAGGACAGTTGTTAGCGCTCACATGGGTGCCTGGGAATTGAACCCAGGTCCTATGTGAGAGCAGGCCGGCACTCTAAACCACTGACCAATCTCTCCCTTCCCTATGTATTATTGTTATTATTTTTTGGTATTTTTGAGACAGGTTCTCGTAGCCCAGATGGCCGGAATTCACTTTGTACGACCAGGCTGGCCTTGAACTAAAACCCCTGCCTCCTCCCAAACAAAAAAAATTTTTAGAGTTTTTTTAAATATTAAAAAAAAAAAACCAAAAAGATTAAAACATTTTTTTCCTCAGGCTGCCAACTTAAAAAAAAACAGTCTGAATATTCAAAAATATGGGATTGATTAACAAAATTACCAGCCAGTGTTGGCGCATGCCTTTAATCCTAGCACTTGGGAGGCAGAGGCAGGCGGATCTTTGTGAGTTCAAGGCCAGCCTAGTCTACAGAGTGAGTTCCGGGACAGCTGGGGCTACAAGGAGACCCTGTCTCGAAAAGACCGAAAAAAAAAATTATTATACTGTACTACAATGGAGTAATTTCTCTTTGGTGAAAGAAAAGTGTGAGGTGAGAGAAGAGGGTTACAAAATGATCAGGATAGCATGAGAGTTTTGTTTTCTTTTTCAGTGTGGGGGACAATTCACACCTAGAATATAATCCCTGGTTTGGACATTTCATGTAAGTAGAACATACAATATATAGCCTTTGGATGCTGGCGTTTCAAGGTTCAATTGTGTTGTAGTGAGTGTCCCTCCTTTCTCTCTCTCTCTCTCTCTCTCTCTCTCTCTCTCTCTCTCTCTCTCTCTCTCTCTCTTTGTCTTTCTGAGCCCTGTAACCCCAGCTGGCCTGGAACTTGCTATGTAGACCAGGCGTGCCTTGAACTCACAGAGATCCACCTGCCTCTGCCTCCCAAGTGCTGGGACACCCCTGGCCAGAAATAACAAACATTTTAAATTGGCCCTATTTTTTTTGACCTCTCTCTTTCTGGATTTAACTGGTTGAGGGTAATCTAGATTATTCATTAGCTCTATGACATCATCCCATCTGGCTTGTGTTATCACCCGGACATCACTGATATCCTTACATCTATTCCATAAAGTTGTTCAGCCTGACTGGAGGCATCGTTGGACTTGCCCTGTGATGTCAGCTGATGCCACCTGCTGGACAGCTGCCCTGGACCAGCTGACCTCTCTCCAATCCAGGGGCTGCTGTTGGCTCCTCCTACCGAAACTCGGTCCATGGCCCCTGTGTCACAGGCGTCTTGCTGCGTAAAGCACTGCACCCGTGCAAATGGGGTCCAGCAGACGTGGGAAACCGCTACAGCCCCAGGCGTGACCATGAGGCTGCGCATGAATCTGGGCTCCTCACTCTGGAGGAATTTCCTTTTAGATTTCCTATGCAGTGGTCACTGAAAACAGCCCCATGCCCACCCCTGTTTCCGTTCTGAAGGGAAGTGAGTCAGGGGCCTCCGCCCTGCCCAGTTATCGCGCTGCCTGGCTAAGCGCTAGTCTTGGTGCGGTGCCCTCGCTGTATGCGGACTCTGAGCGTCTGGCTCGCCTTTGTCGATGGTCAGCTGGTGACAGATAGCTGGAGAGGGCGGGGCCGGAGGCAGGACCTCCTATTGGCTGGGACAAGTGTGGGAACCCAGGCCCAGTGGGATTCACATACCCAGTCGCCCCGGGCCTTAAATAGCCAGCTGTGAGCGCCCTGCCTGGGGGCTTGAGGTTCAAACCCGCAGGGGGTCGCAACGCGGCGCTCTCCAGGGAGCCAGAGGCTCTACACTCACGACGTCCAGGGAAACCGAGCGCCTCGCCAGGAGCGCTGGCCAGCACTAGCCGGACCCCAGACAAGGCCCTCAACAGCTGTATACCACAAGGTGGGTCTCGGCTGGGCACAGGGATAAGGGTTGCGGGGAGGGACAACGAAACCCCGAAAGTTACCTCTGCTCCACCTTACCGTCCTCCAAGCGGGTCGTGGAGAAGCGGCTGCGAGCGTGCATCAGCTCTAGACCCTCATCCTGGACGAGCGCAGAAGGGATGTGAACCCGGACAGGAAGAAGCACTGGGAGGGTCTCCAGCTCTCAGGGCTCACTGTGACCCCGCGACCATGAAATCCCGAGGGTGGGTCACCACCGGTTGCCGCCCGCCACTGTATCCCTGCCTCCAGAGTTCCCGCCACACAAAACTGGAGAAGGCGGGACGTCCTGGAGATGACCCTGAGACATCTGAAGAATCCGTGACGCCTGCCGGTGACAGACGTGACAGGAGAGGTTCGGGTGACACATGAGGGCGGGAGGTGTCCGGAGTCGCCCCCGCAGGCGTAGACCTCGGATCGCCCGCCGCTCCAGCAGCCGCGCTGCGCGTGGTCCTGGGCAAGTCCTGCGCGAGTTTCCACGCGTGCCTGGCGGAGGTGAACTGCTTCCTGGCCGGCTGTGGGCGTCCCAGGCGACCAGCGCTCCAGCTTACTCCGCCACCCTGGACCTGCCTGCACTAGCTGGCGGCCTCGCACCCGCGACCCTGGCCCCTGGCACGGGTCGCGAGCTGCTGCTGTCGCCGCCGCCGGGGCAGTCTTCGCGCTTAGAACAGACCCCGGCTCCTCTGCTGCTCCAAGAGCCGCGTCCTGGGGCCAGGGCGGACCCTGGAGGCCCTAGCTGCTGTGAGGTGCGGCCTGTCCTAGGACTGGGTCTCCGTCTAGACTGTACCAGAGAGAAATATTTTCGAAGCCGGTGTCGCATTTTTGTTTTGTTTCATTTTTGTGAGTGATCTGGCTAGTTCTTATTGCCAGCAGTTCGGACTCCGCCCATTTCCCAAGCCCTATCCACCTCTCCAGTGTTTGCCCCTTTTCTGGGTGCCTCACAGGCAGGCTGCGCAGACCACTGTGTCCTCTGGTGCTCCAAAGCTGGCTTGGCTTTGGTCAGCGGTGGAATCCGTGAACCCCCTCAGAGTACCCCAAGAGGCACAGCCAGGAAGGCGACAGTCATCAAGCTTTCCAAAATGTGCCTCAGTTCTGGAAGATGGTAGTGAGCTAATTTTTTCTTTCTTTTTTTTCTTTTTGGTCTATTCTAGACAGGGTCTCCCTGTAGCTCCAGCTGTCCTAGACCTGGCTCTGTAGACCAGGCTGGCCTTGAACTCACAAAGATCCGCCTGCCTCTGCCTCCCAAGTGATAGGATTAAAGGTGTGTGCTACTACGCCATCCTGAATTTTTTCTTTATTTAGAAAAAAAAAAAAAAGGGTGGGGGAGCTTGAGAGATAGCTCAGCCGTTAAGAGCACTGACTGCTCTTGCAGAGGACCCGGGTTCTATTCCCAGCACCCACATGGTGGCTGAGCGCCGTCTTTGACTCCAGTTCCAGGGGAATCCGACACCCTCTTCTGACCTCCGCAGCGTTGCACAACACAGCTGCACAAACCTACATGCAGACAGTACATTCATACACATAAAAGAAGAAAAAAATTGGTCTGTTCTGTGGTGTGTGTGTGTGTGTGTGTGTGTGTGTGTTGCACACAGGCGAGAGGCGAGCACACCCACCCATAGGGAGGCATACTTAGTCTAGAGTAAGCTGCTGGGTATTTTCCTCTATAGTTCTCTAGATTATTGCCTTAAGAAAAGGTCTCTCTCACTGAACTGGAAGGTGGCCATTTTGGCTAGACTGGCTGGCCAGTGTACTGTTGGAGTGTTTCAATCTGTGCTTCCCAATGCTAGGGCTACAGAAGGTGCAGCCATGCCTGACTTTTTGTGTGGGTGCGGGGGATTTGAACTGAGGTCCTCCTGCTTGCAGACTAAGCACTCTTAAACACTGAGTCATCTTAGCTCTGACTTTTAAAAAAATATTTATGTTTCTTTTATGTGTATGATTGTTTTGCCTGCATGTATGTAAGTGCACCCATGTGATGCAATGCCCACAGAGGTCAAAAAGGGCATCCCAGCCACCATGTGGGTGTTGGGAATTGAACCTGGGTCCTCTGCAAGAACAGCCAGTGCCCTTAACTCCAGAGCCATCTCTGGAACCCCCAGCTTTATTTTGGAAGGTGATGTTGGAAGGAGATGTGTTGACTCTGCTGCACTTGGGGGAGGGCTGGCCTCTTCTTCCCTGAAGCCTCTGTTTAGATCACCTGGATCCTGCTTTCCTTTCGTGGTTCAGCACAAAGCTGCCTGCTTCCTCCGCGGTTGAGCCCCATTCCTCCAATTTAAGTCTCCTTCCTGCCACATAGGTAGGGATCTGTGTACAACAGGCTGGCAAAGACCACTAGTTCCTATACTCTGCAGCTGGGCATTACAAAGGACATAGGGCACCAAGGTCAGGATGTAGTGGACATTTATGCTCATGCTTTCCAAAGTCACCATCATGCTGCCTGTGCCTCTGCCTTCCCCTGGGTTGCTGCTAAGGGCTATGCTGCAGTCGTGGGAGGGGGTGCCCTGGCCACACTGAGTCTGTAGAGAGGTTTCGTCTAGATCCATTCCCAAGAGCACTGAGTTCCTCAGATACTTGCTTGACACTTGCCCAGATAGGGCCACCAGGAAGAAAGGTGAGCCACTATACCACAGGCTGATCAACTACTACCTCCTCCAGCAGCCTTTCCTTGGGTCTTCTTGGGCAGAACCATACACATCTGGGAGAAATCATTAAGTTCTTGTTAAGCCTATCACCCCCGCTTAGCACACTGCTTCTCTTCTAGACAGTGGGCAGCGGTGTGGACTGAGTGCTGTGTCCTTCTGAAAGAGGACCCTCTTGGTGGGAAGAGTCTGTGAGAGAGGTGGGAGGTAGCAAGTTGTTCGGTGCAATAAGGCACAGAGAGAAGGAGGAGGACAAGGCCTGCTGGACACTGAGCCTCCCATCCTCAGGAAAGGGAGGTACCCTCTGGCTCTATGGCCACTAGAAATGCTACCTGAGAGGACGGGAAGAAACGGGCCATATTTGGCCCCTCCTGGTCTCTCTGCCTCACTTCCTATGCCCCGTAGTCTGTTCTGCTATGAGATTCCTGCTTAGCCCTCCGAGGATCTCCTGGGCTCTGGGGCATTGACACTTCGACAAGAAGGTCCTTCTTGACCTTTGGCACTTTGTACTCTGCCCCCTCTCCAAATCTTCTCTTTCGTTCCCACATTCATGTCAGACTATCCGCTTACTGCAGGCTCCTTCAGTATTGCTTGGGCCTACCCAGATAGGGCTCCAGGAAGCCAGGGCCACAACTGTGTCTCACACTTCTGTCCTTGGAACAGCAAAGCTCAACTATATTAACCTACTCAGTCAGTGTGGGGGAAACGTGGAGCTGGGAGATTGGGGTATGACTTGGGTTAATAGAATTGAAATCGAAGCTCAGGTTAGGACCCCTTAGTGAGGAGTCAGCTACAGTGGTTGGGGTAGACAAACAGGTCCTGGGTTAGCAGCCTCGGAGATGGCTCCCAACAGTCCTTATGGGCCACAGAGAGTTAGTGTTGCTACCTGAGTTGCTGGAGTCAAAGTCTAGGTTTTTGGAGCCCCAACAAAGCTTGGCCACCTGTCCTCAAGAGGGTAATTAAGGGGATAGTAAAAGATATAGTAAGGAGGTTTATTCAATATGGTCACAGTGAGAAGACCCAGTGATCGCCCCATGTCCATCTTCAGGGTCTTGACATGGTGTTGGGTTTAAATAGAAGTCAAGAAAAATGTATCCAGGGCTGGAGAGATGGCCTACTGGTTAAGAGCTCCGACTGCTCTTGAGGAGGACCTGGGTTCAATCCCCAGCACCCACATGGCGACTGAGAACCGTCTTCAACTCCAGTTCCAGGGGAATCCAACACCCTCTTCTGACCTCCATGGCATTGCACGACATGGGTGCACAAACCTACATGCAGACAGTACATTCATACACATAAAAAAATAAATAAAATTTTTTTAAAAATTAAAAAAGGGCTGGAGAGATGGCCTAGCGGTTAAGAGCGCTGACTGCTCTTGCAGAGGACCCGGGTTTGACCCCCAGCACCCACATGGCAGCTGAGAGCCGTCTTTGACTCCAGTTCTGGGGGAGTCCGACGCCCTCTTCTGACCTCCGAGGCATTGTATGACACGGGTGCACAGACCTACATGCAGACAGTATATTCATACACATACAAAATAAATGAAATTTAGAAAATATTTTTAAAAAATTAAAAAAAAAGAAAAATGTATCCATTGACTCATCATTGTCTCAGCTCCAGGTTTTTGTGCAAGAGGTTTGACAAGTTGTTGGAACTGTGTGCAGTCTCTTTCCAAGGAGACAAACTCTCCCTCTGGCTAGTACCAGAGGTCATAGTCTTTTCCTTCTCACAGTATAAGACTCCTGGGGAAATTCCAGTTTCTTAGGGTCCATTTTCTTAATAGTCAGAGAGCTAAAGGGAGGGACACAAATCCCTCTCCTTGGACTGTTTCCCCTCCTGTCAGGATAGGGACAGGGAGGTATTGTCTCTGGTCCTGTCACTTTGTCATCCTTTGCTGTGGGGAATCGGCTTCTTCTACTGGAGGGAAGCAGGCCTGGGTGCTCCTGCCACCGATGGTGACAATCAGTCTAGACTATGGCCCCACCAGGTCTTCCTGTCCTGAACCACTCCTTGTAGGATCTTATCAGAAGCTATGAGATCAAAAGTGTTTGCTTAGTTTTTGTTGCACAGCAGTAAACAGTGAGGATAATTTCTTTTTTTCTTTTTAAATTTCTTTCTTTTTTTTTTTTTTAGTCTTTTCGAGACAGGGTCTCCCTGTAGCCCCAGCTGTCCTGGAACTTGCTCTGTAGACCAGGCTGGCCTTGAACTCACAAAGATCCGCCTGCCTCTGCCTCCCAAGTGCTAGGATTAAAGGCGTGCGCCACCACGCCCGGCTTAAATTTATTTCTGTATGTGTATGAATGTACTATCTGCATGCAAGTCTGTGCACCCGTGTCGTGCAATGCTGCGGAGGTCAGAAGACGGTGTCAGATTCCCCTGGAACTGGAGCTCTCCTGGAATTGGAGTTTCAGACGGTTCTCGGCTGCCATGTGGGTGCTAGGGATGGAACCTGGGTCCTTTGCAAGAGCGGTCAGCACTCTTAACCGCTAGGCCATCTCTCCAGCCCCAACAGTGAGGATAATTTCTATGTAATTCATTCAATAAGTGTAAATAATAGTAGCTGTAAACATCAATACAGTCGCTGAAGGTTGAATTACATATGCAAGGTCGCCCAGAGGTCATGGGGGTGAGGAAGAAGTCAGAGCGGTTGACCCTAGGAAGAGCTCCTGTATTTGTGGAGATAAGGAGACCACTTAGTCAGGAGAGCACACCTAATTGTATGACATACTGAGTAACATCAATGTTATCTGCAAACAACTGTGTCATTATATTGTAGAATCCCTTAAAAATAAAAAAAAATAATAAATAAAAAAAAAAGAGCAGATTTGCAAGGGGATATTCTGGCCAACTGTCCTGGCTAGTCAGATGCTTTCCGGCAGCTTCTGCAGGAACAGGTCAAAGCCCAAGGAGGGCTGAGGGGAACAAGATGGGCTGGTTCTTATTAGCTAAGAGAAGATATGGGCTCTGGAACAGAAGTACTGGGTATGGTTCCAAAACAGGGGGCGCCTCTTATTAGTGACAAGATTTGGCTCACTCACCTCAGTTAGTCAGAAGCTCTCCTAGACCTCAGTGCAAAGGGGCCAGACCCAAGGAGAGCTCATGGGAAATGGATCCCAATTTACATCCTTACCAGGAGCATGAAGGACCTCCCCTTCCTCTTTATTTTTGTGAGCATTGTCTGTTATTTAAATTCTAATGATAACTATGGTGACTGGAGTGAGACAGCATCTCAGTGCATGACTGCAAGACAGCTCGGTGAATAAAGGCACTTGCTGCCAAGCCTAATAACCTGAGTGTGATCCCCACCCAGAAAGTGGAAGAAGAGACCCAGCTCCTGAAAGAGAAGAGACCCAACTTCCTCCGGTGTGTACAAGTGTACCATGGTATGTGTATGCTCAAGTTTATAAACACAAAAGAATAAACAAAAAATGAATAAAATATTAAAAAAAAATCCCCAGCCCATGGCATTAAAGAAAGGAAGCAGAACCTGTAAGAGGGCTCTGGTGAGGTGCCTTGGCAGGTCAAGGTGCTTGCTGTCAAGCCTGGTGAGCTGAGTTCTATCCCTGAAACTCACATGGTAGAAGGAAAGAACCAAGTCCCATAAACTGTTCTCTGACCTCCACACACATCTACGGATGTGCATGTCCACATATACACGTGCACACAACAAATACATGTTTATTAAAGTTAAAAAAAATGACTGGGAATGGTGGTTAAAAAACAAATCAAGGGCTAGAGAGATGGCCTAGAAGTTAAGAGTGCCGACTGCTCTTGCAGAGGACCAGGGTTTGATCCCCAGCACCCACATGGCAGCTGAGAACTGTCTGTAACTCCAATTCCAGGAGAACTCCAGTTCCAGGAGAATCGACACCCTCTTCTGATCTCTGTGGCATTGCACTACACGGGTGCACAAACCTACATGCAGACAGTACATTCATACACATAAATAAATAAATAAATAAATAAATAAATAAATAAATAAATAAAATTTAGAATCTAACTTTAAAAACATCGGGGCTGGAGAGATAGCCTAGCGGTTAAGAGCTCCAACTGCACTGGGCGTGGTGGCGCACGCCTTTAATCCTAGCACTTGGGAGGCAGAGGCAGGCGAATCTTTGTGAGTTCAAGGCCAGCCTGGTCTACAGAGTGAGTTCTAGGACAGCTGGGACTACAGGGAGAGCTCCAACTGCTCTTGCAGAGGACCCGGGTTCGATCCCCAGCACCCACATGATGGCTGAGAACCGTCTTTAACTCCAGTTCCAGGGGAATCCGACACCCTCTTCTGACCTCCACGGCATTGCATGACACGGGTGCAAAAACCTGCATGCAGACTGTGCATTCATACACATACGAAAATAAATAAATAAAAATAAATAAAAAAATAAAAACAAAACAAAACAAACCTTTAAATCCTGACTCAGGAGGGAAAGGCAGACATATCTCTGTGAGTTTGAGGCTAGCCTGGTTTGCGTAGTGACTTCCAGGCCAGCCAGGGCTACATAGGGAGGCCCTGTCTCAAAAAGTAAATAAAGTAAATATTAAAAAGATAGGGGCTGGAGATATGCCTCTGCAGTTAAGAACACTGGCTGCTCTTACAGAAGATTCAGGTTCAATTCCCAGGACCCATATGGAGGCTAACAACCATAGGCTACTCCGGGGCCTGATTAGTAAGCCACGTTGCTGAATTTGCATGTAAACATCTACAGATGCATGTGCAGTCTGAGGACTATGTAACTGCATGATTAAGTTGACCTTTTCCATGATTGGACGCGATCTGATGCTCTCTGTGCTGATTGATAGAAGCTTCCTATATACCCTGTACCGGACAATAAAGTTTTGAGTTTCACCCTCAAACGTGGTCCCTGAGTGGTCTTTTGCACTTACCCTCGGTAGAGAGGGGACCAACAACTGGTTGAATAAAGGCCTACATGTGGCACTGAACAGGGACCCTCAGACCTACTGCAAGCCTGGAGTTTCTGGTAAATAATCCGTTTGATGGGTAATTCATGGTCATACCAAGTGACCCCCAGACCATTTGCCTATGGCAAGCTTGGAGTTTTGGGTAAGTGGTCCCTTTGATGGGTAATTCATGGGCACACCAAGTGACACCCCAGAGCAACTGCCTGCGTACTCTGCTTCAGTCGCAGGGCATGGAAGTTAGTGAAAGTCGGGCCAGGGGGTATGGAAGACCCTGCTAGATGTTGCCCCTTGGTTGGATGAAGAGGAAGGGGAGGAGGACCCCGAGTGGGAGGGCCGAAGGCAAAAAGAAACTGCATGATCCCGGTAAGGAGCTGCAGGCAGGAAAAGCTGGCCTTGTGAGCAGCTCTGGACTGAGCCGGAAGCAGAAAGCGGGGCTGTACCAATATCAGACCGAGCGAGGGGGGAGTCACTGCCTTCGAGTTCCACCCCCTTCATCTTCATACCCTTCCTTTACCCCCTCAGGAAGAGCCAAATGCCTCCTGGTCTCACCTGCTTTGCAAGCAAAGGGACCAGGGATGGGTTGAGGCAGGACCCCCCACCCCCGCAGGCTGGATGGGGGTTTCCCTTGCTGGAGTCCTTCTTGCCATGGGCATCCCCCGTCCAAGCTTTTCACAAGGCCCTTTGCCATGGTGTCCTCATAGCCCCCAGTCCCTGTAGAGCTAAGGAAGGCCATCAAAGGGATGGGGTTCAGGCTCATTGGACAAGGGGCATACTTCATGACCTCCTGGAACCCCCTCATCAACATTTCTTTGCCCCCGGGAGGCAGCGGCTCCCCCATGAGCTGCCGCCACCTGCTGGGAAACTAACTCAGCACCTGGTGGCCCTTCCTGGTATGGTAGGGTGGACTACAGACCGCTCTTCTTTGCTCTTAAGAACTTCATCACCCCGCCCCCCTTCACCTTTTCTGCTTTAGAACTTTCTTGAGATGAACTGAATGAATAACGTGGGATTTCTTCGTTCCGGTGCTCTGGAGGTAGAGGCAGGTGGATTTCTGTGGGAGGTTGGAGCCAGGCTGGTCTAGGCATTGAGTGCTAGAGGGCCATGTCTAAAGCAAGCTTCCAAAAAGATAAACCAAAAATCTTGGTCCAATTTAAATGGAGATTTGGGAATTTTTTTTTAATTTTTATTTATTTCTGTGTGTGTATGAATGTACTGTCTGCATGCAAGTCTGTGCACCCGTGTCGTGCAACGCCGCGGAGGTCAGAAGAGGGTCTCCGATTCCCCTGGAACTGGAGCTCTCCTGGAATTGGAGTTTCAGACGGTTCTCAGCCGCTATGTGGGTGCTGGGGATCGAACCCGGGTCCTCTGTAAGAGCAGTCGGCGCTCTTTTAATATCAAACAGTCCTTAGGGATGAGTCAGGACAAGCAAATTAGTCTAAAACTGCAGGCATCTGTGTACTGTTTCGGCCTTTGGGCCTTCTCTAGCCCTTGGCCCTGTAGAAGAGAGATTAAGATGGTTAGGGACAAATCGGGACAGGTTAGGGACAAATAAATGGTCAGCTCAGGGTCAGGTAGCTGGGAAGGGTCTAAAGGCCAATGCTTTTTGGCAGCTAGATCTCAGGTGTTTGTACGTCACTGAGGACACTGTTCTAACCATGTAAGAACTGCAGCAGGAGAACCTGCAACACAGTTCTGAGAACAAGACAAACTCTGGGTTGCCCTCCAGCTCCTCCTGCAGAGTGTGGCCGTTCTTCCTTCCACCAAGAAGCCTATACCGTCAGAGAAGCTTCTCTGCCACGAGAGCTCGAACTCCAGCAAGGCCACTCTCTTCTCTACCTGCTTGCTCCGCGCTTTCTTCTTTCTCGTTCCCGTAAATACCACCAACTGCTTTACTAAGCCCGCCCTCCGAGAAGGGGAATATGTTTCCTTTCTTTTTTTTAATTTTAAAAAAATTTATTATTATTATTATTATTATTATTATTATTTTTTTTTTGGTCTTTTCAAGACAGGGTCTCCCTGTAGCCCCAGCTGTCCTGGAACTCACTCTGTAGACCAGGCTGGCCTTGAACTCACAAGGATCCGCCTGCCTCTGCCTCCCGAGTGCTAGGATTAAAGGCGAGTGCCACCACACCTGGCTTCTATTTATTTTTTATGCGTATGAATGTATGTGTATGAGTGTACTGTCTGCATGTACCCGTGTCATGTAATGCACACAGAGGTCAGAAGAGGGCGTCAGATTCCCCTGGAACTGGAGTTAAAGATGGTTCTTAGCCACCATGTGGGTGCTGGGAATCAAACCCTGGTCCTCTGCAAGAGGAGTTGGCACTCTTAACCGCTGAGCCATCTCTCCAGCCCCATGTTTTCTTTCTAGATGGGTATCAATCAGACACGGGCCTCCTGCATCGAGCCAAACTAGCTGATCTTCTCAGCTGTGACTGCTGGAGTCACTATTTCCAACCAAATGGCTCAAGCGCAAGCCCTCCATGCCTGGTCATCGGTGACATCGGAAGGGTTCAACACTGCTGCCGCCTCCCTCAATTAGGCTGAGGATCGCAAATTTACAGACTCAATTGGACATTCATGTAACCTTACTAGAAGCCATGCTGCAGATGATGGAACTCTCAGTTCAGTAACCCCTTCAAACTGTTGCTTTGGGGAATTGTGTTTCTGGCCTTGCTCAGTTGCATCAGGTTGCTTTGATCTAGGGTAAGGGCATAACAGCAAGAGAGAGTGATGTTGGCTGAAATTGTCCATAAACATGCCCCTATCTGGGCCCATCTGGCCCTGACAGAACTGGAGGGTCGAGACGCCTAGCCTTGTTCAAGCACATAATGTGTTACAGACAGGTTTCCATGTCTCCCCTCCTGGGGGCGATTTATAATTAAATAAATGTAGGGCACTCCTGGGCCTGATTAGTAAGTCACATTGTTGAATTTCTTGCTGTACCTCAACATGGTGCCCTTTCTGGCAACGGCTGCATGCACCCCCCTCGCTGTGATTAGTCGCCCCCTGCGATGAGCTTGTAAACAGCATGTAAGCATCTATAGATTGCATGTGCAGGCTGAGGACTATGTAACTGCATGATTAAGCTGACCTTTGCCATTATTGGATGCGCTCTGATGCTCTCTGTGCTGATTGGTAGAAGCTTTATATACCCTGTACGGGACAATAAAGTTTTTAGTTTCACCCTTCGAAGCGCCCCTGGAGTCGTCTTTTGCCCCATCACACTTAAGCCCTTGGTAGAGAGGGGACCAATGACCCGTTGAATGAAGGCCCACCAACAACCATCTGGTAGCTCCAGTTCCAGGGGATTTGATGCCCTCTTCAGGCCTCTTCAGGCCTCTTCAGGAATTGCATGACACAGGTGCATTTACATACATCTAGGCAAAACACATAAAAATAAATAAATTTGAAAAGTTAAGAGTGCTGACTGCTCTTGCAGAGGACCCGGGTTCGATCCCCAGCACCCACATGGAAGCCGAGAACCGTCTGAAACTCCAATTCCAGGAGAACTCCAGTTCCAGGGGAATGCGACGCCCTCTTCTGACCTCTGCGGCATTGCACGACACGGGTGCACAGACTTGCATGCAGACAGTACATTCATACACATACAGAAATAAAAAAAAAAAAAGATAAATGCAAGCCAAGTCTGGTGACTCAACATCTGTGATCCTAGCACATGGGAGGGTAAGTCAGCAGAGTTACCTTGAGTTTGAGGCCATGGTGAGCTACAGTGTGAGACCCTATCTCAAAAAAAAAAAAAAAAAAACCCAGAAAGAAAAAAACCGCAATAGTATAGATGAATCTTAATTTTATTTTATTTTTGTATGTGTATGAATGTACTGTCTGCATGTAGGTTTGTGCACCCGTGTTGTGCAATGCTGCAGAGGTCAGAAGACAGTCTCGGATTCCCCTGGAACCGGAGTTCTCCTGAAATTGGAGTTTCAGATGGTTCTTAGCCCCCATGTGGGTGCTGGGGATCAAACCCGGGTCCTCTGCCTTTTTTTGTTTTTCTGTATGTGTATGAATGTAGTGTCTGCATGTAGGTTTGTGCACCCGTGTGTGTAATGCTACGGAGGTCAGAAGAGGGTCTCGGATTCCCCTGGAACTGGAGTTCTCCTGGAACTGGAGTTACAGACGGTTCTCAGCCGCCATGTGGGTGCTGAACCCCGGGTCCTCTGCAAGAGCAGTCGGTGCTCTTAACTGCTAGGCTATCTCTCCAGCCCCTGAATTAATATTATTGCATTCTTTCATATAGTACAAACAAGTACATATTGGTTCTGGGTGATGGAGCTATTGGTTTTCTGGAGATGGCCTCCTAGCTGCATACATATGTCAAAGCCTAGCACTCCATACTCTAAACGTTTGCTAACCCCAATAAGACTATTTTAAAAAGAAAGAAGCCCATGTCTGACATGAAGTTATTTATTCAAGGTTAGTCCTTAAAAAAATTATTTGTGTGTGAGTGTGTGTGTGTGTGTGTGTGTGTGTGCGTGTGTGACGTGCATGCCACGGTGTATCTGTGGAGGAAAGAGGACAGTTTTCTCCTTCCACTGTGTGGGTCCCAAGCATCAAATTCAGGTCATCAAGCTTGATAGCAAGCTCCTTTACCTGCTGAGCCAATTGGCTGGCCCAGCCCTTACTTTTGAGATATGTCTTCTGGTCAGGGGCTTGAAAGGAGCTACATGGCCCCATAAAAAGCACTTTAGAAAGCTCCCGGGAAACCTCTACCCACCTCTCTCTCTCTCTCCTAGGATGGAAGAACCCAATTTAGAGACCACCAGGTTATGAGGCTGGCTCAGATCTTTTGTCTGGCTCCCAGTGGAGTTCTGGTGCCCTCTTGTGGCCCATAGGGGCACAGCAGGCAGAGCTCCTCATTTCTCCTTTTCCGCCTGGTCTCCTGTAGGGTGCCTGCTTCTCTTAGCCCAGAGGCCCTGTAGGCCATGTCTCCTTTCACCAACTCATTTGAACTTTCTTGCCCAGCTGTTATGTCTATTCATAATTGAGACCTTGACCAGAAAGCTCCGTTATCTTCCTGCCTAGACTGAGATGAGTCCTAGATCTTTGCCTGGATCCTTCCCTTTAGACAGACATCCCTCACGGAGAAGGTTCATGGTCGGGGTAGGAGTAGAAGAAAGGGCTTCTCTCTGAAGGCTGAGGCAACTCCAGTGATGGTTGTTTCCACGAAGCTTGTTCACCTGGCCCAATAGTAAGATCCTTTTCTATCCTGGTCCTGCTGACGCTGGTTCCCGCTTGCATGGGGACTCCAAGGCATCTGTCTAAAAGGCTGTGTCAGATCACATCATTCCCCCTGACTCAGCCTTACAGGGCCCTTTCATCTCATGAAGTCCATACGAGGCCTGGGTGCTGTGCCCCTGGACACAGACCCACAAGTATGCACCTCCTACACTATGATGAGGTGACACTGCTGTCTTTGCAAGATGTGATGCCGTGTGTCTAGATCCTATAAGGGAACCAACAGTGCATGACTGGATGTTTTCAACTCATGAAAACCAATACCAGGTAGTTTGGGATAAGTATAGGAAGAATAATGTATTAGTCAGGGTTCTCTAAAGAAACAGAAGCAACAGGACGAATATATATAACTATATACAATTTATTGATTTGCTCACGTGACGGAGCTCAACAGTAGCGCCGAACTGGAGAGGCCGGGAATCCAGGGAACTGCTCAGTCCGCAAGGCTGGATGTCTCAGTAGTCCCAGTCTAGTGCTGAAGGCCCGAATGGATTCCAGGAGATCTGCCAGTCTCAGTACACGCTGGGATCCGAAAGGTTGATCACAGCAGCAAGACAAACTCACCAGATGAGAGAGGCAACCCGCAGGAGAAAAAAGGGACCAGCTCCGCTGCCATGGCCTTAAAATACTGCCTGCAAGACAGAAGGTAACGCCACATTTGGGGTGGGCCATCCGGGTTTGAGGTGTCCGGCCAATCAGAAGCCCTTTTTCTCTTATTTGTTCCTTAGGCCAGTCAAGTTGACACCTAGGATTAGTAGGATTAACCATCACAATTAATTACATGCTTTTTTTTTTTTTTTTTTTGGCTCGTGTCGAGACAGGGTCTCCCTGTAGCCCCAGCTAGGTCTGGAACTCACTCTGTAGACCAGGCTGGCCTTGAACTCACAAAGATCCTCCTGCCTCTGCCTCCTGAGTGCTAGGATTAAAGGCGTGCACCACCACGCCCGGCTACATGGTTTTTGAGGCAGGCACAGAATTCTTTAAAGATCTTTAAAATTATTTTTATTTTATGTATATGAGTGTTTTGGTTGTGTGTATGTAAGTGCACCACATGAACACGAGTGTCCTCAAAGGGCAGGGCAGATCCCCAGAGCTGGAATTAGGAGAGTTGTGAGCCACCGTGCGGGTGTTGGAAACCAAACTAGAGTCCTCTCCAAGACTAGAGTCTTCTTAACTGCTGAACCCTCTCCTCAGTCCTATTCTTTTTTTATTTTTTTCTGAAATAAGACCTCACATAGCCCAGGCTGGCTTCAAAATCAGTATGCAGTTGAGGATGTCCTTGAACTCCTGATCTTCCTGCCTTTATTTCCCAAGTGGGATCGCTGTCATACATAACTACGTCCAGTGGAAAGGACTCTTTTAAAAGGACAGAAGGCATCCAGGAATAGCACACATGCTTGTAACCCCACAGCTTGGGAGGCTGAAGCAAGAGAATTGCAAATTCAAGGTCAGCCTGGACTACAAAACAAGTTTGAGGTCAGCCTAGGGCACGATAACTGAAAATGAAAAGTAAGGGTTGGAGAAATGGCTCAGAGCACTGGCTACTCTTGCAGAGGACCAGGGTTCGATTCCCAGCACCCACATGGTGACTAACAACTGTCTGTAACTCCAGTTCCAGGAGATCCAGTGCCCTCTTCTGACCTCCACAGGCATTTCACAGTACAGGTGCACTTACATACATGCAGGCAACGCACTCTTATACATAAAATAAAAATACTAAGTAAAATATTTTTAAAAAATGGAAAATTAGAAATAGAGTAAGCAAGGCTTAAGGACCCTTAAGGTAAGCAATCCTTAAGTCACCCTCCCCATGCCTTTGTCTCTTTGGAAAGAAGGGCCTTCTCCTTCCTCTCTTAGCATGTGTTCAGTGGCCTGGTAAGGGGTCTAGCACAGATGCCTGTTGCCCTGTCCACATCTGTGGACAGGGCAACCACCCTGTCTCGGGCTTATCCATTGAATGTATTTTGTCTTTCTGACCCCTCTCGGTTCTTTTTGAGGCCCAGGGTCTAGGGCTATCTTGGGAGCCCCTCCCAAGAGCAAAGAATACCCTGCTTTACCCCAGTCCCACTTACAGGGTTAGCAGTGAATGCTCACGAAACCCCCCTGGGTCCTAGACATCGGACCAGAGTCAGAAAAGCTGCCTGTAAAGTTGGGCTGGAGACATGTGGGGGATAGGTGAGGCAGATCTGATGTTCCCTAGTGAGCTGGAAGCACAAGCTAGCCTTCTGCTTGGGGAGGGAGGCCTGTACGGTGCTCATAACAGGACAGCTTTTACTAATTGGAGTTGGATGTGACCTTAGCTGGTGGCAGCCCCTGCTACACCAGGAAGATGTCCCTCGTATAGCTGGAGGCCCTTCAAATGCCATCTATTTATGGCCTGGCCCTGAGACCTGCACGAGTCATAAGTGAGCCCAGGGACGGGACGGGACGGGATATTTTTGGCAGTGGGGTGGAGCTTGTAGCAAGAAGCCCGGCACCATACCGCTTGGGGACAGGCTGCTAGCTGCCTAGCTCCACTGCCCCAGCTGGCTGCTGAGATTCAGGTAGGACACACTCAGCCCCCCAATTCTGTCTCTAGAGATCCTAATGGTCACCGTGGATCCACAGAGGGGCCAGAGAGGGGAGAGAGGGTTGGTGGGTAGGAAGCTCCCAGTGGCTTTCCCACTTAGGGCTCTGTCAGCCAAGTGACCCGTCACTATGTGACCCCTCACTATGAGTCTAGCAGTAGCTGACCAAGGCTCAGAGAGCAGCCACCATCGGGGCAGAGTACCTGGAGGCCCTGGTCAGCTCTGGTCACCTTGACTCACTGAGATGAGGCAAAATGGAGCCTTGGTCAGTTGGGCAGAATTAGGTGGCAGTACAGACCCTAAGGATAGTCAGAGGGGCTTATGGGTATTAAGGGGGCTCATGTATGTTCTGTGACCCCTGGTCCAGGCTCTTCTTGAAGACTTCTGAGCAGGGTCTGGCCAGTACCAATGTGACCTTGGTGAGCTCAAGAAGCCTGTTCTAGCCAAGGCTGGTGGAAGGTCATCATCTAGAAGGCCCGTCACCTGCTGGACACTACGGCCCCTCTTCTGTGGTTAGCTGTCAGTGGGTGACAGGCCAGGGATGACTCTCCTATGGAACTGATCCCTAATGAGTGAGCTTTGATGCAGACCTTTGTTTATAGAAGTGGAGAGAGAAGTTGATCCCACTAAACAGAGCTCAGGAGATATGAGGGAGAACCATTCAAGTATGCCAACGCCACTCTTTAGCTTGCTTCACTAATATGAAATTGTATTTCATTTTAGGATTGTGACAATGCATCATGGTAAAGTTGTTTGGAGCCAATTTGAAAATAGGGGCAGTTGGAGTTGGAGATTTCTAACTCAGAAGAAGGAATGAATTCGATTTGGAAGAAGCAGGGTCTGTCTTCCGTGTTTCCTCCAGGTGGAGATGAACTACCAGGGAAGGGAAGGGAGCTGCCAGGGAAGGCGGGGTGGCGGCAGTACGTGCCGCTTGGCACACGGGGGCTGCATCCGTGAGGACCCTACCTGGCCCAAAGCCCCGTTATCACTTTAGTACCTCTGTTGGCCTGCAATGGACAACTTCCAGTACAGTGTCCAGCTCAGTGACCGAGAGTGGGCTGAGTTCTCAGCCACTGCTGATGAGTGCGGTCTCCTGCAGGCTGGCCTGGCCTCTGGTGACGAGCTCTTGTCCAGTGACATTGACCAAGGGGACAGCAGTGGCAGCAGCCCCCCGGGGCCCCCACCCTTCTTCATTGGGCAGCTGGCTCCCAGGGAGAAAGGCCAGCAGGGCTGTGAGGTGGAGGACGCGGCCACTCAGCAGCTGGTCAGCAGGTCTCGGTGTGAGCCTGTCCTGGCTCAGGGGGCTGGTCAGCAGGAAGCAGGCACGTCCGCACAATCAGAAGGTCTACTGTTCCTCTGCTCAGAGAGTACGCTTCCTGGCCAGGGCTTGTCTCTCCAAGGGTCAGCAACTTGCAGAGACAAGATGCAGAGGCTTTTGCAGGGCCCTGCCCCCAGGTCCCCGGGAGAGTCCCCTCAAACTCCCGAGTCCCCTGGTCATAGTCCTACCCACCAGAGGCCTCCTGATAGCCCCGGAGCTTCACAGCGGAGCCCTGGCCGGAAGAAGAGGCGTGCTGTGGGTGCGAAGGGGGGCAAATGCTCAGGACCTCTGGGTCCTACTGCCACTGTCCAGATGGTCTCCCCGCTGCTCACTGAGGCCAGGCCCCAAGAAGACTTTGTGACCGGGACAGAAAAGCCAACAGCCAACGCCCAGCAAAATAAGCTGGAGCCAGATCCTGCAGGTGCTTCTGGACACGTCTCTAGGACCTCTGAGCAGGTTACCAGAGAAGGGTCAGGCTTGGATCTGTCTACACCTATTCTAATAGCCAAAGAAGGTACAGGTAAGATCAGAACAACACCTAAAGCCGAACTACACACGGTACCCAAAGCTGCCCCGGAGGCTCATCCAGATGTCTCCATGGCTACGGCAGATGTGGTTCTCTCCATACCTGCCTCCAGTTCTCAGCCAGACACAGCCTTGTCTGTACTTGCCTCTAAACCTCAATCCTGCATGGCTTTGTCAAAACATGCCTCTGGGTCTCAATCGGACATAACTCTGTCTACACACGCCTCCAAGCCTGACACACTTGCCTTCAAACTTCAACCCAATATGAAGCAGTCTTCACCTGCTTCGGATCCTGACATGGTTTTGTCTGTATCTGCTGCCTCTGTGCCTCAACTAAACAAGGCTGAGCCTGTGTCTACCTGCACACCTGCACTGTGTATGGACCTACCTGCAGCAGGCCTAGGAATCACAGAGCTGGCTCCTTCTATGCCTGCTTCCGTGGTCGAGCCTGTGCTGTGTCCTGATCTGCCTCTATCTGTTTCCAAGGCTGAGTCTGAACTGGGTGTGTCTATACCTGCTATGCCTTTTTTACCCCCTATTTCCCAGGCTGAAGCTGCTATGGTAGACACAGAGGTCGTTGTGCCACCAAGGGAACATCCAGAGAAGCCAGAAGGGACGTTCTCAGCAGGCACCCCTGAATACTCCTCCGTGGAGTCCTGCCCAGGTCCTGTCCAAAACCCCAAGAAGAAGAAAGTACGATTCTCCATGGCTGTGCCCAGCCATGAGGAATCGGGATTAGGGGAGCCGACAGGCCGGCCTTCTGTAACCTCAGCCCGGCCTCCAGCCTCGAGGACAGCAGCAGGGAGCCATGGGGGTCCTGCAGGCTGGGATGCTGTGCTTGTTGGGCCCCGATCTCCCCAGCCCCGGATCCTTAAACACCTGCCACCCTCTGTCCCCTCTGCCTCAAGAGAGCCTGAGCCTAGAAGCTCTTTTTCGGTGACGCTCCCGGAAGCCTATGAGTTCTTTTTCTGTGACACCATCGAGGAGGAAAATGAAGATGTAGAAGATGAAGCAGCAGCCATTCAGGCCCTGGATGAAGTCCAGTGGCCCGAAACATGCGAGTTCTTTTTCCAGGACTGCCGAACTCAAAGGTCACATCCTCGTCAGAGAGGACACTCTCCAGCCCCACCCCTGAGAGAAGAGGCTGTGGCAGATGCTGTCCCTGGGGACTTAGTGCCTATCTCCATCCCTGAGGCTTATGAACACTTCTTTAGTGAGGAGGAATGTGAGAGCACACTGCTACCAGCTACCCTTCTTCAGCTGCAGACCTCAGAGCTCTCTGGGGAAGTGGGACCTGAGGCAGTCCCCCAGCCTGCTTCAGCAACCTCGGAGCAACTTGGCTTGATGGTCAGGGAGCCAGGTAGGTGTGGCTTAGGTCCTGGGCCCCATCCAGGTCCTGGGGACACTTTGTCCAGGGAGCTAGGCCAAGGAGAGATACGGGGGAGGGGAAGGGAAGGATCCTGGCCATCAGCCAGTATGTGTGTGTGTGTGTGTGTGTGTGTGTGTGTGTGTTGGTGCACACACAGGGAATGCCTGGGAAGGGAGGACAAGCTCTGAGACATCCCAGGACACAGTTCAGATGCGGCAGCCCAGGCCAGGCAGAGTTTTGGCTCTGCACTGACCACTGTTTTAGGCCAGGCCCAGGTCCCGCCAGGGGCTCCCCCCCACCCCCGGCTGGTGGCCCCTCCCACTCAGGCCACGCTGTGAGAAGCACTGTGGGAAAAACATCTTTTCCCTTTGGAAGCTATTTTATAGACCATAGAACAGAAGACCCTAAAGGCAAATCCCCCATATCGTCTTGATTTAACTATGACACCTGCTACCCGGTGTCTCAAGGAAGAGAAGTCACGGGCAAGATCTGACTCAAACAGATATGTCTAGGGTCGATGTTATCCTAGACCAGGCATGTTCCAGGCAGGCATGTTTCAGAGAGCAGCAGTGAAGAGTGTGCTTGTCCTTCCTAGGGGAGTTGCGGAGTGCCCTTGGTTCATTTACCTTCAGCCAGGATGACATGTGTCTGGTGTTCGTCGCCTTTGCCACTTGGGCTGTGAGAACCTCAGATCTACATGCCCCAGATGCTTGGAAAACAGGTTTGGGGGTCCTAGGAACAGAGGGTTCTGTGCCTAGAAGTCAGACCCAGGGGCTGTAGTGTCTGTTTCATCTGCTGGGTAGCAGGGATGCAGGGGCCACGGGAGCTCCAGGTGTTGTTTGATCTTGCTTCTGTCTTTGCTGACCTACCTCCTTTTTTTAAAAATGTTATTTATTTTTGTATGTGTGTGAATGTACTGTCTGCATGTAGGTTTGTGCACCCGTGTCGTGCAATGCCGCGGAGGTCAGAAGAGGGTCTCGGATTCCCGTGGAACTGGAGTTCTCCTGGAATTGGAGTTACAGATGGTTCTTAGCCTCCATGTGGGTGCTGGGGATCGAACCCGGGTCCTCTGCAAGAGCAGTCGGTGCTCTTAACCGCTAGGCTATCTCTCCAGCTAACCTACCTCCTACACAGTATCCTCGCTGTCCTTTGAGCTCATGTAGGCAGAAGGAGGTGAGAATGCAGAGCTGCCACTCAGGAGATCTTGTGTTTCTGTTGCAGTCTTGCTGGCCAACATCGGCACCATCTCTGCTATCCGCTACTTCCGCCGTCAGGCGAGGCAAGGGCGTAGGCACAGCCCGAGCCCCAGTTCCAGCCCAAGCCCCAGCTGCTAGGAGCCAGGCAGGCCTGGTGAAGTACAGGAAGTGAAGGAACCCAGGTGCCCAGGACAAGGTGCCGCTCTTCTCCGCACCCTTTGACCCCTGTCTTCTACTGCATTTAGGAGACAGCCAGTGTTCTTGGCGCTGACTCTCTTGGACTCCACCTGAGGGTCCAGCCAGTGGCTAACACCAAGTTACCACTGATTTACCATACCTGGGAGAATAGAGATTCAGGATTTTGGCCAAGTGAGCACTAAGGAGGAAACTGGGTTACAGGGCGTCAGATAAGCAACTAAAAATTACAGGGCGCCAGGCTAAATGGGAATATATGTGAAATTCTTGGGATGTACTTATTTGAAGAAATTGTTCATTATCTGAAATCTTCCTTAACTGGGCACCCATTCCTTTTGGTCATGCAGGTAGGAGGAGAAGCAAGACACAAGTCAGAGTAACAAGGCCCCATTGGGTCTGGACAGGGCTGGGATGAGGGTACTGAGTGGACTCAAGGCTTGGTGAGGGCAGTCCAAGGACTCTGCCCTGTTCATAGGCAGGTGGGGCTGGCAAGGACATCCAAGGCGCTGAGCTACAACCTGCGTAGGACTGGCCTGAGCGGGTGATCAGGTCCTGGGAAAGCATCTCCAGAGGAGGCTTCTGAAGCCCTGCAATGTGGGGTCTGTAGAGCAGGGTCAGATCTTCTCTGAGAGCCTGGAATGGGTGCGTGTAGAATTTGGTGGCCTCCTATGGAAGAAACGTACCCTGAGAATGTCCCATAAGGAGATTTCGTAGAGCCAAGGCTGAGAGGAGTTGTAGAGTGAGAAGGTAGATGACGAGACTGAGGTCGCACAGTGACAGGCAGGGAAGAGTGGCATTCTGCACATGGAAGTCCCTCGGATGGGATGGGAGGGGACTCTCGGGTTGCTTGGGGTGGGGGTGGGGGTGGGGACGCATGGACACAGCACCAATAAAATCTCTCTTTCTTGTTCATGGTGTTAATCTCTCCGACCAGTCTTACTCTATGTCCCCACCAATGCTGCCTCTTCCCGGTCTTCTCACTAAGTACCCCTCTACTGCTTGTGACAGCTCTCACCTTGATGATGTCTGACCCTCGTGCCCTCTGACCTCATCGTACTGAGCTTGACAACCTGACTTTTTCATGTACTTCAAATTCACCTTGTCCTCCACTTTTGGGTGACCGTCTGCTTTAGAACCCTCACCCTTCTTTCCTTAGAAGCATAGCCCCTGGGGATGTCAAATATTTCACTGATGTGTCCCCCCCCCCGTTTGTCCCTAGGAAGAGGCACCTCCCTCCAGTTTCTCTAGCTGCTAAAGCTGAGGAGTCAGAAGCTGGCGAGAGATGCTTCTATCCTTCGAGTTCTAGAGATACCCTTGACCTCCTGGGGTTGGAGCCTGGTAGACTTCATGAGGGCCAGGGGTTGGTATGGCTATAGTCCCATCCAGGTTGGTGCTAGCTGGTTGTGATTCTGAGAGGCAGCAGCCCCCCTTGGGGCCATCAGATCCACTGGATGAGTCCCCCCTCCACTGTAGGCCTTTTGAGCTGTGGCCACTTCTGGTGGGAGGGAGATGAAGTCCTGTCCCAGACGGGAGGCTCCTCATCTAGGTGGGGAGACAGGGGCAAGTCAGGCATCGGACTGCAGGAAGTGGCACCCCCCCTCGAAAGAGGGAGGACTCTCACTCACCTGGGGGAGGAATCAGGGGGCTGGGAGAACGTTCCCCGGCAGGAGTGACCTGGGAGACACAGGTCTTAGAGCCAGCGCAGACGACCCCCCAATCTGCCAGGCCCCCCCTATGTTCTTCTCCTGACCCTCCAGCCTCCTGTTTGTTCCTCTCTGCTGATGCCTTGGTCTCTTTCTGCCCCATGTTCTCTGCGTTTTCTTTCCAGAACCCTTTTCCAAGTATCCCCTGACCCTACTCATACCAGAGTAGAGAATGCTACTCACAAGCTGAGGGGAGTCTGGGAGCCGTGGCCCCCTACTCTTAATGGAGCTCCGGTGTCTTGGGGAGGTTTCGGAATGCAGAGCACCTTTCTTGGACAGCAAATGGGGAGCGAGGGGCCCAGGGGAGCTGGAGATTCTAGAGCTGGGGTCGGAGACAGGCACAGACACGGGTACTGGAGGGAACGGCCTTGCTAGCTCAGGTCCAGATGAAGTCTGCATCACACTGAGGAACTGCTGGGAGGGTGTTGGGAACCTGAGGCTTCAGTCGGGGACTACTGTGAGCCCAGAGATTCCCTTCATAGCCTCAGGCTCTGGCACCTTCTTGCTCTTATGCAGGACATGGAGCAGGGCACTGACCTCATCTAGGCCTCGGATGTCTGTAATCTTGCGATGGGATGTCGCTGGTGGTGTGTAGGGATCGGCATAAAGTGGAGAGTGCGGGGTGTCTGAAGAGTGCTCCGGAGCCTCGGGGCCACTGTCCAGGCCTAGTACGTTCACCTACAGGAAGAAGGGGAGACATGGGTCCCCCAGCTGGAAGCTGCCGGAACTTTCAGTCCTTTGAACAAGAGGTGTCTGGTTTACCTAGACTGAGAGACAAAGAAGTAGGAGGAACATGAAGGACAGCCTGGCGTCCTGGCGTGTGGTGACCCACCTTGGTCAGGTCCAGGTTCAGGGGTGGTGGGACAGCCGGGTCAGGTACTTCTCGGGCCTTGCCCTTCGATGAATGGTTGCTGCTGCTGCTGCGCCTCAGCTCTGTCCTTTTTCGGCCAATGCTGGCACAGTTAGGGTTGGCCTGGTTCTGTGGGAACCAGGAACCCCCCAGAAAGTTCTCCTGTGCCTTTTCCCCACAGCCTCCTCTGTGGGGCTGCATGGAAGTCTAAGTGCCTTTCTTCAGGAACCAGGGTCACTGTGGACTCAGGGGACCCAGGCTCCCTAGGAGGGAGTGGTTTGTGTGGGTGGTAAGGGGGCCACTGGACACTGTAATTTCCAGCTGGTCTGTCCGTCAGGACAGAGCAAACCTCGGCCTCTACCCACAACCTAGGCAGCAGAGGTGAGGCAGGTGGCTGGCTCTGTCCATCAGGATAGAGTGAACCTCGGCCTCTACCCACATCCTAGGCAGCAGAGGTGAGGCAGGTGGCTGGCTCTGTCCATCAGGAGAGAGCAAACCTCGGCCTCTACCCACAACCTAGGCAGCAGAGGTGAGGCAGGTGGCTGGCTCTGTCTCCCTACCTAGTCCTGCCTGGGCCCACACCTCTGCTGCCTACTTTATAAAGCTTTGTAGGACCTGAGCTATAAAGGACCCCACTGACCCCTCACCTGTGTGGGCTCCTGCAGTCCTAGGAAACTCTCTGGGCCAGGCAGCAGGGAGGCCCTGTCCCTTCGACAGACAGTGCGGAGGCAAAGCAGCCAGTGATTGTAGTCCTCGTAACTGGCACACACCACACGGATGGTATTGATGAGGTGGCCTAGCACAGACCTGTGAACTAAGGCTGGGTGGACGGTGCATCCCCCGCCTACACAGCCCCCAGCACACAGACCTGTGAACTAAGGCCTGGCAGGACGGTGCATCCCTGCCTACACAGCCCCCAGCGCACAGACCTGTGAACTAAGGCCTGGCAGGACGGTGCATCCCCTGCCTACACAGCCCCCAGCGCACAGACCTGTGAACTAAGGCCTGGGAGGACGGTGCATCCCCTGCCTACAAAGACCCCAGCACACAGACCTGTGAACTAAGGCTGGGTGGACGGTGCATCCCCTGCCTACACAGCCCCCAGCACACAGACCTGTGAACTAAGGCCTGGCAGGATGGTGCATCCCCTGCCTACACAGCCCCAGCACACAGACCTGTGAACTAAGGCCTGGCAGGACGGTGCATCCCCTGCCTACACAGCCCCCAGCACACAGACCTGTGAACTAAGGTCTGGCAGGACGGTGCATCCCCTGCCTACACAGCCCCAGCTGGGGCATCAGCAAGCCCACACTCCTCCCAGGAGCCCAGGTAGGCAATGGGCAGATAAAGGGGAAGACTGCACCTTCAATCAGGAAGGATCGGATCTCCTTGTCCTTCTCTTCCAGGTTGATTTGGATGGCGCTCAGTGGAAGTTCCCCCTGTGGAGTGAGGGCTAGGTCTTCATCTCTGGGTCACCCCATCCCTTCAGACCTGGGCTGAACACCTAGGCCGCCTAGCACTGAGGTTGACGCCCTGAGGAAGACGACATGGTTCTTTGTCCTGGGACCTCTTCACCTCTTGTTTGATCAGAACAGTGATGCCAACTGCAGACATGCTTAGAAGGACTGGCCCCTGTCAAGGAAGCCCCTCTTGTATGTTCTCAGTGACTGTGACTACACACTAGTGTCATGCACCGGCTCGAGAAAAAACAGACGCACACATAGACGCACACACAGAAACACACACAGACACAGACACACAGACACACATAGACGCACACACAGACACACACAGACACAGAGACACAGACACACAGACACACATAGACACACACACAGAAACACACACGGACACAGACACACACATAGACGCACACATAGACGCACACACAGAAACACACACAGACACAGACACACACATAGATGCACACACAGACACACACTCACACAGACACACATTCACACAGATACACACATAGAAACACAGACACAGACATACATATAGATGCACACACAGACACACACTCACACAGAAACACACACAGACACACAGACACACATAGACACATACACAGAAACACACAGACACAAACACACACATAGACGCACACACAGAAACACACACAGACACACACATAGATGCACACACAGACACACACATAGATGCACACACAGACACACATAGACACACACACAGAAACACACACAGACACAGACACACAGACACACATAGACACACACACAGAAACACACACAGACACAGACACAGACACACAGACACACATAGACACACACACACATATGTGCAGACGCAGACACAGACACACACACAGAGACACAGACACACACACAGAAAAACACACAGACACAGACACACAGACACACATAGACATACACACACATACGTGCAGACGCAGACACACACACATACAGAGACACAGACACACACACAGACATATACTCACACAGACACAGACACAGACACAGACACAGACACGCACGCACGCACGCACGCACGCACACACGCACATATGTGTGCCCATGCAGCGAAGGTGCTCAGGGACAAAGAGACAAGCATTCTTGAAGGACTCCAGGGTGGCTGGCTGATGGACTTCCCAGATGGGATGGGTTATGGAAGAGTGGCTCTCCTCTGCATCAGAGACCAGACTGACCAGGGCAGTGGGGACACATAGGTGGAACCTTGTGCTTTGCCCCATCAGACCTCGAAAAACAGGTTTCTCTGTCTCCACCCCATCCCACAAAAGGCTCCTCCCCCGGGGCAGGTCTTCTTGGGGGGAGGGCCCACCTTAAAGCCAAGCCCATCTGGCTCCTCGGAGAAGATGGCCAGAGATGCTGGGTAGAGTACGAGGAGCCGGTCCCACTGCTCCTGTAAGGGGTTAAAGGGCGGAGTGGGGCTGGGGACTACCGTCCAGACATACCTGCCCCACGTCCACTTCTGTCTCATCAGACTTCGTGTTTCCCAATACCTACTTGGGAGGGCAGATGCTGCAGCTTGACCCTTGAAGCACAGATGGCGTTGCGCATAGATTCATGTCCCGATGCTCTCTGCAACCGGGTCAGACTACATTGTGGAATCCAAGGGAGTTCATTCCCCTGAGGACCCTGGGGAGGAGGATGGAGCGTATGTGTGTGCCGGGGGGGGGGGGGGGGGGGGGGGGGCAGGGCAGAGTTTTTGGATGGAGGAGGAGCTTGGGGATTCTTGTCACGGACCTGTGGGGGTGCCAAGTGGCAACGCCGCAGACCCCCCACGAGCGCCATTTGCTTCTCCAGGTGGTAGAGCCAACGCCTGAGCTCTGCGTCACTGTGGCAGAGAACAAGGAGCGGAGCGGGCAGGGGGCCTGAGGGTGAAAGAGTCACATGGGCTAGGAGGCTAAGCTTAGAGTTCCCAGAAGCCCACAGGAACGTGTCTCTTCTCCAAGGCCACCAAGCAGACCCCCAAGGTGCAGGTCCAGAGGTGCCCTTTGGGGGCCAGGCCAGTACCCTCCACACACCTGTAATCTGGAAGGCGTGCTCTCTGGACCCGTTGATTGGGCAGATGCTCAGTTCTGTGAGTGGTAGCAGGCCCTGCCACATGACGGCAGCTTAGGAAGGGTTGCAGGCACTCCACAGGACGGAGCCATCCCCTCCCCTTGTCCGTACCACTCACCTGGAATGTAAGTCCTTCTGATCCATGGGCCTGGAAGTACAGGTGGGATGGGAACAGCTCTAGGTAGCAGTCGCTGATGTCCTGGGGGTAACGGGGCGACCGGTCTCAGAGTCTGGGGGGAGGGCAAGCCCCAGGCTGGCAGGGACATTGGTTTCTGAGCATTCCTCCACCTGGTATGGCCCCTACCTGGCTGTGTTGGAACCGCAGCTGCACTTTGGAATAGTGCACAACCTGGCCTAGGTTCCTCACAGGTGTCCTCCGCCGCCCCTTTTTGAATACACTCAGGAATGGCTGCTCTAGGTTTTCTGGTTGATTTTCCAGGCCGGGAATGTCCTGAGGGAGCAGGGCTCAGGGGAAGGGCCAGATGGGGCCAGAGCCCCAGGCAATACACAAATAGCTACAGTACCCAGTCCTGACCTGTTCACTCAAGGCCATGAAATACATACATCAAGAACATACACATACATGTGAACCCCACACACACCTAAGCCTCTTTGCATGCAAACTAGCATAATATATACAGACCATACACATACGCATAGATTTTTCCACTCTGTGGTGCGTAGTGAGGTAGAGACTCAGTGGGTTCAATCTTTACCCTCATTATTTCCCACACTGTGCAACTTGACTCTCTGGTCATTCAAGGCTTGCCAGAGTTTTGAAGTGTCTGGATGAGATAATGCTCAAAGCCCTTTCATGTTTTCAGTGTCTGCTTTATTACCTATTACCTGGTTCTATGAAAAACAAACAATCCAGGGTCTTGGCTTGTAATATTTACTAATTTGTTTGGTGTAAATATTCTTGACCCTGCCCATTTTGATCTACCAACACCATGTCTGTGAACTTGGAGCTGGAAAGAGACACTAGTCAGCCTCCGTGAGCCTGTGCTGGCGGGCGCAGCTCACCGTATGTCTGCCATTTATATCCCTCACAGGAAAGCCATGACAGTGACCTGAGGCGTGCTTTGATCCCGTGTGGGGCCTGGTCCTTTTCTTCCTTCTGTTCTTTCATCCCATCAGGCTCATCCTGTGTAAAGTTCTCTCTGCTAGAACCACTCAGGAAGCCTTTCTAAAACTCCAACCTTAGCTTTTCTCTTAATACTGATTTAGTCTGGCTTACTCTATCTTTGTTTGTTTTTGACATGGTGCAGACGAGAACAGAGGTCTGGTCTACCTTGTTCACTGCAGTCTCCACATAGCCGAGGACAGGCCCTGGTCTGTGCTGGGAGGGAGCAAGGGAGGCTCAACATCTGTACCACCCTAAGCCAGTCTGGGCAGAGTTCTTTCTAAACGGGAGGTTTGATACCATATCAGGAGTCAGGTAGGAATGCCGACAGCACGGAGCAAGCTGCGATCCACAGGCTTAGGCGTAAGCCCGGCAGTCAGTAGGTAAGCCGACCCGGCCCACCGGCATGGGCTGCTATGCATTGGCCAAGTTGAACTACCTCTGGGGCAGGCCCAGGAATGTGAACAGACAGACACAAGTCCTGTCCTCCCTGACCACGGGTGGGGCCTCCTGCACCCACACCCGTGGAAACGGATGCCAGCTGGCACCTGTGAGACTAGGCCTCGAATCAGGAAGGGCTATGAAGCTGGTCTGGGGCCCAAACGACCCTGGAGCTGAGGGCAAGGCCAGATGCAGCGCAGGTGCAGAATCCAGGCAGAGCCCAGACCCCAGCTGCAGTGCTCAGGAGGCTTGGCTGCCATCCCCGGCCAGAGCTCCTCTCCCTGTCTCTACCTCCCGAAGGCCATGCCCTGCCCCAGCCAGCTATTGTGTCCTGGCTAGGAAGGACTGCCAGGGAAACTTGGGACCCTCCCAGAATCACAGTGTAAGCCCTGGGGCTGAATAGAGGAAGTTGGGGTCTGACGCAGGGTCATTGGAAGGGATGTCCCCCTTGACCAGGCTGTGGCCCCTCTTCCTCACCACTCCTGAGATTTGTGAGGCTGGCACCTGCCTTCAGGGAGCCCTGGGAGCTCAGAGACCAAGAGAGGTCCTGGTAGTCTTCCTAGCTCAGTGGAAGCACATGACAAAGTTGTGCCCTGGAAGTCCAAATCAGCTGGAGCACCGACGATTGTAGGAAGGGAGTCTGAACACCCGACAGAGCGTCCTTCACCCAGGATTGTAGGATGGGGCCCTGAACACCCGACGGAGCATCCTCCACCCGGGATTGTAGGTTGGGGGCCTGAACACCCGACGGAGCGTCCTCCACCCGGGATTGTAGGATGGGGGCCTGAACACCCGACGGAGCGTCCTCCACCCGGGATTGTAGGATGGGGGCCTGAACACCCGACAGAGCGTCCTCCACCCGGGATTGTAGGATGGTGGCCTGAACACCCGACGGAGCGTTCTCCACCCTGGATTGTAGGATGGGGGCCTGAACACCCGACAGAGCGTCCTCCACCCAGGATTGTAGGATGGGGCCCTGAACACCCGATGGAGCATCCTCCACCCAGGATTGTAGGATGGGGGCCTGAACACCGACAGAGCGTCCTCCACCCTGGATTGTAGGATGGGGGCCTGAACACCCGACAGAGCGTCCTCCACCCAGGATTGTAGGATGGGGCCCTGAACACCCGATGGAGCGTCCTCCACCCAGGATTGTAGGATGGGGGCCTGAACACCCGACAAAGCGTCCTCCACCCTGGTGGGTGTGGTCCTCTCAGAACAGAGAAGTAGGAGGTGTTCCTGCTAGACCTGCAGCCCAGGCTCCTCCCAACCCATACCAGAGTTGGGAAATGGGACCAAGTGTCTCCCCCCTCAGCTAGTCCTCAGACCCACAGAATGGCTGGTCCTCAGCTCTCCTGAGAGGAAGTCTACAGGTCCTCTGGAGCCCCTTGCTGCGTGGGGAGAGGGACCTGCTATGTGGGAGTGGCCGACTGCAGACAAATACCCAGAACCAGCTCTCTGCCGGTGTGGAGGTGCGGGTGTGGAGGTGCGGGTGTGGAGGTCCGTGGGGACTGACGCCTGGAGTCAGCTCTCTTGTTGACTTGAAATCTCAACACTGCTGTTTGGCCCACTAAGACTCAAGTTGGTCAGGAAACGTCGGGAAGGCAGGGCAGCCCCCTTGGATGCACAGCCGACTAAGAAGGCCCCGCCCGCCCGCCTCACTACTGACTCAGTGCCTGTCTTGGTTTCGTTCTCAGCCTAGACTTTCGGTGTGTCAAGTCCTCAGGGAAGGGCAGTGTCTCCTTCCTCATCTTGCTTTGCCTTTGAATCCCCAAGCTGGTGGCCAGGGAAGACTCCGAGCTGCGTGAAGATGCAGTGCCCACACTGTCACACACACAGTGACACACGCAGTCACACAGAGGAAGCACAGAAGCTGTACCCGGACTGCAGACCACCCTGGCTGGCCCTGCTGCTCCGGTGGGACACGCCCCTCCGCTCACCGTCCCTGGGATGTAGTGGAAGATCTTGTCAGCCGCGGTGTCACCATCTGGGCTAGCATCGGAGCCAAACAGGCCAGGCACCTTCCTGGCGCTATCCTCTCTGGGAACGAGGGAAAAGGGGCTCATGACTTGGTCCGGGGGGGGCAGCGAGTTGGGGAGAGCTGTTGCCTCGTGGCCAGTCCACGCCCCTCACCTGTTTCCCTTCAGCGACGGCTTTCTGGAGAAGGAGGCCCGTAGCCTCCTGGGGGCCTGAGGGACGCAGTGGCTGTTCCCCATGGATGGCGGCAGCTAGCCTGGACCCGGCAGGTCGACAGGTCTGGGTCCCAAACTGTCAGTTCACACCTCCAGCTGGTAGGCGTGGCCACAAAACGCCCTGCCCTTACCTAAGGGCCGGAGGAGGGGCCTGTCGGGCTCCTAATCACTCTGACCTGAACGCAGCCTTCCAGTGGGACCTAGAGTTTCTAGGGTCCCCCACCCCCTGCCTCAGCCGCCAGTCTATGCAGGCCCGGCCAGGAGCCCTGGTTCGTCTGTAGGCCACCTGCGCTCAGTCTGGAGTTCGGTAACCCCAGGGATTTCTTCTCCCAACTTCCCTTCCCCTACACATCCTGTTCCACGTTAAATTCAGCTGGTGAGTCACTGGTGACTATAGGGGCCCGTGGCCACTGTTGAAGGAGTGCCGCATCATCTAAGGGGAGCCATTCTCCAGCTGCTCCCGTCTGGGCCAGTACTCACCCCAGACCCACATCAGGGTTCCCAAGGCTAAAGCAAACTCAACAAAGAGGTCATATGCCTCCTAGATGCCCAACAGTTAGGGCGAGTATGGAGCCTGTCTTCCTCTTGTGCCCCAGAGCCCCAGAACACAGGGTCTGACAGGGGCGTCGGGAGGACAGCCAGCAGTCTCTGCTGGTCAACAGGCACACCAGTCCCGCTCATCTGCACGTGGAAGTGCAGCTTCACACACTGAGGAAGCATGAGCAGGGCTGGCACCGCCTGTAGACAGACCTCCACCCTGTAGACAGACAGACCTCCACTGTAGACAGACCTCCACCGTAGTTCAGACAAAGACCCCGGTGGCCCCAGAAGCAGAGGGGACAAGAGGGGTCAGAGAGTGACACTCAGCCTCAGGCCCACAGAGCCTAAGAAACATGTTTATTGTTCAAGTTGACTTATATTGCTGTGCAGGGTCTAAGTGCATGTGTGTGTCTAGCTCCACACAGATCCAGAGAAGACACTATGTTGTCTACACAAGACACAGGAAGTCTGCTTTGTGCCCTTCAGGGACAGGTAAGAGCCGTGTACAAAGCACTGGCAAGGGGTCTGCACCTTCTGAGAAAGCCCCCGCCTCCACTCCTGTTGTAGCACGAGTCACACTGCTCCCCGCTGCTTGCAGAGCCCCGATATGTTGCTCACTGTCCTGCACGGAGTGCCCACCCCCAGCATTCCCTGCTGCCCCCACAAAGGGAGCCAGGCGAGGGGCCCCTCTGGAGGCTGCTAGGTCCCCTGCATGCAGGAGAGCTGACGTCAGAGGGCAATGTGCGAGCTGCAAGCTGCAGTGTTTCTCATCCACCAATAAATAATGAATCAATAAATAAGTGAGTAAATAAATGGCACACACACAAATGAACAAGGACGAGTAAACAGAGACAAGGACTGGAGGAGCAGGAAGTCCCTGGTGGGGTCTGTGGTCCGCCCCAACACTTGCAGGAGAGGAAGGTGGTAGGGCTGCCCTGTGGGGCTTAAGGCATATGGAAGGCTTCTGGGTTGTCGGACGTGGGTCAGAGGCTGGTCGAGGACACGGACAGCGTGGGTGAGGACGGTGGTGGGAAGTTGAGGAGCTCCAGGACCGCCACACCCACACTGCTGCGCCGGGTGAACATGCAGGACGCCGCCACCCACTTGTTGGTCCTTGGGTTGTACTTCTCTATGGAGTTGAGGCTGGAGCTTCCATCGTTGCCCCCGACAGCGTAGAGCCAGCCGTCCATGGCCACCAGGTCATGTGTGCTCCTGGGGGTTGGGTGTGCAAGAGTGAGCCCAAGGGGCAGGCCAAGAGAGAAGCCAAAAGAGTGGGGCACAGTGGGGGACCATGGGGCAGGACTAGGCAGAGCCCCAGGTGCCCAGGAGCAGCACCGCCAAGAGGCTTTGTCCACAGCCTCTGGAGCTAGTTTCCTGGGTGAAGCAGCCACGGTGGCAGGACCACTCCCCACCCACCCCTGGCCTTGTAGACCCGCAGATGTTTACGGGTGACACAGTGGCAGGACCACTCCCCACCCACCCCTGGCCTTGTAGACCCGTGGATGTTCACGGGTGACACAGTGGCAGGACCACTCCCCACCTACCCCTGGCCTTGTAGACGTGTGGATGTTCACGGGTGACACAGTGGCAGGACCACTCCCCACCCACCCCTGGCCTTATAGACCCGTGGATGTTCACGGGTGACACAGTGGCAGGACCACTCCCCACCTACCCCTGGCCTTGTAGACGTGTGGATGTTCACGGGTGACACAGTGGCAGGACCACTCCCCACCCACCCCTGGCCTTGTAGACCCGTGGATGTTCACGGGTGACACAGTGGCAGGACCACTCCCCACCCACCCCTGGCCTTGTAGACCCGTGGATGTTCACGGGTGACACAGTGGCAGGACCATTCCCCACCCACCCCTGGCCTTGTAGACCTGCAGATGTTCACGGGTCACAGTGGCAGGACCACTCCCCACCCACCCCCGGCCTTGTAGACCCGTGGATGTTCACGGGTGACACAGTGGCAGGACCACTCCCCACCCACCCCTGGCCTTGTAGACCACTTCCCCCCCCCCCGGCCTTGTAGACCACTCCCCGCCCACCCCTGGCCTTGTAGACCACTCCCCGCCCACCCCTGGCCTTGTAGACCACTCCCCGCTCCCCTGCCTTGTAGACCACTCCCCGCTCCCCTGCCTTGTAGACCACTCCCCGCCCCCCCACCTTGTAGACCACTCCCCGCCCACCCCTGGCCTTGTAGACCACTCCCGGCCCACCCCCCGGCCTTGTAGACCACTCCCCACCCACCCCCGGCCTTGTAGACCACTCCCCACCCACCCCTGGCCTTACAGACCTGCGGATGTTCATGGGCGCCACACTCTCCCAGGCACCAGCCTTGGTGCTGTATCTCTCCACTGAGTTGAGGCAGCTTGTGCCATCGTTGCCCCCTGCCACATACAGGGCGCCCTCCAGCACTGCTACACCTGCTGAGCTGCGCCTACTCAGCATAGAGGCCACAGGTGTCCATGCATTCACCTGTGCAGACAAGGGCGAAGGCTAGAGGTGGACCCACAAAGGGACCATATCCCTGCCTGCCGCATCCCTGTCTGTGGAAGGCAGAGTCGACTCCTGGGTGCGGATCTGAGGGAGGAGTTGGGGTACAGGAGGCAGATCCCCTGGAGGGCACTGCCAGCCAGAGGATGGGATGATGCCACCCTCACAGCGCTCGAGGGGGAACATGGCGACAGGGGTGCGTTATGCACCTGGGGCTCATACTTCTCCACGGTGGCCAGGTGTGATGAGCTGTCATAACCGCCCACGGCGTACAGGTTCCCGTCTGTGGAAGGCAACATACCCGTGGTGTGTCTAAAGGGTGTGTGAGGCTGGAGGGTGGGAGGGAAGGGGGCAGGGATGAGAGCAGGCACAACAGGGCGCAGCCCCGTCACCCACCGAGCGTGGCCACGCGCACGTATCTCCTCCTGGTGCTCATTGCAGCGATGGACGTCCATGTTCCCGTCAACGGGTCGTATCGCTCAGCACTGTGGGCCCAGAACAACGCATGTTCAACTAAAACGGTCAGATGATCCTGCCCCAGGACCTGCTCACCCGGTGCCGTGGCTGAAATCCTGTGCTGGGCACCACAGACTCTATGGGGAGATAGCAGTGTCTGTTGGGTAGGCACAGGCTCCTGGCTGCCTGGACTGGAGGGAGGGCCCCAGAGAGAAAAAGGGGCGGAATAGAGCCCAGGCCCTACTGCTATGGTGGCCTGAGTAAAGAGGCCTTAGAGACCTGGGTGGTGACCACGTGGCCACCATCAAGAAGGATCTGTTTATTTCCTTGGCCAGATGTAACTCATGGTCAAGCCAGCCTCGCCGGCTGCTGCTGAGCCAACCCTGCAAGGCCACTGGGGCCCTAACCCCAGCTACTACCTGTTGAGGCAGGAAGCCCCATCGTAGCCGCCGGCTGCATACAGAAGGCCATGCAGGGCAGCTACACCCAGGCAGCTTCGCCTTGTGCCCATGGACACCTCGGGCTGCCATGTGTTGGTCACAGGGTCATAGGACTCCACAGTAGCCAGGTCTGAGGTTCCATCGTAGCTAGGAGAAGAGTCCGCTACTGATCAAGGATGACCTGGCAGGCGTGTGATAACCCCCGACCCAAGCCCAGCTTCTACGCTTACCCGCCCACAGCGTACAGCCTGTTCCCAACAGCAGCGACTCCTACCCGGGCCCGACGCGTGGACATGGAGGCCACCACATGCCAGCGGTCGGTTCGAGTGTCATATGCTTCACAGTCCCCATGGATAGCAAACAGGCTCCCACCACCTGGGGAGTGGACAAAGTAAGGAAAGGGGCCTAGGGAGGAGTAGGGGTGGTGGGGGGCAGCTCTAGTACATGCCAAAGGCAAGACTCCAGGGGTGGGAAGGGGTGAGGGTCAGACTGTAGGATCCCCGAGATACAGCTCATGAGTGCGGTGGGCTGGGTTTGTGCTCCGAGTGGGAGTGGATGGCCCAGGGCAGAATGGGAAAGGGAAAGAGCCCAGCGTACCAACAGCAAAGAGCACAGGGCCAGCTCCCTCACAGCGACGGGGCCGGGTGCGGCTGGTACCCAGAACACCCCTCTGCTCGGGCAGCAGGTGGAATTTAAGGGCCTCAATTAGCAGGTCTTTGCAATCAGGATGATGCCTCACAAGGCTCTCAGCATCCACATGGCCCAGTAGGAAGTCTCGGCTCAGCAGAGGCAAGCGCACGCACTTCATCAGCTAGGACGGGAGGTGCGAAGATAAGGCAGGGTTCTAGGCCACACTTGCCCCAGGGCTGAGACATAACTGGACGGCTATGCCACCTGTACGTGGGTTGACACAGGTTTCCATACTGCCCCTAAGGAGTCCCTGAACGGGAGATTAGGTGAGGACTCCGTGAAGAACACTCAACGTGGGCCCCTACAGTCCCTCTTGAACGCCATGGGAACTCCAGCGTCTGGACTCACCCTTGGGACATGCTGCCTCCGAGTGTCCACGTCGTGTTTGACCCAGCTCAGGACTGCCCGGTAGACATCTTCCTCCGAAGGCACATTCAGGCTGTCGCTAGAAACCAATTCCAGCACCTGGGGGTAAGAGGTGCTCAGACCTGACATCTGGGGGAGAGTCCTGTGGTCCCAGGAAGCCCTGAAGGTACCTGGGAATGTCAGAAGGGTGCACGCGCCACATACATCCACACAATGTTCTCATAGGGAGGAACCACGCAGAGTCAAAAGCCACAATTGGGTACCAATGGTAGAGGGGGGTGTCCCTAGGCTCTGAGTAGTCTTGGTGACATGGAATCAGAGACTGGGGATCATGGTCCTGGAGTGTGGTAAGGACAGGAATCTCAGGCAAAGGCTTGTGCAGAGTCAGACAATCAGGGAGATGGGCAGGGGATGGATCTTGTAGAACTTCTATCAGAAGCTGAGAGTGTGGAATGCAGACGCAGGGCACTGGCCACTGGGGTCTGCAGTGGGACAAGGAAAGGGTGCAGGGTGGGTCCCAACTGGCGTGTTACCTGCTTCAGCGGCAGCAGCATGAACTCCTCCGTCTTGGCCACGTCCACAAAATGCTGCAGCACGTACCTGTGTGCTGCCTTGAGCAGGTCGCTGCATGAGTGTGTGTCTGCAAATCCACGAATGCCCAGGCAGTTAGAAGGGTCGAGCTGGCTCAACAGGAACTTGCAGCAGGCATCTCGGACACCATTCAACTGCAGGAGGCTGGCAGCTGGGAGTAGAGTCTGGGACATGGACATGTGTGAGACAGAAGGGGCCCAGGGCAGCACAGCGTAACTGGAGACCGAGAAGCGGCCTGGGGAGGCTAGGAGACAGGGCCTTGGGCAGGAGGCCTTGGGTACCGGGTCGGGATGGGACTCCTTACCTGTACGTTGCCCTCGCCCACCACAATCTCAGCAGTGTATGCAAACTGCACCAGCTGGTCCAGGGCCTGAGGGTCAATGTCATGCAGTGTCACATGTGTCTGGCGGCTCTCGCTCATCTCATCTATAAGGACAATGGGTCAGACTGGTGCCTGTCCCTGAGACCTGCATAGACCCCGTGAGGGCTGCCCGGCCTGTGGTGCGTGTGATACTTGCTTGTGAACATGGCGTGAAAGTAGGGACTGCAGGAAGCCAATACTACTTTATGTGCTCGGATCTCCTTGGCTGCCACATGCAGGACGATGTCACACAGGAGGCCACGCTGCCGCATTCGGCTCATAGCCACGAAGGCATCATGGTAGTGGCGCTTTGAGTTGTGGGCCACACTGTGGCCTTCTCGACTCAGCAGCTGCATGGCACCTTCCATGGGGGCTGCAGGCCGGGCCTGTCGGGGCCGTGCACGCTCTGCTTCAGGGCTGCAGGCCACAGGGCTAGGTCAGGGTTTCCACTGCAGGAAGCCACTCACCTACTCTTAACTCTGGGCGCAGCCTGGGCAGCTGCCCTCTATGCCCAGCAGTCCAGTCACCAGGGGCCAGCAGCCCATCAAGGACCATCCTGTCCCTCACTGCCACTTTTCAGGGCTCAAGACCGCCTTCCTGTCAAGAAGCCTCCCTGGAGCCGGACCGGACACTCCTCTCTAAACCCGAGCCTGTTCCCACCGGCGCCTGAGCCTCTTCTCCGCCTCCATGCATCCTCAGCTCCTGCTCCAGTTCCAGTGTCCCCCGCCCCCACCCCAGGCATCTCTGGGGCGCCGCTGTGCCCAGCACTCACTGGGAGAGCAGAAGGTGCTGGAAAAAGTTGGCCGACGCCGTCCCGCCGAAGCGGACCCCCGGCTCCCACATATCGGGCTGACCCTCCCCAGCCCCGTGAACAGCCCCTTAGCTCCCATTCTGCGGACGGGTTCGAGCGAGGCCAGAGCGCCCCGGGACTGCGACCCCGCACCGAGGCCTGCGGGGCGCCATCCCTCCCTCTGCCTCACTCACGCCGGAGGCTGCGGCTGCGGCTGCGGCTGCGGTGGCGGCGGCGCCTCGGGCCCGGGCCCCGGGCTGCCGTGTTCGGGACTCTGCGTCCTGCCTGCCGGGCGCTCGCCGCGGGGCTGCATAACTTCAGCCGCCAAACCCGCGGCCAACCCGGTGAAGGCGGAATGACTGACGCGGACCACCGGAGCTCAGCTCGGCAGCCGCTGCCCCTCTGAGCGCGCCCGCAGCCGCAGCCGCAGTTTCTCGGCGCCGCCCGCCTGCCTCGCGGGGTCTGGGACCCGCCCCCGTCCTCCGCTCTTCGCGTCGCGGCGCCCGCCTCCCGCAGCTTGGGACCGGCGCTCCCTCGCCCTCACCCCCCTCTTGTCCTCCAGGGAGCCCCTGGTTTGGTGCGTCGGCTAGTTCGGGGACCCCAGTAGCCTGCTCCGTCCCTTGCAGCTCTGAGTCCTCTGGCCTTCGCTGCACAGGGATGTGGAAAGGTGGAAAGGCAACCTCCCTCCTGGTCCAGCAGCCCTACAAGTAGATGCTTGGGTGTAGACTCACTATGGAGACCAGGCTGGCCTTGATCCCACAGAGATCCGCTTGTATCTGCCTCCCAAGTGCTGGGATTAAAGGCGTGCGCCACCACGCCCGGGTGATTTTATGCTTCTTAGGTTATTGATTTGTGAGCGCTCTTTGCATAGGAAGCCCAGCTATCAGCCTTCGTCTGTTGCCAATGAACTCATGACACAGGTGAGCTGAGAGTAGGACAGGTGGGACTTCGGGCTGTGTTCCCCAGGTAGGAACCATTGTTACTGCTCCTTCTGGCGAAGGGTACCGGGGTGTGTGACTGAGTGGCAGTCAGCTGGCATTCGGTGAATGCATGCAGGCGCCTGGACCAAGAAGGTAAAAGCGCCCTCCCGCCACGAGGCCGCCGGTATTGCAGTCTAAGAACCCTGGAGCCACCAGCGTGGAGCGAGGGGCGGGGCAGGCGAGAGGAAGTTTGGCTGTGCGAGCGATTCTGGAGCCGGAAGTGCGGCGCACGTTCCCGTGAGCGTCATGGCGGCTGCACGCGCCCCGAGGAGGTGAGCGGTGTTGGGTGGGCAGGCGGGCCGCGGGGGTCGGTCCCCCAGTTTCTCTGCGCTTCTGGGTGAGGCTGGCGGGCTGGCAGAGGTCGTGACGTGCTGTGACCCGCAGGCGCCTGGCGGAGCTGACGGTGGATGAGTTTTTGGCCTCCGGCTTTGACTCGGAGTCCGAGTCGGAGCCAGAAGACTCCCTGGAGGCTGCGGCGCGCGGGAAGAGCGGACGCGGAGTCCCCGGGATCCGGGAGCGGACCGGGGCGCGCCCCTCGCCTGGGTGAGAACCTGTCCTGGAGTACTGAAGGCCTGGGGCTGGGCTTGAGTGGGAACTGCAGAAGCCTTAAAGCCGGCAGCCTTGGGAAGTACTGAGGCGGGTGTGACTGGCTGAAGGGACCCCGGAGTGTAGCAGGCAGGCGATGAGCCCAGAGTGACAGTGTTCCATAGACATTTCTTGTAAGATCTCCTGGTAAAACAGGAAGCAACCCCAGTTGAGGAATGAAATGACATTAGATGACATTCAAAAAAGAGCCCTTAGGGTTGCTATGCCTGTCGGGGTCGTGGGTGCCAAGAGTGGAAAAGGAAAGTTTTGAGAGGAAGCATACACATAGGTGGGGTGCTGCTGGGGTGAGCCTGCTGCGGGCACAGCAGGTCTGGAAGAGCCCCATGGTTGCTTTGAAACAGCATCTGCAATTCTGAGTGTGTGAGTATGGGAGGATTTACATCCTGGGACTCCTCCTGCTTGGTCATTGGTAAAAGGAGCAGACTAACCTCACGGCCTCACCAAGGAGGTGAGCGAAATGGCTGTGTGGAAGGACAGGAAGGCCTTCTCTTGCTTTTCCACGGGTCTTACAAACACTCGCTTTCTCAGTCCTCATAAAGGACGTGCTTCTGAGCACAAGGACCAGCTCTCTCGGCTGAAGGACAGAGACCCTGAGTTCTACAAGTTTCTGCAAGAGAATGATAAGAGTCTCCTGGACTTCAGTGATTCAGACAGCTCTGAGGACGGAGAAGAGCAGTTCCACTCCCTGCCAGACATGCTGGAGGTGAAACCTGGCAGTCCTGGGCACTGGGGCACATATGACTTCTATACTGTGTTATAGCTTGGTCCTTTTGTGTTTGGTGCAGGAAGCAAGTGAAGAGGAGGAAGATGGAGGAAAGGACAGTAACTCAGTCCTGACGGGATTGCAGAGGAAGAAGAATGAGCCTGTTCCTGTGACCCTCGCCATGTTGGAGAAATGGAAGCAGGGGGCAAGGGTGAGAGGCAGTATAAGCTTGGTGGTTGGACCCCTGCAGTTAGGAGTCTCTGCCCTTGTCTTAAATATCTCTGAGCATGTATAATAACCATGTGTTTTTCTCAGTGCCAGGATTTCCTGGCTGTGTGTATCTCAGTGGCAGTATATAGTTCTGCCAACTTCCTTGCTCTCAGTCTCTCTGTCAGCTCATTTGTCCCTGAAATCAAGTAACTGTGCGTAGTTTGTTTCATTGCGTTTTCTGTTGCTGTAGTGGAATACCAACAAAATGGGTAATTTGTAAACATAGTTGGCTTGAGGTTCTGAAGACCAGCAAGCGTAAGAATATGGTTTTTTTGCTGGCGTGGTGGTGCACGCCTTTAATCCTGGTACTTGGGAGGCAAAGGCAGGCGGATCTTTGTGAGTTCAAGGCCAGCCTGGTCTACAGAGTGAGTTCCAGGACAGCTGGGGCTACAGGGAGACCCTGTCTCAAAAAGACCAAAAAAAAAAAAAAAAAAAAAGAATATCGTTTTTACATTTGGTAAAGGAAGGCTTTTATCTGATCTTTGTATGATATTTGTTCATATCTCTCTTTTGGGGTGCTAGGCAGTGAACCCAGGTTCTTACACATTCTAAGTAAGAGCTCTATCCTGAGCCTCATCTTTTTTTTTGTCTAAGGCCATCAAGGCCATTGTGGGGTCCTGACTGTTACTATCTCATGTGGATTACTTTCCAAAAGGCCATTTTCCAAATACCACCATATGAATTTGGACATTAAATTTTTTCCACGTGAGGTTTTGGGGACACAGTCAAATCTTTAGCAACATTTGTTCATGGTGTGCGTGCGTGTATGAGTGTGTGTGTGCACACGTGCATGCGTGTAGTCAGTGTCCTTTTAGTGACTTCACATTTGGGTTTTGAGCTTTGGACTCCTTGTGTAGCCCTGGTGGCTGGCCTTGAACTCAGAACAGTTTGACAAACTCAGACTGGCAGCATTCTTTTTCCTCTGTTTTCTAGTGCTGAGAGTGCAGGTATCTGAAGGGTTATAGGTACAATTCCTTTTTGGTACCAACCCGTGGGCCACCGCCCATCCCTGAGATTGTGAATTAGGAACACTTTCCCACTTAGCTCACTCTGGAACCAGGTGCGGTGTGGCCCATTGCCCGCCTTGTGATCTTCATTTCTTGCCTTTTTAGCAGCACCTTACTCCCAGGCTGTTCCATGAAGTTGTGCAGGCATTCCGAGCAGCTGTAGCCACCACCCAAGGAGACCCGGAAGCTGTTGAGTCTTGCAGGTTCCAGGTCACAGATAGTGCTGGTGAGCTGGGGCGGGGGACTTGGATCAGGCTGTGACACCTATGTTCCTTGTCCCTTGCATAGGTGAGTGACATCTATGTTCCCTTGCAGTGTTCAATGCTCTGGTCACCTTCTGCATTAGAGACCTCTTTGGTTGTCTTCAGAAGCTGCTGTTTGGAAAGGCACTGAAGGACAGCAGCAGGTAAGTGGATGGGCTTACACAGCAGCCTTGTGGAAGAGGACATAGGGCGGGTCTGAGTGAGCATATAGCCATGTGTCTTGAGGTAGTAAGTGCCTATAGAGTCAAACTAATTTAAGCACCATTCAAAGGATTTGGACTCCAGGAAGGGCCCTGCTATCAGCACCTGAAGGGAAGATGGTAGCACTTGGCTTGTCTATTAGTAGGGTGTGTCCATGTGGAGACAGCACAGAAAGAAGGGCCTAGAGGAATCCACAGATGGGGAGGGTGGAGGATAAGCCAGGATATGATTGGTCATTAGCCTGAGTGGGCTGGCAGTAGCTAATAGAGCCAGGACCCGCGGAGCAGTTGTCACGAAGGGGCAGATGGGATTTTGGAAGCAGGATTGCTTCCTGAGTCACGGGAGGTGCTCCAGGTGCCCCATCGGTGGTGCTGGTCTAGATCCCAGGAAAGTTGGACAACAGAATTACTTCAGGGGGGTCTGCTTTTGGTCCTTGGTGTAGTTCAGTCGACTTTGGGGAAAAGCTGCTGTTACTAAGTACTCTGACACTGCAGAGTGAACTTAATAAGACCAGCAGGGACTCAGCTGCTATTGCCAGGTGTCCAACCATTTAGCAGTTGAAGGTCTGGAATTTTAGGTCCAACTGAGTATATAAGCATATATACCCATAGCCTTCCTGGAACTTGCTATGTAGACCAGGCTGGCCTTGAACTCACAAAGATCCACCTGCCTCTGCTTCCCAAGTGCTAGGATTAAAGGCGTGTGCCACCACGCCCGGCAATGAGTGTATTTTTTTATGGCACATGACACGTAAAGGACACAGACACACAGTTTGCAACACCGGAGGGTTCCTGGTTAGGCCCCAAAGGCCTTGAGTGCCTGTTAATGTGGAAATAGGGGCCATAGGGACCCAGAAGAGGGACCCACGGAGACAGCTGGGCCTGGGAGTGCTGGGGAAAACAGCTTGGGATTTTTTTTTTTTTTTTGGTGTTTTTGAGACAGGGTCTCCCTTTAGTCCTGGCTGGCCTGGAGCTCAGTCTGTAGACTAGGCTGGCCTTGAACTCACAGAGATCTGCCTGTCTCCACCTCCCGAGTGCTAGGATTAAAGGCGTGTACCACCATGCCCTGCACAGCTTAGGGTTTTAAAGGACAGTTTCTCTGAACTGTGCCCAAGCATGCGGCCTGTGGGAGGAGCCGGTGCTGCTCTGCTGCAGGTGTTAGTCTGGGCCATGCTCACTAACGTCCTGTAGCCCCTGTACCTGCCAGCTGTAAGGAGCCCTCAGCTTTTTGCATGTGGGGCTGGGTTATATGCCCTTGGGTTGTAGATGCTATGCTTGGACAACCTTGTGTCTGTGAATTATGCAGATGGGGTGGGTGTGGTCCCTGCAGGATGCTGCTGCCATCTAGTAGCCCACTCTGGGGGAAGCTCCGCATGGATATCAAGGCGTACCTAAGTGCGGTCATACAGGTACTGTTCTGGTGGGGGGATCCAGGCGGCTTGGTCGTGTCCAGTGGTCTGGCGAGTTTGGACCTCACTGTCCTTTTCTGTTTTTAGCTGGTAGCCTGTCTGGCTGAAGCCACAGTGTCTGTGGCCGTCCTCCAGCATGTCAACAGCTTGGTGCCTTACTATCTGACCTTCCCCAAGCAGTGCCGCATGCTACTCAAGGTGTGTTGGCTCGTCTTGTTTCCTGTTGTATCGGATGGCTAGGAGTGTAGCAGAGGGAGCAGCCGTGCCCACGCTTGCTGCTGCTGGCTCCTCTGTATCCTTCCCAGGGGCCCAGTCTTCATTGGCCTTCTGTCCTGCCAGGGCAGCATAGCTTAGTACTGTGAGAATAGGGTCCACTGAACTCTGGATGCTCTCTGGCTGGGGCAGGCAGCCATGTCCCTCTTTTTCAGAGAATGGTGATTCTTTGGAGTACGGGTGAAGAGTCCTTACGGGTGCTGGCCTTCCTGGTGCTCATCAGAGTCTGCCGACACAAGAAGGACAGTTTCCTCAGTCCCATCCTGAAGGTATGGGCCCTGCAAATCTGACCACACGCTTTCTCTGTAAGACTCCTCTGTGCACCTTGCTTATGTGCCCGAGGCTGATGGGCACAAGCTGAACAATGGGCTGGGGAGATGGCTCAGCAGTTAAGAGCACCATCTGCTCTTGCAGAGGACCTGGGTTTGATTCCTAGCACCCACATGGCAGCTAAGAACCATTTTAAAGCCAGGCCTTTGGTCCTAGCACTTGGGAGGCAGAGGCAGGCAGATCTCTGTGAGTTCAAGGCCAGCCTGGTCTATACAGTGAGTTCCAGTCATCTGGGGCTACAGGGAGACCCTGTCTCAAAAAGACAAAAAACAAAACGAAACAAAAAAACCCAAACTGAACATCAGGGTTGTGGAGTTTGGATGTGGCCGGGAGCCATGTGGCCGGGAGCTGCGTGGTCTGCTGATGAGTGGCCAGGCTATACTTTTACTTGGGATGGTGGATCTGATGGAAAGGCCCAGGCAGGTGTTGGCAGGTGGCTTGGAAATGAGTAGTGGGTACTCAGGTAGCTCTTAACTGGTATCTCTCTGTCAGCAAATGTACATCATGTATGTGAGAAACTGCAAGTTCACTTCTCCTAGTACCCTGCCCCTCATAAGCTTCATGCAGCGAACACTGACTGAATTGCTTGCCTTGGACCCCAGCGTTTCCTACCAGCATGCCTTCCTCTACATCCGCCAGCTTGCCATTCACCTGCGAAATGCCATGACCACAGGCAAGAAGGTATGCTGCCAGGCCCCTCCAGGCCAGGAGTCCCACCCAGCATACGGCCCAGGGTAGTTTGGAAGCCCCAGTCTTTGGGGGTAGCCACCCCAGAACGTTGAGGGGAGACTTTGGGTGGTTCTGGCAGGGAGGGGGACCGGTCTTTAGAGGTGGACTCCACTCTGAACAGGAAACATACCAGTCTGTGTACAACTGGCAGTATGTACACTGCCTCTACTTATGGTGCCGAGTCCTGAGTGCCCTTGGCTCCAGCGAGGTCCTGCAGCCCCTGCTCTACCCTCTCTCACAGGTTATCATTGGCTGCATCAAGTAAGTTAAGGGTGGAGCTTGATTGGGTTATCCTGGGGTGGAGGGGGGGTGGCAAGTCGGTCAGGATGTTCTGGGCAGTGCTCTTGGTCTAGGGCAGGGGTTCTTAACCTTTTGGCTTATTTGGGCCACATTGGACAAATAATTGTTATTTAGGGTTCGTCTGGTCTTGGTAGTCTCTGAGGAAGGGCCTGGGAAGATAAGCTGGGCTTGCAATCAGGGGAGCTGGACTTGGAATCAGCCTTGTGTCCTAAGGCCTAGGTGGCACAGTTGAAGGGCCTTCCATTCAGTGGCCCTGGGTCCTAAGGCCTAGGTGGGCACAGTTGAAGGGCCTTCCATTCAGTGGCCTTGTGTCCTAAGGCCTAGGTGGCATAGTTGAAGGGCCTTCCATTCAGTGGCCTTGTGTCCTAAGGCCTAGGTGGCACAGTTGAAGGGCCTTCCATTCAGTGGCCCTGGGTTCTAAGGCCTAGGTGGCACAGTTGAAGGGCCTTCCATTCAGTGGCCTTGTGTCCTAAGGCCTAGGTGGCACAGTTGAAGGGCCTTCCATTCAGTGGCCCTGGGTTCTAAGGCCTAGGTGGTACAGTTGAAGGGCCTTCCATTCAGTGGCCTTGTGTCCTAAGGCCTAGGTGGCACAGTTGAAGGGCCTTCCATTCAGTGGCCCTGGGTTCTAAGGCCTAGGTGGGCACAGTTGAAGGGCCTTCCATTCAGTGGCCTTGTGTCCTAAGGCCTAGGTGGCATAGTTGAAGGGCCTTCCATTCAGTGGCCCTGGGTTCTAAGGCCTAGGTGGTACAGTTGAAGGGCCTTCCATTCAGTGGCCTTGTGTCCTAAGGCCTAGGTGGGCACAGTTGAAGGGCCTTCCATTCAGTGGCCCTGGGTCCTAAGGCCTAGGTGGGCACAGTTGAAGGGCCTTCCATTCAGTGGCCCTGGGTCCTAAGGCCTAGGTGGGCACAGTTGAAGGGCCTTCCATTCAGTGGCCCTGGGTTCTTGACTGTTTGGTGTGCTGTGAATGTGCTCTGTGCCTCTGAGGCCAGGAGGGGGCAGCTGTGTTCTGCCTGAGGTGCCGGGCATGGAGACTAGGCTGGGAAGGGAGAGGAGGTTCAAGGAAAGAAGCCCCCAAAGCAGGGCCTGGACAAGAGAGGGAGGCAAGAGTGAATAGCTGCATATTAAAATGAAACTGAGTTTAAAAGAAAAAAAGAAACCGAGTTAAAAGGTAGGCAGGTGTCTTCCAGTCCTATAGCCGAGCAGTAAGGCAGGACCCACGTCCAGGCGTTTCAGTGCACCCTGTTGTATTTGGGGACTGTGATTCTTCTGCATGGGTGCTGTGAGCACTCACCCTGCAGGAGTGACGTGGACCCTGCGGTAGTTGTAGGCTGTGAACGGTCAGCTAAGGCTGATGTTGGGGCTGACCACCTGACCGGGCTCTGCTCCTTCCTCTCCAGGCTGTTGCCCACGGCCCGCTTCTACCCGTTGCGCATGCATTGCGTGCGAGCCCTGACGCTGCTGTCCCAGACCACTGGCACCTTCATTCCCGTTCTGCCGTTCATTCTCGAGGTGACTGCTGCGCATGACTTGGGTGGGGACTTAATGAGCATCTTTTGGAAACCACATCTTCTCCCCGGTGGCAGCCAGTAGTGACTGTGACTGTAGTCCTGTGGGCCCTCTGTCCTGGCAGTCCACTAAGGATCTCCTGCATCTGGTCTACCCAAGTCTCACTTTGGTGCCACATCTCTTCTCCCTGGTAGTCCTCGTTCTGGCCTCTGCCTTGACCGTGGCGCCGTTCCTGTGGGCCCCTCACACCTGGCGCAGGGCTCCTGAGAAATCGGAGCATGGCGGCTAGAACTAAGCTCTCTAGCTCTCTACGTACAGGGTGTCCATGTCCTTCCTTTAACTCACGGGCAGTAGGGAGTGTTGAGAGCAGCCCTGCGTGCTAGTTAGCACCGTCGGCAAGGACTAGAGAGAGAGCACACCCTCCCCTTGCCTGTTTATCCTCCGCATCCCTCTGCATGGACCTGTACTTCCTTGGTTCACCTGCCCTGTATATGTGGTCTCCTAGTAGCTGGGCAGTTGTCCTAGTCCCCTCCTTTCTTGGAAAGGTCAAGGTACAGGCAGGGACTGGGGCATATGAAGTGACAGCCCCTTCCCTTGAGAGCTTTCGTTCATAAGTATGTGTATGCAGATATATGTATTAACTTATTCTGCGTTTGAGCAGTATGCCTTCATGTATGTAAGTGCACCCCTGTTGTGCAGTGCCCACAGAAGTAAGAAGAGGACATTGAATCCCCTGGAACTGGAGTTATGGACAGTTGTTAGCCACCATGTGGGTGCTGGGGTTCGAACCTGGGTCCTCTCCAATAGCAGTCAGTGCTTTAACTGCTGAGCCATCTCTCCAGCCCCTCTGCACTGTACTTCTTTGTTGCTAGTTGTACTTACAGTGCTTGGGAATGTACCTGTGCTAGACCCAGGCCTACGTGGTCTCTAACGGAGGTTAAATGGGGGACTTTGTACCCAGGAGTCCTTATGGATTCCTGTCAAGGAGCTCAGGGTTCTGGAAGGTGAACAAGATGTAGTGACATCTAAGGGCTTCGGGGCAGTGTTTGGTTGTACACCCTGGTCTTGAGTGATCTCTTACGGCTGGACTGACACTCTGGGGGCAGGTTTTCCAGCAGGTGGACTTCAATAGGCGGCCAGGCCGGATGAGCTCCAGGCCCATCAACTTCTCTGTGATCTTGAAGCTGTCCAGCGCCAACCTACAGGAGAAGGCATACCGGGTAAGGCTGGCCTTGGAAGCTCCTGGGAAAGGCCCAGGGCTGTTTTAGCTCGCTCTTATCCGGGCTTACGAGGCGGTTGGAATAGACAGGAGGGATCGCTGCCGTGCCGCATTCTTGGTTTCTTTGGTCATGGACCAGGGTTAGTCCCAGTCCCTGTGAGATTGGATGTGGCTTCTGGGGAAGCCATGGGCACTTCTGTATAGCCTTTGCCTGGGGTCCGAGCAGAATCAGAATCATTAGGCTGAGATATTGAGCTCCTGGGCACTGCCATCTGATGAGCGTGATCCTGTCCCCTTAGGACGGTCTGCTGGAGCAGCTGTACGACCTTATTCTAGAGTACCTGCAAAGCCACGCCCACAGCATCGCCTTCCCGGAGCTGGTGCTGCCCACTGTCCTACAGGTGTGTGCTGGACACTTGGCTCCCTTCCCCTGGCTAGGCCCATGCGTACTCAGGTATGTGTAAGGCAGCAGCTACGCACATAGTCGTGCACACATGGTTAGTCACTGTTGGGCCTGTGGCAGCGGCTTCTCTTCCTGCATTTTCTTGGCTGGTGATACCAGGTGATCAAGACAGCTTTCTTTATTTTAGGCTCAAGGTCCTGGGGATATAGATGTGCTGGGCCTAGGGTAGGGAATCAGGTTTTTTTCAATAAAGAGCCAAATGTTAAATGTTTGAGGATTTGGGAGATACATTGTTTCTAATAGCTTCAGCTGCTTCCTCAGTAGCTGACAACCGCAGCAGCAGCAGCAGCAGCAGCAGCAGCAGCAGCAGCAGCAGCACATGTGTAAAAGGCCTTGTGCCAGTGAGATGGGGTTTAATTTACAGAGATTGGTAACATTCTATGTCCCTCCTGTGCCTGGCACATGTCTTTGTTCTGCCTGGACTCCGTGTGCTGGGGTGCGGTCCTGTCACCGGATCCGTACTAAGTCCTCCTTTCTGCAGCTGAAATCCTTTCTCCGGGAGTGCAAGGTGGCCAACTACTGCCGCCAGGTGCGCCAGCTGCTGGAAAAGGTGCAGGAGAACGCAGAGCATATTCACAGCCTTCGCCAAAAAGTCTCCTTCAGCGTGTCTGACCAGCTGGCAGTGGTTTGTTGGAACCTGGAACCTGGGCTCTGGGCCTTGGGATGGTGTTGCCTGAAGGCACCAGGTGGGGTGTGGTGGATGTTTGTGGGTTTTCCAGGGTGAGCATAGCTCTGAACTGCCCCAACCTGCAGGACGCTTGGGAGAAGCAAGCCCGGGATGAGGGGACCCCACTCAGTAGATACTACAGCCACTGGAGGAAGCTGAGGGACCGTGAGATCCAGCTGGAGATCAGTGGCAAAGAGCGGGTACGGCCGGGATCTGGGAAGGTGGCCTGGGTAGCACAGCACGGCCAGGCAGGTTATCGTGAAGGGGACGGAGCTGAGGGGGTGAGATAGGAGGGGGAAGGGAATGGGACAGAGCTCGGGTAAATGAAGCCTGGAAGCTACTGTCAGTCCCCAGGGCGCCTGCTGCAGTACCCTACCGACCACGTGTGGCTGGGGTGAGGCTGGGCTGGCCCACTCAGCAGGCCGAGGCTGGTAAATGAAGCCTGGAAGCTACTGTCAGTCCCCAGGGCGCCTGCGCAGTCACCCGACCACGTGTGGCTGGGGTGAGGCTGGGCTGGCCCACTCAGCAGGCCGAGGCTGGTAAATGAAGCCTGGAAGCTACTGTCAGTCCCCAGGGCGCCTGCGCAGTCACCCGACCACGTGTGGCTGGGGTGAGGCTGGGCTGGCCCACTCAGCAGGCCGAGGCTGGTAAATGAAGCCTGGAAGCTACTGTCAGTCCCCAGGGCGCCTGCGCAGTCACCCGACCACGTGTGGCTGGGGTGAGGCTGGGCTGGCCCACTCAGCAGGCCGAGGCTGGTAAATGAAGCCTGGAAGCTACTGTCAGTCCCCAGGGCGCCTGCGCAGTCACCCGACCACGTGTGGCTGGGGTGAGGCTGGGCTGGCCCACTCAGCAGGCCGAGGCTGGTAAATGAAGCCTGGAAGCTACTGTCAGTCCCCAGGGCGCCTGCGCAGTCACCCGACCACGTGTGGCTGGGGTGAGGCTGGGCTGGCCCACTCAGCAGGCCGGGGCTGGTAAATGAAGCCTGGAAGCTACTGTCAGTCCCCAGGGCGCCTGCGCAGTCACCCGACCACGTGTGGCTGGGGTGAGGCTGGGCTGGCCCACTCAGCAGGCCAGGGCTGTGCTTACCTACTTGCTGCTTTTCTGATCCTTGAAGCTGGAAGACCTGAACTTCCCAGAGATCAAAAGGCAGAAAGTCAAACATAGGAAGGATGAAGACAGGAAGGAATTTAAAGACCTGTTTGAGCTGGACAGTGCTGAAGAAGAGGACAGTACAGACTTCTCAGAGAAAGGTAGGGCCTGGGCTGCCTCAGCAGTGTTCCTGGGGTGGAGGTGGATACAGCCCAGAGTTGGGGGTTCCATGTCTGGCTGGAAAGCAGACCTGTTCATGTACCAATCTCACTGGCTCCCTTCTGTTTGAGCTGGGGTACAGGGCTAGCCATTCCTGTTGGGCCAGGTGTATGTGTGTGCATGCATGTGGTTCTTGGTCTGCAGGGGTACATGGACTTCTTAGAGCTCAGCAGGGAGTGAAAGAGGAAGACCAAGAGGAAGAGGATGAGAATGAGGGTCCCAGCGATTCAGAGGGTGAGTGGTCCCGCTGTGAAGTAGATGGGCTGGAATCCATCTGTCGAGGTCACGGGAAGGTGGCTCGACCCAGGCTTATGCCCCTCCACAGGGTACTACGCCAGCTGCTCTGTTCTCAGGGATGGGCTCTGGCAGCCAGCTATGTAGCACACTGATAAATTAATTAGTGCTGTGATTAATTAGTGATGAGTAAGCTCTAAGGCTGGGTTGCTCATGATACGGCAGATTTCTGTAGCTTCTTTTCTTCCTACAGATGGAAGCACGGGCGCAGGGGTGGGGCTGGACCCTGGTGAGCTGTGGCAGCTGGCCCAGGGACCACAGGATGAGCTGGAGGATCTGCAGCTCTCCGAGGACGACTAGGGCCTCCTGCTGGCTCCTGCAAGCCTTGAGGCATCACGAGGGCAGCGGACAGTGGACAGGGCTTTATTGTTACACACAGCAGACCAAGCGTACCCAGAGCTGGCTGACCTGGGAAGGGCACTGGCTCGGCAGAGCCTGCTGTTCCCCAGCAGGAGGCTGACCCTGACCTGCAGAGCAGTCCTGGTTCAGAGGAGGAGGGCAGCTCCGTGGCCTCTGCACATCTTCCTGTCTTTGGTTTGTTTGCAGACCTCTGCAGTTAGCCCTAGAAGGTCTTTGTAAACTCATTGCTTTCATTTCTAAATATTCTTGGTGTTTTTGCATTCAAAACCAAAGGGGAAAAAAACCTGTGGGGATGGGCAATCTCATGAGTATCAGAGTGTGGTGGGTTCCTGGTGGCTTAGCAGAGAGTCTGGGAGGGATCTGGGGCCTCTGGGAGCAAGGCGAACGGCCCTGTCCCATTCTCCTGCTTGGGTGAGGCTTGGCCTGTAGTCTGGTGGGTCCTCGAATAGGAGGAGGTGATGATGGTTGCTGGGGACATGGGTTTCTGGTCTGGGCTGAACTCAGGGGCCTTCAAGGTTGGTGGCTGCAGTGGCAGGGCCACAGGAAAGCTGGCCATGTAGAAGACGCGGCCCAGGCGCTTGGCCACCTACAAAGAGATGAAGGAGGTTGAATGCCTGCCCGACAAGCCCGGGGACTGTCCCGGGCATCGAGAGGCCTTAGCTCTCTAGGTGTGGGGGGGGGGGCACTCATCGTACTCACTTGTGCCCTGATCTTGAGTGCAGGCCCCAGCCTCAGCCCCATGGTGTTCAGCAAGTGCTCTTCTGTCAACAGAGGTAAAGTCTCTCCATCTATGCCTTGTTCTCTGAATACCTTCGGGAGCAAGGTGGGCCCACAGAGTAGAATTGCGTGTTTTATATGGAGAAAAAAAATGATCTGGTAAAAAGGAAATCCCTTTATCCTGGGTGTGGAGACAGACATGCCCAGGACAGGCCCTCCCAGACCAGCCCCAGGGACTTGCAGTGCCCCTCACCCTGGCGTACTCGCCACAGCCAGACAGGCCCTCTATGAAGCTGCAGACATCATCCACCGTCCACTTGCTGACATCCTCGGGGGCTGTGTTCTCCCCATCATTGATGAGTCCCCCCATGGTGCCTAGGGAAATAGAAAATGTCACTATTGCTTGGGCCCTGCCTTGTCCCCTCTCTGTGCTGGCCTTGCCTCTAAAAGCTTACAACCCTTCCAGGATTCAATCATCTCCCCTCCCCTATCGTCGGTGGCTAGGCTGGGTCTCTAAACCCATTTCAAGAGACTTAGTGTCTATGGTGCCCACCTGTGTGAAAGTAGGGGCTGACGTATGGGAAACCCAGGGGCAGTGTGGACCCTTCCAGAAGCCCCTTTCCTTCTGTTCTGGTCTCTCCAGGGATTTGGCTAGGTGTAGAGGTGCTGCCCCCAGGAGCTGCTAATTCGGGGTCCTCTCCATCCGAGTCTTTGGAGGGCTCCTCCTCGGAGCCGTCTTGAGCCCAGAGGCCAGCCTGTGGCTTCTGTGGGTCTGGGGGCTGGGCTGAGGCAGAACCAAGGTTTCCCTTCTGAGGCACATTGCCGGTGGGCTCGTGGGGGCGGGTAGGGGGGCCTGGGCCTGGGGGTTTCTGGGTAGGTAGGGCCAACAGAGGTGCAGTGCTCTGCTTCAAAACTAGCTTGGGCCCGAGTCGCTGCAGCTCGACACCCTCGGGGGCGCGCAGAGCCGCCTCTGGCGCCAGTAGCTGTGGGCGGTGAGCGCTGTCCAGTTCTTTCTGCCGAAGCAACTCTGCAGACATCTCCAGCCTAGACCAGGAGGGCAGACAGCGGGGTCAGCTGCGGCGGGTGCCACTGCTCCCAAAGGCCCCCAAGGCGCTTACCGGGCCAGGTTCTGCTTCCGAAAAACCTGCTGCTGCCGAGCAAACATCTCAGCCTGAGTCGGAGGCAGGAAGCTGTAACCTGGGGGGAGGGACAGGGCATTCAAGCCGGCCCCTCTGGGCTACCTCTGCTTGCTTTACCAAGCGTACCAAGGGCTTACACACTGGCCTGCTCCTCACCTGGCGTTTGACATAGGGCTGAGGGCACCCCCAAATAAGGAGGCCTGAGATGGGAGCCCAGGGCGATGTGGGGAGTGCTCTGCGGCGACAGCAAAGGGGGCGGCTGCGACAGCTCCCTGTGGACGGTATAATGAACACGTGTCCAGTCCCCTCCGTGCGCCCCCCTTTCCCATAACCGCCTCTGTGTGCACCCCCTGCCGCCTCCGCCGCTAATTGTCGACCCGCAGGCGGTCGATGAGTTCCTGTTACGGCTTCAGGTCGCTCACTGCCTGGGTCCCGGCCGGCGGCGCCAATTAATCTCCCCGGCGGCGCGGAGGCGCTGACCCTGCCGGCCGCCGCGGCTGCGGTAATTACTGCGGGGAGGGCGGGCGCCCCGCCTCTCATCCAGAGCCGTCCACACGGAGGGAGGGGTGTGTGTGCAGTGTGCGTAATTAGCCGCAAAGCTGCCTAGCGGCTGTGGGGGTGGTGTGTTAGGAGACAGCCAGCCGGGCCACCTGCCCAGCGCTTCTCTGCCTCCACCCGTCCTGGTAGGCAGTCTGTGCCTGGTGTCTGGACTGGTGTCACAGCCCAGGCCCCTCTGCCACCCTAGCCGCCCAACTCCGTGGGCCCTGGACCACCCACTTCCACTTCGGGTGGGACGTCTAGACTATGAGCAGTTCCCACACACCGCCTGTGAGGGGAGCAAAGCCCTCCGCCCTCCCAGGCACTTCTGCTAGGCAGGTCCCCAACTGTTCAACAAGGAAACTGGAATATGGGCCTTAGGATTCCCACCCAGGCTTGCTGGGCATCCTTGTCCATGGGCCTTTGCTTAGTACTTGGGATGTGGTCACATGTCCGTGATGGAGGAGTTGGGGGGAAGGTCCAAGATGCAAGCTTGGGCTGCCCCCCAGGTAACAAGCACAAAGAATATGGGGGCCTTGCTGAGATACCACCCCCTCAATACCTTTCGGAGAAGGACGGCATAGCAGCCAGAACTGTGCTCTCCTGGTGCTGAGCCAGGCCGTGCTTCCGTCGATGACCTGCTGTGGATGAGGGAAGGTGAACTTCCAAGCCCCCCTGGGCTCCTCAAAGTTGCAGCTGTTACTTCCAGCCAGCCCCTTAGGGGATCTGGGGAGCAGATGCTGGGGCCCTCCCCCTGTCTATCCTGGGGAGCAGGGCTAGTGAACTTGGAGAGGAATATGAGGTCGGTAGTCACAATGAGGGGGAGGGAGCCCCTAGCTCCCAGGTGGGGAAATTGGTGGTATTTTGAGTGATGGTTGGTGAGATGGAAGCTGTGCAAAGGTCAGAGAGTGTGGGCGCAGGGCTGCCCCTGGAGGCCAGTGGAACAGAGGCCATGAGCCGGGAGGGGGACTGCACACTGAGGGCTGCCCATCGGGGAGGCAAGAAGATCTGAGATTGATACCCAGGAACAGCTAGGAGAAACTTGTCACTCCCATAAACAATACACTGCACACATGGCCAGAGAGCAGACGCCATCAGCTAGCAGGGGCACCTGGTCACATTAGGACTTACTCTGATGCTTCGCAGTCCTCGATGCACCCAGGGCGCAGGCCTCCGAGCTCCCTAAAGCTCCCTAAAGCTCCCCTAGCTCAAGCTCTAGTTCTCTGCAGCTCTACTGCTGCCTGTTTATAAATTAATTACTTGAAAAATGGAGGTGGGTCTGCCCAGGGCCCAGAGCCAGCCTGCAGCTGGCTGCCCAGCCATGTAGATTCCAGCAAGACCTGCGCCTCTGCCCTCCCAGCCGTGCTCGGTGCAGCGGTGATTGACAAGTGTTCTGCTCTGCAGCCCTCCCCCTCCCACCCCCACTTCTCTCACAGGCTAGCATAACTGGCCTCAGGCAGGGCAGGGAAAGCAATTAAAAAGGAAGATTTTTAAATTATTAACATTTGGTGAATTATTCAGGCTCTTGGTGCCTGAGCTGCCCTGGGGGACAGTACCTTCTGCAGGGACGGGAAATCCTGGCCCCTTCCCTGAGCCCCCAGCCACTTCTGCCAGAAAAGGCCAGACTCCCCAGCTCAGCAGCTGGACAGGGTGTCTGTGTCTAGGTGGCAAGGGGAGGCCCTTAGCCTGGTCCTGTCCTCTCCCAGGCAACCTGAGATTGTGCTGGCCACAATCACCTGCAGCCTCACTCTGCCTTTCTATGCTGCCTGGCACCACCACTCCAACCCCTTGTGAGGATCTCAACAATCACAACATGAACACAGATTGGTGTTATTGCACGGACTGCTCTGGGAGTGGTAAGGACCTGGTATAAGCCACAGAGCTCACATCTGGATAGAGGGCCAGGTGGGAAAGCCCCTACCTCCCCTCCTTCACATGGGCTCTTCCTGTCCAGGAATAAGCAGTGGAGGACTGGAAACAAGACCTTGGTGAGAAAGCTAGGCCTCACTGCTATCCCAGGAGTCTGGACCTCTAATGTATCCAATACTGGTCAGGGTGTTGGCCTCTGAACACCCAAGTCTGCTTCTGGGAGTAGGCCTAGTACGTGGGGTGGAGGTAACAGAGGGCACATTCAAGGTGGAGTGCCTAGGGGCCACATACCATGGCTGGGGATACCGAGGTGGTAGAGACGCTGAGTTTCTTCAAAGGGGCTAGCCTCGCTCAGGGCCGACATGAGCCGGTGGTAGTGGTCCTCAGGAGCCATGGCAGACTCCAGGCCTGGAAGCCGCAGAGTCTCTGTGTTGGGAAGAAGACATGGTGAGGGCTTCTCTTTCAGCCAGTACCAAGGGAAAAGGAAAAGCCTCTTCTCTCTTAGGGTCCCCATCCAAGGTCTGAGGGACCCTTCAGGACTCAGGGACTGGCTTGCTCCCTTTTCCAGTGACCTGGCTCCCATTCCTGGGTTAGGCTCCCGACCTTGTGGGGACTCGCTTCGGGCCTTCTTCTCTGAAGAACAGTCACTGGTGATGTAGGAGGAACAGCCCAGCCTCTTGCCCAACAGGTCACCTGTGAAGGATACACTGTGAGTCCCACCCAGCGCCTCAAGGCTTGGAAGGGAGAGATGCCGGGAAGGGCGCCTCTTCTAACCTAACCGTGATCCAAACCTTAGCTCAGCTTGACCGCCAGCCACCGCCATGCTTTTCCTGGCAGTCAAGACCTTGCCCAGCCTAGGGTCTCGGGCCAAAGAAGCCATGACAGGTAGAAGTGAGGCAGAGAAGGACAAGCAGCTCTGATGCTGGCCCTGGGCACGTGTTTTGTTGTTGTTTTTTTTTTTTGTCTTTTCAAGACAGGGTCTCCCTGTAGTCCCAGCTGACCTGGACTCACTCTATAGACCAGGCTGGCCTTGAACTCACAAAGATCCGCCTGCCTCTGCCTCTGAGTGCTAGGATTAAAGATGTGCGCCACCACGCCCGGCAGCCCTGGGCGTGTGAATAGAAGTCATGGGAAGGCTACATGTGTCCCTCCGGGTACTTGCGTTCCCCACGTGCTCACCTAGCCCCTTTTGGGGAACTGAGTGGGCCATCTTCACCTCCTGAGATAGCAGGAGTCACTGCGCAAGTGTGGAGGAGGCAGGTCCAGAAGGTACGCCTCGCTTCCGACCTATGTCATCCAGGCCCTGCCGTCAGAGGCCCCAGATCCTCCCCAGGTCACCCCTTCTCTGCTGCGCTGTGACACAGGAAGGAAGGCCTTGCCTTTTTTTTCTTGGCAGCATCTGTCCATCTGTGTAGCCAGGTTCTGGGCTCTCGAGGGCATTCCTGACCAGCTCATCCTACAGATCCCAGCCTATATGTGCTAGGCTAGCATCTGGCTAGTTCGGGCCCCCCCGCCCCTGCTCCCAGTGTTCCCTGTGGGACCCACAGATCATACTCTCACATGCCAAACTTCAGGCATTAGTTGATAAAATTCCAGGCCAGCCTGAGCCCCTGCTGCCCAGCTTCCTCCTGGGCCCCTGACCGGAAGCTATTTGTTGAACAGCTCTGTGCCATCTTGGCTTTAGGCTACAAGCTGCTATCTCTGTCGTCCTCAACTTCAACAGCTGGGGGTGGGTGGAGTGGGCTGTGGGGTGGAGCTTTCCCCTGGGTGATCCTGACACCCCAGCAAGTGGTGCTCCCATATCGTGCCCACCCTCCCCCCAAAGTCCTACAGCCAGCACCAGAGCTGAATTCCTTTTTCTTACTCCCTTAATCTGTCATTTTTATCAGGCTGGGGAAGTGCGGCAGCAAGAACGCCAATCAATCTCCACATTACGGCTGACAGAATGGTGCTAATAACTTATTGATCTCAGGCACCTCACTGCCACTGGTGTAGCTGGCCAGCTCAGCCTCTGCCCCAAAGACAGGGAGAGTACCCGCTGTCTGGAACATTACTGTTCCTCTCAGTAATGGAGCAGAGCAGATGGACCCAGCAGACAGCTGCAGCCAGGGCCACCAACAGTGCATCAGCCACCAGTGGGTAGGAGAGGCAGCAGCTGAGGTAGGCAGGGAGGGCGGTCCCTCCCTCGGGGCTGTGTGGCCTGGTCCCAAACCATTCCTCTCTCACATCCCCTTTAGGGTGAGGCAAGATCTGTTTTCATAGCAATCTGTCTTCACTGCAACAGTCTCTCTCTCTCTCTCTCTCTCTCTCTCTCTCTCTCTCTCTCTCTCTCTCTCGTTTCCATTACTGCAGTTTGGGTAGCAGCCTGGCAGAGGTGATCATAGGGTAGGGTTCCTCATATAAGACCCAGTCCCATGGCTGATTTCATGAGGCCACATTCACTTCTGGATACACGAGTGCTGGCAATAGGAGACAAACCATATACCTAGAGGCCGACCATAAAGTCATAAAACCTGCTCCAAGCCCCATGGTCCTCTCAGGTCCAGAGAATGGTGCCACAGTAGGAGTGACCCGTGAGGAAGCCCACAGGGAGAAGGGATAAAGACACTAAAAGGATGCATGCGTGGCTGAAGAGATGGCTCAGCGGTTAAGAGCACCGACTGCTCTTGCAGAGGACCTGGGTTCAATTCCCAGCACTCACATGGCAACTAAGAACTGTCATTAACTCCAGTTTCAGGGGAATCCAATGCCCTCTTCTGACCTCCGCGACATTGCACAACACGGGTGCACCAACCTACATGCAGACAGTACACTCATACACATAAAAAATAATAAATAAAAAAAATTAGGGGCTGGAGAGATGGCTCAGTGGTTAAGAGCACCGACTGCTCTTGCAGAGGACCCGGGTTCGATTCCCAGCACCCACATAGTGGCTAAGAGCCATCTTTAAGCCAGGCGTGGTGGCACATGCCTTTGATCCTAGCACTCTGGAGGCAGAGGCAGGGAGATTTCTCTGAGCTCAAGGCCAGCCTGGTCTACATAGTGAGTTCCAAGACAGCTGGGGCAATAGGGAGACCCTAACCCTGTCTCAAAAAAAAAAAAAGGATGCATGTGTGAAACCTGAACACAGTGCACGCTCCCACAGTTGTGCACAGTATGAACCCCTAAGTGCAGTACAAAAGAGTAGTGGCTGGCCAGGTGACTGAGCAGCACAGAGGGACATGTCTGTGTGCGGTACACAGACATCTTGACAGGTGGCATGATGGCCCCAGCTGGGAGGAAGTGCACAGTCTGTGTATTAGTAAGTGTAGCTGAGCTTTCATACACACATGTTCTTGTGCACCTAAGGAGATCTCCGTGTGCGGGAGCGGGGAGGGCCTGTGGGCTCAGAACATCTCAATCATTGCAGGACTCCCTAGGTTCCACCCAATCGATAGGGCAATTAGATTTTATCAGCTGCTTGCTCAGCTGCCGCCATCAGGCCTGTGGCTGGTCCAGAAGCAACCCCTACCCGGCCATGAAACCTTCCAGGCACATAGGACTCCAGTGAGGGTGTCCAGGGTAGTGGACCCCACCTACCTAGGCTTCTCAAGCAGTGAAGCCACCTAGGGGTCCATGACAGAAAGGCCCCTCGAGGCTCCTGAAGCTAAGGTTGCACCCGCTTCAGCCCCATGGGCTGTTCTTTTGAGGAGTGTCATGATCTCCAGGCTGCGTGTCCTGCGTTTCTGTGATCTCAAGGAAGAAGTCAGCTCTCCTGGTGGTCCTGGGAGCTCCAGGACCCTCTGCCCACCCTGCTAGGTTCGGGACCCTAGGAAGGCAGGAGCGGGGCTGTAAATGCTCCCTGGGAAGGAAGAGTGAGAAGGCTTCTGCCAACATGGATCTTTGTGCAGTGGGCACTTCTGAGTTTAAGAGAGGCTTGCATGGTGTGTGCCTCTTTGAGGAAGGGGTGGTGGGTCTCAGCCTCTTTACACACATTCCTGCAGCAGTCACAGTGGAGCAGCCTCTGCTGCAGCCTGTCTGCTGGGCTGGCTGGGATTAACACAATTACCACCACATGTAGCCCCAGGGGAAGCCAGCTTCGCCACCCCCCCCCAACTCTGCTGGCCTCTCTGGCTGCCAGCCAAGGTGTTGAGTGCCCAGAGCTGCTGAGCAGAGACTTGGGGAGGACAAGCTGGCCTGGGTGTGGGTGACTATGATCCTGTAGCTCCACTCCACCCTTGGGATCCCTGGGCTCCTCACCTGCAGGACCAAGACCAATCTCCACGTTGCCTCTCTGGAAGTCACAGTGGCTTGGATGCTCAGGCATAACGAGGTGGCGGCTTCGATGTACGCTGGATATAAGGGTGGGGAGGTTGTCCTGGCTACAGGAGAACAAGACAGGGCAGGCCATGAGCTGCCACACGGCTGGGAGTCTGGCACACTGACTGTGAGCATGGTGCAGGGACCGTGTACTGAGTATGTGAGGCCAGGTGCGTAGCTCTGTGTGAAGCCACACACACGGCACCCTCCACTGAGCAGACCAAAGGGACCCAACTGCAGCTCGGAGGCAGCCCCCCCAGCTACGCTTTGCAGAAACAACAGTGCTGTGCCCTGCTTTCTGCCTTGGAGGGCAGCCAGATGTCCTGTCTCCTGCAAGACAGGCCTAGAAAGGACAAGCTGATGCACACACGCTGCCAGCTCCTCGGCAAGGACACTGCGAACACTCGCTCCAGCTCCTAGTTACTTTCAATAAGGAAAGTGAAGTTCTGACCAAAGCTCTGCAGTGACAAGATTCATGCTCATTAGCAGACAGCCAGCAGGCGTAAGCGACACGCCACCCATGGGTGGGCTCAGGACTTGTAGCCAGGCCCTTAACTCTTCGTTTTTTTTTTTTTTTCCTTCCTGCTCAGCCAGCTGAATCCTCACCCTTAAAGCCCCAAAGAGAGGATGCAAAAGTGGGGTACCCTACCTGGAGTTCTGTAAGCACCCCCACAACAGTAGAGAAGGGAGCAACAGGAAACCTAAGCCAAGACAGCACAGGAGCATTGGTGCCCAGCACCGTGCATATGCCCTCCCTGGCCCACCTGTGGCAGAGCAGCCTCCTTAGCAGCTCCAACGCTGGCAGAGCCTTCGTGCAGTGACCTGGGGGAACCCGACCCTGAACCTCATTAAATAGCTCCCAACCCCTGGTCAGGATGGCTAGAGCTCGGCTAATCCTAAGCAGATCAGTTTTATCAGCAGACACTGCAGGGGGCCCCAGTCTAGAGGCCCAGATGTGATATTCTCTCCACCCCCGGATAGGCCCAGAGGGCAGGTGCGGGTGTAAGTACTTTACAGGATTAATTGGCAAGAGGCTCATCCGCAGCATCTTCATTGACATGAGGGTGTCAGAGAGAATTGCTGTCCTCAGCATGAAGAGGTTATGGGCTGGTCAGGCCCAGGCTGCAGCAGCTGCAGAGTGGCTCCCCATGGGGACCACCTTCTTGTTGGGAGGTGACCCAGCTTTTAGAGACTACAGGGAGGTAGCAGAAGGTCTGCTCTCTGAATCCATTTGGCCAGCAAAAGGAAGCAGAGGACCCTGTGTGTGAAACGGCCCTGATACCGACCAACCATCGGGTCACTGGGCACTGGTGCTGTGACCCTGCAGAGGGGACACCTGCTGGGAACAGCGCTTGAATTTGGCTTCCACATTCAGTTCTGTCTTGGGAGCTCACTCCCAAGGACCCAGTCCTGAAAACCTGTTTCCAACTTGGTCATTCACTGAACAAATTATGCTGGTTTTATGTAGATCAGAAAAAACATTTCACATATACCTGCCTGGAAAAAAATAAAAAAGAACGAACTCTGTCTTTAGTATCACAGCTTGGGGTTCTTGAAGCCAAAAACCACCCTCTGCGTCCCACTACAGCACCTCACACACTAGGGACCAAGTCTGAGAGGGCCTCAGGGGGCATGGCCTGGGAGAAGCTGGAGGGTCAGGCAAAAGCTGCAGGCTGTGGGGCTAGCTACGGGGAGGCAGGAGAAACAACTGAATACTTGCATGTGTGTGTGTGTGGGGGGGCACTCTGTTCCTTCCATGGTTATCATGCAACCCAGATTTGTCCCTCTCCCTATCAGTTTAGGGGTGGCAGGGGGCCAGGGACTATGCTACCTGGTGGGTTCACAGATAGAAAAGGGGGCTCGGGTTCTCAGTTTGTTCTAAGCAGATAGGTGGCCCACTGCAGGGTTGGGCAGAGGACCAGAGACAGATGGACAGATGAATGGGCGGAAACAAGTGGAGAGTGACAGACAGACATGGAAGCATAGACAAGAGACGAGACAGAAGAATGAATGGGTGGTGTGTCCATAGACGGGGTACAGAGGCAGGTGGGGACAACTCGAGGCCACCGGCAGCACTTCCTTCCCAGATGCCGGGCCCCTCAATAGGTCCTCCTAGGCATGCAGTCTTCCTCCCCTTTTGGAAGAACTCTGGCTCTTGGAATTAAGGAGCAGCTAGCCCAGGCCTGGCTTCTGTGAGGGCCACTAGGCCGCAGTGGTTGGCACTGTGACAGAACAGTGTTGGCATGCCTCCACCGAGGCCTGGTGGATGTGAGGGGGCATGGGGGGGGGGAAGAGCTGCTCCTAGAGGGGAGGGACAGCTTCTAGCTTCCTCCAGCCTTGCTGACAAATTTATCTTGTAGTGTATGAAGTAAAAGGGTCATAAAATGTCATCAATGTTCATGACGGTTCATAAAAATGATCAGTTGAGCTGGCAACTCCAAAATGAGGTGGAAATAAGTTTAAAGATGTTTTTACTGCAAGTTACCTCTAGGATGCAGGTGTTCTCAATCATATAAATAATAATGCATCTGGCGAGAAGCCTGGGTTAGACTCATTCCCAAGTGTGGTTGGTCTGGGGCCTGGACTTCACACCTCTGGCTACAAGAGGCTGGCGGGTCCCCTCCCGAAGCCACAAGCCACAGCCACTAGCAGACTCCTCCTGAAGTCTGGACCCCAGTAGCCAGAAGCCACAGCTGGGCTATGCTCACTGCCTTGACCACTCATGCACCTAAGTGGATGGGAACCTGGGCCTTCCCAACACCCCAGCGTCCTTGTCCCATCTTCATTTTCCTCACCTCACTATAGCCTACATTTTCAGGCACAATCCTGATTCCATAGCCTGAATCCATGTGGTCCCAAGCAAACCACTGACCTGCCAGGCAGAGATTCCTCCAGAAGGGTCTTTTAAAAATACCTAACAGTCACTTCCTTGATGAAGAACTTTCTTTTATTTTTGGTCTTTTCAAGACAGGGTCTCCCTGTAGCCCCAGCTGTCCTGGAACTCACTCTGTAGACCAGGCTGGCCTTGAACTCACAAAGATCCGCCTGCCTCTGCCTCCCAAGTGCTAGGATTAAAGGCGTGCACCACCACACCCGGTGATGAAGAACTTTCTGTGCATCTCTTGTTTTGAGGACAAAACCCAACAGAGGGTGATGGAGAGATGGCTCAGCAGTTAAGAGCACCAACTACTCTTGCAGAGGACCCAGGTTCGATTCCCAGCACCCACATGGCGGCTAAGAATCATCTTGGGCCGGTTGTGGTGATGCATGCCTTTAATCACAGCACTCGGGAGGCAGAGGCAGGTGGATCTCTGTGAGTTCAAGGCCAGCCTGGTCTACATATCGAGCTCCAGGCCAACTAGGACTAAAGGGAGACCCTGTCTCAAAAAACACACACACACATACACACACAAAAAACCCAACAGAGGTTCAGCCTCCAACTGCTCCACACTTGCCTTATTTTTTTCTCTTCTTTTTTTTTTTTTTTTTTTTTCTTCTACTCTTTTTCTTTTGGTCTTTTTGAGACAAGGTCTGCCTGTAGCCAGAGCTGGCCTGGAGCTCACTATGTAGATCAGGCTGGCGTTGAACTCACAGAGATCTGTCTGCTTCTGCCTCCTGAGTGCTGGGATTAAAGGCATGTGCCACCATGCCAGGCTCCATTAGAGTCTTATCTTTGAGCAAATGGATGCAAATGGACCGTCTCTTCAGGGATAGCATACACTCTGGCTCCAGAGGTGTCCTGCTCAGACCTTTGCCTGTGTTGCTGCTGAGGCCTAGCACAAGTCTATACTTGGCTAACATGGGATTCTGCCACCCACCTCTCAGATTGGGCAAGAAGCTGACGTAGGAAATCTGGTGGGTGCTCAGCCCACATTGGCTCACACTGGCTAGAATAACGGACATCACAGGAGACCACAGGCAGGGGAGGGATGAAAGGCAGGCAGCCCGAGAACTTACAAGGAGGCCCAGGGAAGCAGAACAATGAGCTCCCTGCTGTCAGTGCTGTGTGGGAGAAGCTGCACAAGCTGGGAATCCTACCTGCAGGATGTTTCTCTGAAGGAGATGTTCACATCCCAGTGGGTGTGGACTCTGAAAAGGCAGAAGCAAGAGTCAGTATGTCTCCAGGAGCACACCTGGACAGAAAGAAAGGTGTACAAGGATCTGACTCCATCACCTTGCTGGACCAGTGGCTGAGGGGCAGTGTCTCTTGCTAAGTTCAATGTGCTACAGCTTCCACTGACCAGGCTAGAGTCAGCCTCTGGCCTTACCAGAGATGACTGGGGACAACTTCACTTGGTGTACACAGAGAAGACTTACTCCATGGGAGAGGGATGTCTGGAAGTTTCATCCACATGGTGCTTATTATACTAAAACCAAATTCCTAGTTGCTGGAGCTGCTTCAGCTGATGTGGGACCACAACATGGAGAACGCTCACAGTAGCCACCAGAAGGGGATTTGGAACATCAGCCCAGGTGGATACGGGCCCTTACCTGGATCCTGCTATCACTAACCCACGCCCTAAAAGTGGCCCCGCCCAGAAGTAAGACTTCAGGATGACATATCAGGAAAGCTCCTTCCTGTGCCCCCATCCCAAAGTGTTTGCAGAAGACCCCTGACTTTGATGCAGCACCCCAAGGGGAGCCTCCTGGCCTGGCCATGGAACAAGTACCTTCTCTTCATGATATGGATGTATGGATCATCCTCCTGCTTCAAGACTGGCTGCTGCCCACAGGCCGGGCTACTTCCATCACTGTCACCATCGCTAGCTGAGAAACTAGGAGTCCTCTCTTTCTTTAGAGCGCGTGTAGGGGGCAAAGTGACTGTCCTCTTGTCTGCCAGTCGCCCACGGTTCTGAAAAAGTGGGAAGAGGACAGTTAGGCTAAGCCAGGCCTTCAGTCTCCAGGGCCTGGATCAGGGTCCACGGGACGGGGAGACGGTTCCCACTCTGCTCCGTAAGCTTGGCTTGAGTGATGACTCGCCACGTCTGGTGAGCCTCAACTTTCTCATCCTAGAGGATGTTCCCAATCCCAGCTCCCTGCTTGGGTTCTGGAATTTTCTAGGATCTGTATGAAGCCTGGGGCAGGATTCTTGTCCCAGTCTATAGCCATTTCCAAACAGAGACATCAACGAGCACTGAGCTTTTCTTCCGACCCCGTCCTTTGTGCAGTGATGAGGACGCTAAGCGAGTACTCTGCCGTGGAGCTACAATCCTGACGTCCTTTTCTGCTTTGTTAGTGGCTGTGCACGGCCCAACTCAGAGAGAGTCTGAGGCTGGGGCCTGAAACTTGGGGGAATTTGTTGGCTGCCTGGGCTTCTGATCTCTTGTGAACTGCATGCCTGGCCATTTGAAGAGCAGGCCCTGACCTTCGTCCCATGAGCCCTGATTGGTAGAGGTTTTTTTCTAAAGACTCTTTGTTCTCTCCTCTGCCTGTATCCACGGTTTAAGTGTGCAGAGCAGTGGGTCCCCTGAGCTACGGTCTCTGCACACGGGCGTGCACGCAGCACAGGCATATGTGCTAATGCACACATACTAAGCACTGTACAGAGCAGCATAAGAGTGCGTGCCCCGGCCCCAAGCTCAGGCCTTTCTCTGCTCTTCCTATGGCTTCAAGTCTCTCTTCTTTCAGGGGAAAGAAGGAAACCATTGATTGTTTTCTAGTGGGTGGGAAGGCTTTTTCTTATTTAATAATAGGCTGCTGGCTTAGAGCAGAAGAGGCTTTGAGAGTATCCAATTCTGTCTCCTCTGTCCAGTCTCCATGATCTCCTCTGATGTCACCATCCCTTGGCATTGCCAGAAGGAGGGGTCCTCACCACACCCAAAAGGCTGGGTTTCCCAGCCTTCCTTGAGAGGAAGGAGACAGGGGGGTCCTGCCTTTAAGTCATCCAACCCATTTGAGCTGTGGTCCAGAGTCATCTTCTCTAAGACAAAGGTATCTCTTCAGACATAGAATGACCATTACCAGACATATGGCTTGTTCTGAATAGTGATCCCTTTTTTAAATTTTATTTTATTTTCGTATTTGTATGAATGTACTGTCTGCATGTAGGTCTGTGCACCCGTGTCGTGCAATGCCACAGAGGTCAGAAGAAGGTGTCGGACTCCCCTGAAACTGGAGCTAAAGACGGTTTTCAGCTGCCATGTGGGTGCTGGGGATCGAACCCAGGTCCTCTGCAAGAGCAGTCGGCGCTCTTAACCGCTAGGCCATCTCTCCAGCCCCTGAACAGTGATCCCTTTCGGCATCTAGAAGCCACAGTCTCTACTGCATCTTCCCTCAGGAATCTGCTGGGGCTGACTTTGGGTTACTTCCCAGAGTGGGTGACATGGACCCTGCAGTACCGGGCCAGCAGGATGGGTCACTACGGTTTGTGGCCTTTAATATCCACCTGGCTTTAGCTCTGCAGTGTTGTAGGGACAGCAGAGGTCAGTTGAGGCTGCAGGGGAGAAAGGTGTGCCACAGCATACAGAAGCCAGCCATCCTGGGGTTCACCTCACAGATATTCTACCTACCAGGCTTGTGTCCCAGGCCTCTGTCAGTCCGCAGGCGTGGATAATCATTTCTATGAGCTTCTGTTTGTCTGGAATGTACTTTTCCTTTTCCCTGCCTGCCAGAGTCTAAGTGTGAAGACCTCAGTGGGCTCTGTACCCCTCCTTCTTCTTCCTGTTGCTTTTTTTTTTTTTTTTGAGACAGGGCCTCCCTTTAGTCCCAGCTGGCCTGGAGCTCACTCTGTAGACCAGTCTGGCCTTGAACTCACAGAGATCCACCTGCCTCTGCCTCCCGAGTGCTGGGATTAAAGGCGTGTACCACCACAGCCAGCTTTTTTTTTTTTTAAATCATTTTGAGACAGGGTCTCCCTGTAGTCACAGCTGGTTTGGACCTTGCTATGTAGACCAGGCTGGCCTTGAACTCACAGATTGCCACTTGCTTCTGCATCCCAAGTACTGGGACTAAATATGTGGCCCTTCCTGTCTTTTTGATAGAAGATATTCTCTCAAGAATAAAAGGAAACATATTTCTTTCTGCTTCTCATAGGATGGGGAGGAAGAGGACACAGGCCAATGAGCCTGCTGCTTGGAAGGGGCCCGGAAGCAGCTGACTGCTGCCAGCCTCAACTCCACGGCATGCACAGCTGGATGCTAGACACAGGGACCCTACTGGGGTCTGCCACAGGGGCACCGAGGAACTGGATAGTCATCCTTATCCTACCCAAGGACTGAGAATACAGCTTCTCTTATATATGTCAGCCAACTCCACTGCTCAACAGATCGGAAACCTTGGTTCCTAACCACAGTGAGAGGAGGGTGTCACTGTGTGATCATGTGCACATTCTACTACTGGAGTATCTGTGACAGTACTTGTGGTCCTGGTTATCAGGGTAAAGGAGACAGCCTAGGTTTAAGAATGGTGAAAGGGTCTTTGCCAAGGAGGGCCTAGGAGAGCCAGATAAACAAAAAGCCCCCCTCCTCTTTGAGCTGCAGATCCTTCCTTCCTTCCTTCCTTCCTTCCTTCCTTCCTTCCTTCCTTCCTTCCTTCCTTCCTTCCTTCCTTCCTTCCTTTCTTTCTTCTTTCTTTCGAGACAGGGTCTCCCTTTAGTCCCAGCTGGCCTGGAGCTCACTCTGTAGACCAGGTTGGCCTTGAACTCACAGGGATCTACCTGCCTCTGCCTCCAGAGTGCTGGGATTAAGGGTGTGTGCCATCATGCCTGGCGAGCTGCAGATTTTCTACATGAGGTGAGGGGGTACCTAGTCACTTATTCCTCCATCTTGGGTGGGTGCTCACTGGGCAGTGGTTTGTGAGCAGCTCAAAACAGAAAATAGCTCTACAAGCCTAGTGATGACCCCTCTACAGCACCAGGTGCTTGCAGGGTCATAGAAGGAGAGAGATTCTGGCCTCTGACCCCAGCAGCTGCTGATGGCTGTACGCATCTGTCTGCGAGGCGCCCATGCCTTGTGTTGTGTGAACTTAGTAAGCGTTAGTAGCCTGAAGCTGTTGGCCTGTGTTAGATTTGGTGGAGTAGGATGTGGCTCCCGTTTTCTTGTGCCACATGGACGAGTCTGGGGTTTCCCAGCCTGCCCTTCAGGGCCCACATGGACCCACAAGAATACCACCACTAGCCCAAAGACCAAGGTTAAGGGGGCCACATGGGTTCTATCTGAGCACCTCTGCCTTTCTGCCCCTGCAGAAAGGATGCTGGGTCAAGCCAGCAGCCCTAGTCTAGCCCCAAGGCCCCCACTGCTCTCCCAACAAGGGCTCTAACTTAGTCCCTCCTGTGAGGCAATTTCCTTTTCAGAGAAATACCTCAAGTCCTCCTTGCCGGGTGGGCAGAGTGTCTCTTGCTCTCTAGCTCATCAACACATTGTCTACCTTGGGTGGGAATCTCCAACCAGTCCCCAACTTCAGCTCACTAGTTACCATCTATACTGCAGAGATCTTGTCCTTACCAGGCTCCGCCATCAGAACACTTGGCCGTCTTGGCCCTTGCTAGCTAGGATTCCAATTCTTAGCACCCCAAGCCCAGGACCACCCCAGATCACAGTTCAAGCCAGTCATCACTATCATGCCCAAAATATTTGGTGAGTTCTAGACCTGGGGCAAGGAAGTCCCCAAGCCCAAGATGAATGACAGCCAGAAACAAGGCCACAGACCCTGGGCTGTTCCCAAGATTTGAGTAGAAGCAGTCCAAGGGTAGAGGCCAAAGAACATGCAGGACTCACCTCGTATCCAACCCAGGAGGGACTCCTGCACCTGGGAATTCTTTCCCTTCCTCAAGTATAGTCTAGGAAAGTGCAAAGCAACCCTTGGACCGTTTGCTTTTTTGAGGCTCCTCCAGCACATCCACAGGGCTGAGGTTAAGAGTCCTACTCCCAGACAGCACAGCCACCAACTCTGCAGCTACAACCCTGCTCCCCACCCGCCCCAGCTTATGTCCCGTCTCACCACGGGCGAGGATATTCTACAGCCTGGACAGTCGCAGATCGGGGGGTGTACTTGCAGGATCCCCTTGGACATAAGCGTCTTCAGGCTTTTCCCTGCCAGGAGACCAAGCAGAACCGGTGAGGGAAAGGCCCGGAGCAGGTAGCATCAGCATGTTCAGCATGTTCTGCAGGTGCAGTCAGCAGCAAGGTCCGCCCTCTCCTCCTCCCAGCACAAAATTCACAACCATCCCGGGACAGCTGGTGTCCAACTTCCCCTATGAAGGCTTGTCCTACCCTCACGCCCGCCGGCTAATGGGATCTGCTGGGTTCTGAAATTCAAATCCAGAGCGAGTGCTTTCCCTGACAGAAGTCCTCCTCCGAGCCCTGGGTACCCGTGCTCCATCGATCCTCCCTCTCCAAGCAGGTCTCAAGGGGACCCGCGGCATGGGTTAGGGAGACTGAACCCCGGATCAGGTGAGAGGTGCCCAGGGGACCCGGAAGAGGGAGGTCACGCGGGGGGTGTGAACCATGACACTAAATCCAGCGCTGCCAGGTCCCTAACTTTCCAACTCCCCGTGCTGCGCCAGCGCTTGTGGAACCCGGCTCCAGAGCCCAGCTCGCCACGTCGCACCTTTGCACCCACAGTCAGAACAGGTTGTCCCCGGCAGGGCGGCCGCCGGGGCTGGGCTCCGCGGGCCCCACCTGCCCACGCGGCCTCCACCGGCGCGCACTCGTACCCTTGCCGCACGTGCGCCCCTCCACTCCTGCGGGGAACCGCTGGCTTCTCCCGCGTTCCCGGGCTGAGGGGATCGAGGAGGCCAAGGGACCTCTGCTGCGTTCACTAGGTCTCCCGTGCGTGCGTGGGTGGACGGGCGGGGGTGGGGAGAGAAGGGCATCCCCCGGAGCCGCAGCGCCCCCTCCGGGCTGACGCTAGGCGTCCCAGGCGGCCGAGCGTGCAGCCTGGGGCCCGGGAGGAGAGGGACGGCGGCGGCTAGAGCCCCCACCGCGGCCGCACCTTTGTGGCGGATGCTGCGCTTCCAGTCCTTGGCCGTCTCGCGGCCGCTGACGAACTGGAACTCGTTGGGCGTGAGCCACTCGCCGCGGTGGCGGATGGACGGGCCTTTGCTGCCCTGGCAGAGTTTGCGCACGTAGAGCAGCGCGCGGTTGGCGCCGCACTCCACCTCGATGCACGGCTCCCCGTTGTCGAGCAGCGGCTGGAAATCCGGCGCCACGGCCGCGGCGGCGGCGAGGCGCTCGAGGGCCAGCGGGTCTCGGGGCCAGCAGAGGTGAGGCGCAGCCTGGTGCAGGCTCAGGTAGGCGCGCGGGGGGCGGAGGACCGGGGCCAGCAGGGACTCGTAGCCCACGGCGGAGGCCGGCAGCGAGGCGGCGGGAGGCAGGGCTGCTGCGGCGGGCAGCGGGGCCAGGTAGCCGGGCAGCGGCGGCAGCGGCAGTGCGGCCAGCGTCGGGTGGAAGGTGGCCAGGGCCAGGGCCAAGTCCTCGCGGCCCGGGAGTTCCTTTTTCACCGCCGGCATGGCTTCCGTCGCCGGCTTAGTTGATTCTGGCTGCGCCGGAGTTGGGTCTTGGAGAGCCTGGCCGCGTTCCCGCTCGGCCCGCTACTGTGCCCCGGAGCTTGCAGTGGTCCCTGTAGCCGTGCTGCCCGCCGGGCTGCCCCGGGCACTTGCCGGGCCAGTTAGCAGGGTCCCGACGGCCCCAGGCATGCTGCTGCTGAAGCTGCGTTAGGTCCCAGATCGGCCAGCCGCGCGCAGCGGCTCCAAGGCTCTGGGTCTCCTCGGAGCTCGGAGTCCCGCGGCACTTGCCCAGGGGCCCGGTCTGTGTCTCCAGCGCTGGCCCGAGATGGGACCGAGTGGGACAGTGAGGAGTTGTGGAGTCGCCAGCCCCTCTCCCTGTTCTTCCGGGGGTTCTAAGCCCCAGCTCGGTCCTGCCTTGCTGCGCACCCGCGTTCACTGGAGTGCTCCTGCCCACCCCGCGGATACTTGGAAGACTTGCCGCCGCCGCCGCCGCCGCCGCCGCCGCCGCCGCCGCCGCCGCCGCCGCCGCCGCCGCCACAACTTGGCCCATTTAAACCGCCCCGGCGGGCGGGCGCGCGGGCTCCGGCTGGGGGTGCGTGACGGCCGACTGGGTTCCAGTGGCAGGGGGATCGCAAGACAGGGCTGTAATGCCTCGGCTTCCGCTCCCTGCCCACTCCCTCCTACCCCCCACCCGGTGGATAGCAGGAGGAAGGGGAGCCTTAAGGGTGTGGATGCTGGGTACAAGACCCTCACTGCGGGCCCGAGGGGAACTGAGGCAGGGTCCTGCCAGCTAGTGAGTTGGCCTCTGCCGAAGTGGAGCTGGGACAGTCCCATTTCCGCTAGAGTGTGAACCTGCCGCCCTCCCCCTCAGGGTGCCTCTGTGCGGCTGCAGGGTCTGGGATGTGGTCTGTGGAGGGCTTGAGTTCCGTGCATATAAGGCCAGAAGTTCCCTATCAGTTTTCTATTATTTCCCATGTCTCACCGGGTTGGTACTTGATCACTTATGAGGGTTCTTTACAGATGAGAAGCCTGAGACAGGTCAAATAATCTTCGCACAACACACAGCTGTTTAGATCAGGATGCCTACCTGACAAACTGTCAGAGCCATGGTATGAGATAAGAAAAAGTCATTGCCAGTCCAGGTGGTGCGCCTTTAATCCTAGCACTTTGGAGGCAGACAGAGGCAGAGGTGGATCTCTGGGAGTTGAAGGCCAGCCTGGTCTACATAGTGAGTCCCAGAACAGCTGGGGCTACAGGGAGACCCTGTCTCAAAAACAAAACGAAAAAACAACCAAAAAAAGGTTAAAGAAAAAGTCATTGACAGAACCAGGGTGGGTGCAGGGGACCAACAAATGTGCCGACTACCATATTTCTACCCACAAGAGGCCCAAGTCTGGGGAAGAGGGACCTGTTAACCTTGGTATCTCGGGAGGGAGGAGATCAGCTCAGCCCCTGGTTGACTTCTTGTAGCTCCTATTCTTCTTGCTTGCTTGTCTGTGTGGAATCAAGAGCAACATGAAGAACACCAGAGAGATCTGGTCTTAGCTTGAGAGATGGATTTGTCTGTTACTGGGGTCTCATGTTGGATACACTCGAAAGTGGCCCATTGTTAGGCCCTATCCGCCCTAAGCACCTGGTGTCCTCTTATTTTGTTCTAGGGGGCTGAGCTGGGCCACAAGTTTATGTGTACTAATACCTAAAGGGAAGTCCTGGGGGTGACAGAACAGTGCAGTGTTCCCTAGTGACCAGCATTCGCTGATCTGAAACTGATCTCTGGACCTCTGATTTTTCTCATCCACCATGCTGCCTGCTTCATCCACAACTAAAACATCAACCGTATGCTCTAGAGGCTCAGGGCAGGACTGTGCTAGGAGCTTGGATACTCTTTGCACTCCCTTTAGGTCTTCTCTCCATTCATGGTCTGTTTGGGACTCAGGGTATAGATGGAAATGTGACCGACCCCTCCTTTCTTCACCAACTTTGGCCCCATCCCTTTCCCTGCATCCTGGATATCACCATGTTTCTGCCCCAGATGTGACAGCTAGCAACTCCTCTTTTCTCTGCCTGATGTCTCCATGTTAAAAGACTGTATGTGCACCGGGCATGGTGGCGCATACCTTTAATCCTAGCACTTGGGGGGCAGAGGCAGGTGGATCTTTGTGAGTTCAAGGCCAACCTGGTCTACAGAGTGAGTTCCAGTACAGCTGGGGCTATAGGGAGACCCTGTCTCAAAAAAACAAAAAAAAAAAAAAAAAAAAAAAAAAGACTGTCGGTGCTCCCCGTGATCTTTGCCTAGGAGAGCACATCACATTTTTGGGTAGTTGTGGAGAAGTCACAGGGTTTCTGACTAAGGCCAAGTGTTGGGGGCTCATATACCCACTGTCTGGACATAGTGCTGTCAAAGACAGCCCCCCAACCCCAACCTGGAGCTTCTCATGTGAACCTGTGTACCGAACCGCTGGGATTCTGGATTCTGACTCTCTGTGGCTTTGGAGAGCACAAGCCTAGATCTGAGAAGGCTACTGCATGTGTGTGCATGCGTGCATGCGTGTATGTCTCCCTTCTAGCCCTACTTATCAGCCCGTATCTTACTCAGCACAGAAGCCATTTAGGAGGGGCCAAGGGCCACCATTCAGAAGGGGTGGAGAGCAGGCAAACGCACCAAATCTACCATCATGCTAGTCTTGCCCTACTTGGAGGACCAGGATCTCTTCCGGAAAAGATCCTGGATTAGGTCCAAGTCTGGAAGATCCTTTCCTCTGTCTATTCGGCCCTTCCAGTGGCTGGCAAGGAAATCCCGCTCCACCTGCTCCTTTCCCTGGGATTAAAGACCGCTCAGGCTTCCTCTTGGGGACATTTGCTACACTTGCATCCTGGGCTAGGGCACCTGGCCACACCTTCCTCTGCATTTTTCAGACTAGAGCAGAGGCCAGAGGGACACAGTTTTGGTATTAGAATCACCCAGGTAGACTGTTAGAACACCACACCTTCACCACAGCCCTTCCTCCACACGGGAGTCCCCCCTGCCCTGGCGCCGCCTGGTCGCTGCTCCCGGGCCCCCTGCTTAGGGGCCCTCTGCTTCAGGCTGAGGCTGGAGTGCCACTGCTGGAGGGGGAGGAGAGTCATAAATAACCCTGGTGGCTGTGACCCGAGATATATGGGGGGGGGCTAGTAGGGTCACAGACCCCTCTGTCCCAAGTGGGTTTGCTTGCCAATCTAGGATTGCTCCCCCTCCCCTCTTAGAGCCCCTTTATTCATCTATCCATCAATTAGCTGTTTACTAAGCCCAGATATGGTAGACCCCAGGAAAAGAGAAGCAGAGGTGGGACTAGAAGAAAAGAAATCCAGTGCTTCTGAAGATCATAGATGTGATTAGAAGAGATGCTATGAACAAGGTACTGGTCCAGCCTGTCTACCTGAGCTCAGGGCTTTGGTAATGTCATATTGCATGTCATACAGACTCAGAGTAGAGGGACAAGCAGGTGTACATGTGTGGGCCCAATAGTCAGTGGACTCTGAGCTGTGAGGAAGCATACCTATGTGTATTCAACTATCAGCAAATGTGTGCATGCTCAAAGCACACAGCAAGCACAGGTGGGTCACAACCTGAATGCTGCCTCCACAGTTCCTGAACTTGCGTGTGCAGGATGGTGCACAATGCATAGGCATCTCCTCAGATACCCACACAATGTATGCAGCTTCACCACGAACAGCACAGACAAATTGCAGATGCCCCAAGACCTGTTCAGAAAACATAGACAGCAGATCTGCAGTCACCAGTACCAGATGGACTCCCTTCCTTCCACACATTCTTTTGTAAAGACATAATGTTTGAGTCAAGTGTTTAATTGGCAGTGCCGTTGAGCTTCCTATGAAGGGTTAACCTGCAAAGTCAGGGGTTAGTGGTAAACTGACTGGACTTCCTTCGGACATTCTTGCAAAGGGCCAGAGCCTCTAGGAATGTGTTCTGCTTCTGGTCCTGGTTAGGCACAGAGGAGCTGATCTGCTGGTGTATGCGGAGCTCCTGGCTCTGGTTAGGCACAGAGGAGCTGATCTGCTGGTGTATGCGGATCTCCTTGGCTCTCCGTGAGCTGCTACGGGCCATGTCATGTCTCTGAGAAGACAGGAAGATATTTCGGAGGCTGGGCTATCTATTGATTTTAACTTTGTCACCTAAAGGAATGGAGGTAATCCTGAGCTTAGCTTGGCACCACTCCTGTGAGCGTGTGGGCAGGACTGTCCTCCTAGATGCACACAGGCAGGCACTCAAGCCGGTGATCACAGGGGCAAGCATCCTCAAGCTGCCGTTACCTGTGGAGTGACACTGGTCATGTTCATGTATGCCGACACACGCACCGAGGGACCCTAATACAGCACTCTGGGATTCTGGTCTGGTTTCCTTGCCGGGTATTCCCTGTCACTGCTATGTCTTCACACTCAGCCCTTCTAGAGCAGGGGAGAGGTACCCGCTCCTGGCCACCATAGGGATAGGTGTAGCCCCTGCCATAGGACAGCCCTCTCAGGTGACACTGACAGTAGACCCTGAGGGGCCTGAGCACCAGATTCTCCTGGCTAGCAGCTCATGCATCCCATTCTTCTCTGTCCTTGTGATCTTGGTTTCCCACTTGAAAACAGAGGGCATTCAAAAATCTATGGTTTCCTTTGATTTGAATGAGAATGGTGTGCTGGTCAGCTTTAGTGTCAACTTGACACACCTGGGTTGAAGGAGCCTCAATTGGGGAATTTCCTCCATTGGACTGGCCTGTGGCCAGGTCTTAGGGTATTTTCTTGATTGCTGAGTGATGTCAGAGTGCCCAGCCCACTGTGTGTAATGCCACCCCTGGGCAGGTTGTTCTGTATTGTATAAGAAAGCAGGCTGAGCATGGGCCGGGGAGCAAGCCAGTAAGCAGCATTCCTCCATGGCCTGTGCTTCAGCTCCTGCCTTCAGGTTCCTGCCCTGAGATCCTATGTTAGGCTCCTTCAGTGATGAACTGTGACCCAGGAGATGTGAGCTGAATAAACCCTTTCCTCCCCAAGTTGGTTTTGGTCAGGGTGTTTTGTCACAGCAATTGAAAGGAAACTTGAACAAATGGTCAGGGTGAAACGTGGCTGGAGAGGGCCTGGTGATCCAGAGGGGATAAGATTTTCAACCCTGCACATCCAACCTCTATAATGGGCCTGTAGAGTGCAGGAAGTATCAGGCCTTACCATCCCCAGGCCCAGCAGGGGGTCAGAGAAAATTCTTCTCAGTCCATGAGAGTAAAATCTATGCCAGCGAATGAGGGATAGTTTCATGTCTCTCTGAGAACAGTGTCACCTATGGCCTGGACCCAGTCTGGGAAGTCAAAGAGGGACAGGTGGGTGCCTGGGAGAAGTTGCTACCCTGCTGGGCAGAGATGTGGAGAAGTTCTGTGAACAAACTACCACAGCAGTGTTTGTGCACCTCCTTGAGATCCAGTCCTGAGCATTATCAGAGAGTGGCAGCATGCAGGCCCCGAGCACCCCACGCACTGCACGTCCCCAGACTGTGTCCGAAGGAGCTGGAGTGCGAGGCAAAGCTGATGTTGGTGAGGGTGGAGGGCCCCGAGCACCCCACGCACTGCACGTCCCCAGACTGTGTCCGAAGGAGCTGGAGTGCGAGGCAAAGCTGATGTTGGTGAGGGTGGAGGGCCCCGAGCACCCCACGCACTGCACGTCCCCAGACTGTGTCCGAAGGAGCTGGAGTGCGAGGCGAAGCTGATGTTGGTGAGGGTGGAGGGCTCCGCCTGCTTGGTGTTGGTACAGTGAGACGTAACCTGCGTTCGTGTGTCTGTACACCTGTCTTACTGTTTGTATCAGTTCACACTTAACACAGATCTTGTGCAGTTCTCAGGTACCCATATTTCTCATTCTGTGAGCCTGGGCCTTGGTGATTTAGACACAGCTGTGTTAGTCAGTTTCCTCTACATGTTTGCCTGCCCTGGTCTGAGCAGACTTATGAACCCTTGGGCCAGAGCTACTAGACAGTCACCCCTCCCCCCCCATGAGGACAGTGGGGGTGCTGTGAAGAGAGTGGGCTCACATAGACAGTCATCCAGGTTTCCAGGTAGAAACAAGAAGGCATCCCCGTGGGTCCTGGAGCACAGCCAAGGCGACGGGAATGGCGAGGCTGTAAGGAAAAGGAAATGGCTGGAAGTCGCTGCTCCCAGACTTGAGTTTGAGAGCTTTTCTGGCTGTATAGGCTGAAGCCTGGACACAACAGCTAGGCACTGGGCATACTGCCACCCTGGTTAGGAAAAGGTCTTATTTAAGTCTGAAGTTGCACACAGGGGCTGTTCTGCTGTAGTGGAGGTGAGCCCAGCTCCTAGCCTCACACTGGGCTGGTAGATCTTCGTTCTCCACCTGTTTCCCTTTGCTACCACTTGTCATGGTAAAACTGTATATGCCTTATCTCTAAAATATTATTAAAAGTTCGACCACAGGTACCCTCTTCATTAGAGACATACATAGGAGAATATCCACAGTCAGGGTGGACATCCTTGTCATCAGCAGACACTATCTAGATTGGAGTCCAATGGTGTATGGGTATGTGAGGTGCTCTGATCTGGGGGTCCTGATGACAACACAAGGTAGTATAGAACCCACAAGGTCATGGCTGGAAGCAGGCAGTGTCACACTATGGAGTGGTTTAAGATTCTGCTTCCCAGGGCTGGAGAGATGGCTCAGGGGTTAAGAGCACTGACTGCTCTTGCAGAGGACCTGGGTTCGATTCCCAGCACCCACATGGCAGCTAAGAACCATCTTTAACTGCAGTTCCAGAGGAATCCGATGCCGTCTTTTGACCTCTGCGGCATTACATGACATGTGCAGACAGTACACTCATACACACACGCACAAAAAAAAGATTCTGCTTCCCCAATGCCAGGTGCTTGAGGCCTTCTGCTATCTGCCAGTGTTTCATCCATCACTGTCTTCTCTGTGTGCGATGAGGGTTCGGGTGGCAGTTGTGCTTCTTGGGGTGCTGGGAGGCAGAGCTCAGGCCTAGGGGAAGCCAACATGGAGCTGCAAAGTAGACTGCTTGGTAATAGCATTGGCTGGGTAATGTCCACTGAATGTGCAAGAAGCTGATGGTCACTTGCCAGGAGGTCAATCTAGGAGAGCCTGATATAACGATCAGGGTGCAGCACCCCAGGGGCAGGTCCTAGACTAGCCCAGATTCCCCTGTGTATCAAATCCGTGCCCTAGTGTGGCGTACACCAGCACCTGGCAAACAACGGCAGTGTGTGAACAGGTGTGACAGAAGAGCAGTGGGGTTGGGACATGTAACATGCTCCTCACATATGTACCTGCTGCTCCTAAGGGAGCCTTATGATGTTGAAAGCATGCAGGGCTACTGGTGGACTAAAATTTGCACAGAAACCTCTTCAGTTTCTCCTCATGGAATGAAACTTATACCAAAACGTGCAGGGCAGTATAAAGTGCTGCATGTTGTAGGGTCCTTGGGTCAGTGGAGCCGCACCTCTGAATCAACTGCGTTGAGAAGAGGGACTCCTTACTTCCAACCACCCCCTCCCATCAGCTGTCATTTTTCCAGCATTGATTCTTTGTCATGTCAGGAATTTTCAGAGATAAAAGATTCTGGTGGACAATGAGTTTGTTCATTTTCCCATCACAAGTCAGCCCCACTTCGGCTTCTTAAGGTATAGAATGAATCTGATCTCATTTAAGGCCAAGTTTTAGACCTTCCCTGATGGGTGCTTTTGGGGTGTACTGATGTCTCGCTGTCCGAAGGTCAAGGCGACTGGGGTCATCTCCTTTCCTGTGTTTTGCTAAAGGGTCACAATAAGCTATCCCTGGATACTACTGAATAAGAATGGAAGTCTGCTAGGCACTGTGGCACAGGTCTTTAACTTCAGCACTTTGGAGGCAGAGGCAGGTGGATCTCTGAGTTTAAGGCCATCCTGGTCTCCATAGCAAGTTCTCTGGCAGCCAGTGCTACATAGTGAGACCCTGTCTGAAACAAGACAAAACAAACAAACAAACAAACAAAAAACACACCACATAACTGGCATCATGGACTGTGAACTCTGGCGTAGCCCCAGAAATAAACCACTGGGGGTCCTGCACAGACACGCACATGGTATGAGGTCTGGTTCCCGCCAGCTCATTGTGGGAGGAGAGGGTGCGTGCTCACACCACACGTTCAGATGGATGCATGCGCATCGATCTTTGTTAAGACTGTTGCTCATGGGGTTCCCCTTGGGTGTCCAGCGGAACCCCATACAGTTGCTGCCTCAGGGGACAAGGTTTCTCTGCTGCTAAGGTGAAGTCTGTGGGCAGTGGTAGCCCAGGCCTAGGGGTCACCCATGTCCCTTGGGCCCTGAGAACTGTCTGGCCTCTTATAGTATAGGACTCCAGAACAGGCTCCACATCCCACTTTAGTTTCTGCCCCTGGCAGTGAGGTTAAGACTAATAAAACACCCACCTTGCAAGAGACAGCTTTATCTTGTTGATCGGAAGTCTGCCAGCCCAATTTATGATAGAACATAAGATCTCCAAATCTAAATTTACACGCCATAGTATAATGAGAGGTTAATGAAATTGGAAAGTGGGCTCATGAGAGGACCACAGCGGCCTTGCTCTGTTATGCGGCACAGAAATCATCACATCCCAAGTCCTGGCCCGAGGGAGTGATGACCCAGCAGCGTGACAGAAGGCAGGGTAGGTGAGAGTTTGTTGCAGAGGTATGTGTACAAATGGAGAAGTAGGAAGACAAGTAGGAAGGGGCTGTTCCAGGGTCGCAGCCGGAGCCCGGGACAGGTCAGCCCGGACAATCCATGTTGAGGAAGAGAAGTAGGAAGGGGCTGTTCCAGGGTCACAGCCGGAGCCCGGGACAGGTCAGCCCGGACAATCCATGTTGAGGATGACACCAGTGCTGAGGTGCTGTGTCCCTCCAGAATGGGGTCACTTCTTCCCAGTCTCAAACCTGCCCACTGTGGTAGCCCCAGCTCTGTGAACAGGCCTGACATGCTCTAGCCCTTTTCAAATGGAATTGCTGTGGGCTCGGGTCCTCTCTCCAGCCTTTTATGCCCTCTGTCTTTGTTGCTCTAGAGTTCCAGGGGAGGGTGACTGAGGATGGCCCCATCACGGGCTGGATACCTAGCCAGCAGGATGCTCTGGCTCTTTGAGCTTAGGGCAGACCCTGACTCCAGGATTTATACAAGTAAACGAAATAAAAGAGTGCTGGCAGCCCTGATCTGATTACAGCCATTCATTCTCTGGTTGTTAATAATTTGTGCAATAAAGGATTGAGGCTGCTTCAGCGAGGGGGAGGCTGTGGCTTAGCCGTCCCTCGGCGCCGGCAGTGGGAGCTGGAAACATAAATTATTAGTTTCTTATCGCTCAGGCTGCCATGGTCTGGCGGGGGTTGGCAGAGGTCCTGCTGCTGACTCTGCTCTGAGTGTCTGCTTGTCCTGGAGACTCAGGGTAGGACCCTTTTGTCACCCCAACCTCCATCCCAGCCTGTCAGACCTGGAAGTTGCTGCTGATACAGAGGTGGGACTTGGTTGCTTGTCCGCTGGGTCTCAACCTCTCTCTATATGAGTGGAAACAAATCTTCCCTCTGTAAAGCCTGGGTACACACCTGCTCAGTCACAGAAAGGGTGGGTTTTTGTCAACCATGTGCTCATCGCAGAAGCCCACAGACCCCTCTGTCCAGCCCTGACCAGGGAAAAAAAATTTGTCTAGTTGTGCTGCCATCTCTCCGGGTGGGGCTCAGAGCATCTGTTTGTATAAGTTTGTATACCTGCAGGAATGGCTGTCTTTCTAGAACAGCTTCTGGTCTGAGGCACTGAGGAAAGAGTACCCTTCCCCCATTGGGTTGGGGGCTGTTAGAAGCTCTGGCGTTATCGGAAGGGCAGATTCAAATATGGCAGTGGGAACCTTTAGGGGTTCTGAAACCTTTTGAGTGTTTTGCTCCCAGGCTTTTTGACTGAATCCCCAAATACAGCTACTGAGGTGGGTGAGGTTGGGGGGCTAAATTCTTAGGCTGCACGCCAGAGATCTGTAGCCCTAGGGCATGGCAAATGTCCTGCAGGGCGGGATCCCAGCCTGCTTGGGTTATATCCTTGTCTCTACCTTCAAACTGGGGAAGGAGAGACTCAGGCAAGGTTGGAAAGCTGGAAGTATGGAAAGGTGGAAGGACAGTGCCGATATCTGCTTTCTTTCAGGGAGAATTGTTGGACCCAAACTCCGTCTCACTTCAAAGTGTTAAGGCCCTGCCCTGCTGGTGCTGTGGGCAAAGGTTCTGCTGGTGGCTAGGGAGGCAGCTCTGTCCCCCAGGGGCTCTGTGTAGGGAGCTGTGTAGGAGCTCTGTGTAGGAGCTCTGTGTAGGAGCTCTGTGTAGGGAGCTCTGTGTAGGGAGCACTGTGTAGGAACTCTGTGTAGGAGCTCTGTGTAGGAGCACTGTGTAGGGAGCACTGTGTAGGAGCACTGTGTAGGAGCTCTGTGTAGGGAGCACTGTGTAGGGAGCTCTGTGTAGGAGCTCTGTGTAGGGAGCACTGTGTAGGAGCACTGTGTAGGGAGCTCTGTGTAGGGAGCTCTGTGTAGGAGCTCTGTGTAGGAGCTCTGTGTAGGGAGCTCTGTGTAGGAGCACTGTGTAGGAGCACTGTGTAGGAGCTCTGTGTAGGGAGCACTGTGTAGGGAGCACTGCGTAGAAGCTCTGTGTAGGGAGCACTGTGTACGAGCTCTGTGTAGGAGTTCTGTGTAGGAGCACTGTGTAGGGAGCACTGTGTAGGAGCACTGTGTAGGGAGCTCTGTGTAGGAGCTCTGTGTAGGAGCACTGTGTAGGGAGCTCTGTGTAGGAGCTCTGTGTAGGAGCTCTGTGTAGGAGCACTGTGTAGGAGCATTGTGTAGGAGCTCTGTGTAGGAGCACTGTGTAGGAGCTCTGTGTAGGTGCACTGTGTAGGGAGCTCTGTGTAGGAGCTCTGTGTAGGAGCTCTGTGTAGAAGCTCTGTGTAGGGAGCACTGTGTAGGAGCTCTGTGTAGGGAGCACTGTGTAGGGAGCTCTGTGTAGGAGCTCTGTGTAGGAGCTCTGTGTAGGAGCACTGTGTAGGAGCATTGTGTAGGAGCTCTGTGTAGGAGCACTGTGTAGGAGCTCTGTGTAGGTGCACTGTGTAGGGAGCTCTGTGTAGGAGCTCTGTGTAGGAGCTCTGTGTAGAAGCTCTGTGTAGGGAGCACTGTGTAGGAGCTCTGTGTAGGGAGCATTGTGTAGGGAGCTCTGTGTAGGAGCTCTGTGTAGGAGCTCTGTGTAGGAGCACTGTGTAGGAGCACTGTGTAGGGAGCACTGTGTAGGAGCACTGTGTAGGAGCACTGTGTAGGAGCTCTGTATAGGGAGCACTGTGTAGGAGCTCTGTGTAGGGAGCACTGTGTAGGAGCTCTGTGTAGGAGCACTGTGTAGGAGCTCTGTGTAGGAGCACTGTGTAGGAGCACTGTGTAGGAGCTCTGTGTAGGAGCACTGTGTAGGAGCTCTGTGTAGGAGCACTGTGTATGGAGCACTGTGTAGGAGCACTGTGTAGGAGCACTGTGTATGGAGCACTGTGTAGGAGCACTGTGTAGGAGCACTGTGTAGGAGCTCTGTGTAGGAGCACTGTGTAGGGAGCTCTGTGTAGGGAGCTCTGTGTAGGAGCTCTGTGTAGGGAACTCTGTGTAGGGAACTCTGTGTAGGAGCACTGTGTAGGGAGCACTGTGTAGGAGCACTGTGTAGGAGCACTGTGTAGGAGCACTGTGTAGGGAGCACTGTGTAGGAGCACTGTGTAGGAGCACTGTGTAGGAGCACTGTGTAGGAGCTCTGTGTAGGAGCACTGTGTAGGAGCACTGTGTAGGAGCACTGTGTAGGGAGCACTGTGTAGGAGCTCTGTGTAGGGAGCTCTGTGTAGGAGCTCTGTGTAGGGAGCACTGTGTAGGGAGCACTGTGTAGGGAGCTCTGTGTAGCGTTACCCTTTGTTCTTACCAATGGTCATCTCTGGGCCTCTCAGTGTCGCCATTTCTGACCTAGGCTTGTTGATTTTAGGGCTTGCCCTCCACTTGGACATCAAAAGGCTCACAGCTCTGTCTATTCTCCCTTGAGACACCTCCCACCCCAATTCTCCTAGATCTCCTTCTGGCTCTATAGCTTGGAGACTCTTGAGTTATGGCTCAGCATTTGTTCTGCTCCCTGTGCTCCTTGTTCTTTATGGCTGATATTTCTCATGGAGGAGGGTGAGCCATGGCTGCTCCTTCTTTTTTTGAGACAGGGTCTCCCTTTAGTTCCAGCTGGCCTGGTGCTTGCTATATAGACCAGGCTGGCCTTGAACTCACAGAGATCTGCCTGCCTCTGCCTCCTGAGTGTTGGGATTAAAGACGTGAGCCACCATGCCTGGCCTAAGACCATTCTTAGCAGCCGTGTGGGTTCTGATGTGGGTTCTGGGACTCGAACCTGGGTCCTCTGCAAGAGCAGTCAGAGCTCTTAACTCTGAGTCATCTCTCCAGCCCTCGGCTGCTCCATCTTATCTGAATGTCTGTTTCCACAAGTATGCCCATGGTGTCACCATATACCAGGAGAATAGCTCAACGCAAAGGAGTTTCTTGGCAGTCTTTTTGGAATGTACCTAGACTGTATTGCATAAATAGTCCCTGTGGCCCCTGCAATATGTGGGGTAGCAGGTCTTTGGGTCATCAGCTGCCGACTTGCCTCAGTAGACCCTTGGTTTGGCAAGTCTTGCCCAAGGAGATGGTCAGTCATAGACCCTGTAGTACCCCATGCTACTTCCTGTCTCCAGGACCTCAAGCTAACCCTAATGCTGAGGGGGCTTAGTGGCTCTGTGCAGAACCAGCAGCAGTATGTTTGCTGGGGGGTGGGTTAGTCCAGTTGATATCTGAAGCAGCACCAGACTCCTATGGGGCCCGGACGGGGGGTGGGGTCCTTCTATCCTTGGACAGAGCTCATCGCCAGCACCCCACTGTGAGAGATTAATCTTAGAAATGTCCCTGGAGGGGATGAAGCCTGCTGATGCTAGGTCTGATCGTTTTTCTCCACATATGGGCTGTTGGCTACATACATACATGTGTGCTGCAGAGGACATACACGCATGTGTGCTACAAAAGGGCTCATGGCTACAAATGAGACTTGGTAGAGTTGTTTGCCTCTGGACATTGAAACTTGTGGTCTTGGTCTCTGTAGACACTGTCATGCCAAGGAAAAGCTGTTGCTGGTAATGGGGGATTGGAGGTTTTTGGGGTGGCCCTTTGGTAAGAAGCATTAGGGTACACAGTCTGGAATGAGGTGGGACCTCCAGGTGCACTCAGGCTTTTGCTTCTATTTGTGTAGATGGACAAGTTGAGGAGCCAGGATGGTGGACACAGGGCAGAGTGAGGAGCCAGGAATGGGGTATCCAAAAGCTGGGCGGTGGGCACAGACACGGGCAGAGTGAGGAGCCAGGAATGGGGTATCCAAAGCCGGGTGGTGGGCACAGACATGGGCAGAGTGAGGAGCCAGGAATGGGGTATCCAAAAGCCGGGTGGTGGGCACCAGTGGTATGGGCATTGTTTGAGTGGCAAGTAAGACATGTGCGTGTGGAGAGAGAGAGAGAGAGAGAGGCCAAGACCTAGGCCCTTGCACATACTAGGCATACGTTCTATTTCCCACAGATTCTCCAGCTCAGACTGCTACCTGTTTGGACTGGGGTGTAGCAGTTCAGAGGTAGAGCATGTGCCCCGCATGTGTGGGGCCCTGGGCTTCATTCCCTGCACTGCAAAAAACAAAGAGAAATTGGGGATAAAGGAGAAAGGCCACCCACCGTCATCAATCGGCAGTAGAGTCCTGGAGGTCTACACGGGGTGCTGTAAGTCTAGCCACCCCCAAGGGAACTTGGAGTTCAGGTCAGCTCCTGGGCTCCTTGCCTGCCAGTTACTGTTCTTAAAGGCAGAAGCAGCACGGACCTGTGCGTCTGCACCCACAAGTCCTCTCTGAGCTGTTCCAGCTGGTCAGAGGACACCCCTGCTCCTGTCAGGGCTCTGTCCGCTCTGCTCACCCAATGAGCAGCTTTGGACACCTGCTGTCGCTCGGTAGCGCTCCAGGCTGGCTGGCCTTCAGGGGGCTTCTGTCCCGTTTGTGCTCCAGGCTGGCTGGCCTTTAGGGGGCTTCTGTCGGATTCCTCGACTGAAAGTGGAAGTAGGGGATTAGTGACCCAGAGGCTCTACTGACCATGCTTGATCTGTGAACCCCTTAGGTACAGAGGCTCTGGATGGAGTGCAGGGGTCCTTTTAACCTCCGAAGCTGTCAAGGACTATCTTGCCTGCTTGCTTAGCTGAAGATGTAGGTCGCTGCCACCCATCTGTGTGTGGAGAGTCGCTCTGAGGCCCAGTCCCTTACTCGGTGGTTGGCCCCCTTTTCTGTTCCCTCTAGCCCTGTCTCTCGGGATTCAGCCCTTCACTCTATCCTGTCTAGCCCTTCCCTGGCTACCGTACTCCTATCCACGTCTCGTATGGCTTCTCTCCCATGCATGGACCCTCAGCCGCCACAGACATACATAGCAAATACACACAGATCCACTCACATGGCCCTGGAAAGGCTGTGTACACACACACACACACACACACACACACACACACACACACACACACACATTCATGTAGGCCTGGAAACCCTGAACAAGGACCTTCCACATTCACTCTGTGTGGTATCCTTGAGACTGATTTCATTTATCACTGACTGGGGATGAGTAATTTTATCATGAAACACAGTTCAGGTTGATAGATGAGAGAGCAGGGGCGGATGATTGCCTCGATACCTACCCCTGTGAGCAGAAGGCTGGAAGCAGGCTCCTGCCTATACAGAGGGAAGGTGATGGTACACAGAGGGAGGGAGGGAGGAGAAAAGCTCCAGCAAGGTGGCTGTAGGAATGGAGGGGACAGAAGAGACCAGGCCTCTGTGCCCAGGGTTACACAGGAGCATGAGTGAGCCGGGACCCAGCCTGGGCAGGAGATGTAGCTGTCTCACAAATGTGACCAGGGCTCAGATCTCGAGGTCCCTGCATGTTGGGAGGACGGGGAAAGGTAGATGTTTCTTTTGTCCAGACAGAAAAACATGCTGTCATCTTCCTCGTAACATTGTCATAGTTTTCACAGGTGTCTTTTTTTGCTTTTCTCTTACAAATTGGTATTTTTCATAATGCTCATTTCACTAGCTCATCCATCTTGTAAAAGTAGCATCTGCCTTAAACCGTGGCTGTAGATGCGGTGGGTTTCCGGAGTCTCTTCTAGGTATTCCATTAGGAAAACTTCCCTGTGGCCAGTGGGGATGCGGGGCTAGGCTGCCCATCGGCCTCCAAAGTCCTAGCTATGGTGGAAACCAAGGGACTCAGCAACTGACAGCTGGAGGTCGCATGGTGCCAAGGAGCAAGCCTCCAGTCTGTTTCTGACCTGTGAGCTTCCTGGGGTCTGGAGGGTTAAGTAGATCCTGCCCACCTGTAGTAAATAAACCCAAGCTTTTCAGGTGCGGTGAGCCAGCCCCAGCCCTGTCTGTGATCAAAGCAGAGCCGTCAACTCCATGTGATCCCTTGGCTGGTCACAGGGTCAGACAGATTCAGCCCTGGAGGAATATTTCTGCTGTTTCCTATGTGGCTGGTGGGTGCCCAGTGGAGCTGACAGACAACAGTGCTGTCATCTTGGTTGATGAGCCTTAGAGGAGAAAGCTGGGGGTGGTGTAGGGAGGGGCTGCTGGCGCAGGAGTAGAGCTGTCCCCAGGCAGCCGGGTAGTGTCCCGGGAGGCTGCCGGCGGCGCGACAGAGGCGCCAGGCGCGTCCGGGAAGTCTGGACGGCCGCCTGCCCGCAGCTGCCCCTAGGCCTGCCCTAGTGAGCTAGTCCTCATGACTCCCACCCTGCCACAGCTGATTAACCCTTCCAGGTCTGGTTGCAGGGAGGTAGCTTGAGTGAGGATCAAGCAGATGCCCCGTGTGCAGCTGTAGTCTGTAGGTCTGTAAAAGCTGCAGCTACATGTGTCCTCTGAGGACCTCTGGTCACTGAGGACACCATCGCCTCCTCTCCCCTGTCCCTTGTTCCCCTGTAGCAATGCCTTCCCTCTTCTGGAGGCAGAGAAATTCAACAAATACACATTAGTAAATGCTGTCTTCAGCTAGAATTATTAGTGTGCTGAGTACCCCCCCCCCCAGTGCCCTTGTACAAATCGTGAAGCCAATGACCAAAGCCAGCCTAGGAGGCTTGAGAGTACAGGACTTGGCCGGCCTTGGCAGGGAGGCCAGCTAGATTCTGCCTCCTGTCCCAGGGCTAAGGCCTGTCCCCTAACTGTTTTGCACCAAGCAGGTTGTGCAGGGAGGTGACTTGGCCTGTGGGGAATTTGACCTCAGGCTTCCCAGGGCCTGGAGGAGAGCATGCAGATGACGGATGCCATGGGTGAAGAATTAAGTCCAAACACAAAACCCAGAGAAATGGATTGTAGCAGTTAGAACCAGGTGAGACCCCAACCTTTACCTTTCATTGACCTTTGAGAGATTTTCAGTAAACCATGTCCATTTTGCTCAGTACAAAGTCAAATTGAATGATCACACACAACCAACATTCTAATCATAGAAAAGAGACTTTAAAAAATGATTTTAAGGGGCTGGAGAGATGGCTCAGCAGTTAAGAGCACCGACTGCTCCTGCAGAGGACCTGGGTTTGATTCCCAGCACCCACATGGCGGCTAAGAACCATCTTTAACTCCAGTTCCAGGGGAATCTGACGCCCTCTTCTGACCTCCGCGGCATTGCACAACACGGGTGCATAACCTACATGCAGACAGTGCACTCATACACATAAAGAAATGATTTTCAGGGGCCAGAGCAAAGATGATGTTTCAAAGTAAGGCTCCTTTAAAAGTACCACAGTGTTAGCCGGGTGTGGTGGCGTGCACCTTTAATCCCAGCACTCGGGAGGTAGAGGTAGGCAGATCTCTGTGAGTTCAAGGCCAGCCTGGTCCACAGAGTGAACTCCAGGACAGCTGGTACTAAAAGGGAGACCCTGCCTTAAAAATAACAACAACAAAAAGTACTACAGTGTTTAAAAAATTACAAGGGGTTGGGGAGATGGCTCAGTGGTTAAGAGCACCGGCTGCTCTTCCAAAGGACCCACGTTTGGTTCCCAGTACCCACATGGCAGCTAACAACAGTTTGTAACTCCAGTTCCAGGGGAATCCAGCACCTTCTTTTGGCCTCCACAGGCTTTGCATGACATGGATGCATTTACATACTTGAAGGCAAAATGCTCATACACATTAAAAAATCATAAATCCAAAAAATTACAATGATTTAAAAGTTCAAGTTCTTTATAAAAGTCCAGCGTCTCTCAACTGTGTGGTTCTGAAAGGTAAAAAAAATAAGTTAAATACTTTCTTATTTCAAAAGGAGAGAACGAGGTACACTTAAGCAAAACCAAAATCTAGCAGAGTAGCTTGATGTCTGACATCTGTCTTTATCTCTTTCTGTCTCTCTCTCTATCTTTGTCTTTCTGTCTCTCTTTCTCTCTTACACACACACACACAGACACACACACACACACACACACACACACACACACACACTACACCCCTTGTCTCATAGGCTCAGGCCATACCCCATGGTTCTGGCACCTCATAGGCTCAGGCCGTGCCCCACGGTTCTGGCACCTCATAGGCTCAGGCCGTGCCCCACGGTTCTGGCACCTCATAGGCTCAGGCCGTGCCCCACGGTTCTGGCATCTCATAGGCTCAGGCCATACCCCACGGTTCTGGCATCTCATAGGCTCAGGCCATACCCCACGGTTCTGGCATCTCATAGGCTCAGGCCGTACCCCATGGGTCTGGCATCTCTAATATGCCAGGGTCTTCACTGCACCTTCACCAGTGGTCTCTCCTGGCCTTTCCCCAGGGACTCGGACCCTGCTATATGGTGCCTTAGCTGCTCTCCTAACCCCTTCATGACTTTAAAACCAGTACTATGTGGGAGACTCATACATCACCAGGTTTGGCTACCAGCTCGATATGCAGCATGGCTCACCCCATCCCCCCCGACTAGACCACAGCTTCTGTGTGCTGACCCTGAAGAAACAGTTCCCGGAAGATTTCATTATTGAGTTCCCTTGATAATGCTGCTCTCTTCTTAACCACAGCTGATCTTTCAGTCCCTGCTAACAAGCATCAATTGTCCCAGCAAAGCAAAAGTTTCACTTCAGTGGTGCTGGTCTTGTTCTCATTCTTCAGCCCTAGCCAACCAGAAACTACAGCTTCTCAAGTCAAAATATCACACAACCCGCACAACCTGGATAGAGTCTTTGAGGGACCCTCAGACTTCCATCTGAAACTTTACCAGCCAGGCCGTGATCACACATCTACTGAGAACTACTCATTAAACTCTGAGCACTCAATGGCTTTTCTTTCTTTCTTTCTTTCTTTCTTTCTTTCTTTCTTTCTTTCTTTCTTTCTTTCTTTCTTTCTTTCTTTCTTTCTTTCTCTTTCTTTCTCTCTCTCTCTCTCTTTCTTTCTTTTTCTTCTTTCCTCTCTCTCTCTCTCTCCCCTTCCTTCCTTCCTTCCTTCCTTCCTTCCTTCTTTCTTTTCTTTCTTTCTTTCTTTCTTTCTTTCTTTCTTTCTTTCTTTCTTTCTTTTTTTTTTTTTTTTGAGGAGATAGGATCAGTTTTATTCATGCCATCAGTGCGTTTATATACTAAGCTTACTGTGTTCTGAGAAAGGAAGTGGGGGGCAGGTAGAAGGTTAAGGTTTAGTGAAAGCCACCTTGGCGCCTTACTGGGGGTCGTCTTCAGATCTCGTGACACTGTCTTGGTTTTGATTGCAAGCAATGTTAATGGTAGATTTATTCAAGGTACAAAGGGTAGATGACAATTGACGGATATCATAGGTGCCGGTGACTAATCTACATCCGAAGGGAAGGGCACTTCCAGTTACTTGGGACTTTTGCAGAGTATCAGATTAAACTCCAGGGTTCCTTGGGACTTGGTCTTACAGTTCCTTTGCCTCGAGCAGGCAAAGTTATCATTCTACGTTGATGGATCTGATATATAATGTCCATCGTGGGTCTAAATTTGTGGCTCGAAGCCAGAAGAGGAATTGCTGCTGGCGGTACTGTCAGAATGCGAGCGGCTGTTCTGGAAACGCAGTCGACGGACTCATGATAGAAACCGTCTGGAACTGGAATTGCTGGAGGACCTCTGCAACCATTGGTGGACACAGGCAACTGGGCAGTTACGCAGAAGTGGTTAGAGACTCTAGAAGGGAGGAGTGCACCGGGAATGAACAGCATTCATGTGTGGAGAGGACCTGGTAAGATAGGATAGATAGAAACCTAGGGGGGAATGTGTGAGGAGCAGAGCGTGCGTTAGCCGAGGTGTAAAGTAGGTGGTGAAATATACTATCTCAATGATTCCATGAGTACACCTGCTCTGTGCTGCGATAGCCCTAGGTTACCTGTAGAGGGCTTCATGGTCATATGGAACACCAAACAAGGGCTGGCTCTTTGGCCTCTCATTACATAAGATCCAGTGCACATATTCAATTATCATTATAAAAGTGGAACTGACATACCCAATCCTTTCACACCCTTCATCATTGGAATAACAAGATGGACTTTAGCGCGTTTCCTATTCAGCTGTTCCACGAGTTGTACCAGCACACTTCCACTGTTCAAGATGCTTCCATTGCCGTGGGAAAAAGTGCCTGACTTCCCACGTCCATCCTCCATAACTTGTAGGAGGCAGCACTGCATTGACACGACATTCTGCTTCCTGGTTTCCGTTTACTTCATTTAATGTGAGGGCATTTGCCGGATGTCCATCCTGTCGTGGTTCTCCTCCATTTTTCAACCTTTTCCCCGAGCTGTGTTCTATGTGCCACAGTGGTCTGGAACCAGAGCTGATGCTGTCCTGATGGGTCAGCAGAGTCCTCAGTGCACAGAGGAGAACTATGTGAACTCCGGGACCTCCTGAATTTCTCTCTTCTTCTTTCTTTCTTCTTTCTTTCTTCTTTCTTTCTTCTTTCTTTCTTCTTTCTTTCTTTCTTTCTTTCTTTCTTTCTTTCTTTCTTTCTTTCTTTCTTTCTTTCTTTCTTTCTTTCTTTCTTTCTCCTTTTGGAGACAGGGTCTCCTGGCTTGCCCAGCTATCTTTCTTCGACAGCTCAGGGCCACCTGCGCAGGGATGGCACTGCCCGTGGAGGGCTGGGCCAGGCGTTCCTACATCAATTAGCAATTAAAAAATGCCTCACAAGACATGGCTGAGGTCAATCCTATTAGAAGCAAATCTTCAACTGAGGTTTTTCCTTCCCAAGTGGTTCTAGTTTGTATCAAGTTGACGAGAACTGAGCAGCTCAGCTCCCCAGGATTTGGGACTAGGTGTCAGGGACTAAAGCTTGTGTAACAGACTGTGGCTGCAGCTTTGACATTGGCTGCTCCATCTGCACTGGGAAGCATCTCAGCACAGGTGTGGGCTGCAGGCTGGGGAGAGGGTGCCTGTGGACCAGGAGTCTGTTGCTCCCTGCAAGACTGTCCCAATCTGTCTCCTAGTCTTATGCATTTCAGTTTGGTAATAGCTAAGGTGGGAAGGGGAAGAGATGGGTAAAATTTCAGTGTCTTCCCAGCTGTCTCTATTTCTGTCTGACACTGCAGATCATCCTGGATAGAAAGACAGGGATCTATTGACCTAAGGATCCCTGTTTTGCTTGGCAAAAAGAAAAAGATGATAAATAGGGCTCTGAATGCTGTGAGCTCTTGTGCTGAGGGCAGCCAGTCCATGATGCGGGAGGCAGTGCAGCTGAACACAAGTAGGGCAGACATGGAATAAGAGACTTCACACCAAAGAGGACAAAGTTCTCAGCCAAGGTCAGCTTCTTGTCCCAAGGCCAGGGCCTGAAGAGAGAGAGCTTGAGCTGTTGACATGTTACTGAGCACATCTAGGCAGATACCTGAAGACCCTGTTTTGAGCTTTGGGAGTGACCCCTTCCCTGGAACTCAGGCTGAGTGGATGGTAAAGAAGAACTGTCCTCATCGTTACCAAATATCTCCCTCTGTATCGGGCCTGCGAACAGGTCAGAGCCTTTGGGGCATGCTGTACTCCTGCAGGTCACCCTGAGAGCTAGCAAGAGTGGCTTTCCTAAGAGAAGCACACTGAAGCAGAGGGCCACGTGCAATCTGCTCCTAGAGAGGTCTTGGTTGCAACCCACCGTGCAGTGAGCCAGACACCTTCAAGTTGCTCTCTTGGGAGGTCTGACCAAGAAGTCTTGGCCCCAGCTGAGGAGAAGTTGTGTTCAAGGGCCGAGAGTCTGCTTAGAGGCGGAGGACAGCCTTAGATAGGAAGAGGCCCCTGACAGCAGGCCAAAGGCAAGGATACTGACAGTGTGGTTGGAGTGTTCAGTGAGGTGGAGGGGTAGGCATGCGGAGTGTCACAAAGTGACTCAAGTCACAGTATGAATGTACGAGTGGGTCTCCTGAGGGCATGATGTACAGGTAGCAGAGGGGTGTGATGTGCAGTCAGCTGGTAGAAGTGGCATCTGGGTGAGCGCACATGTGGTAGAAGGAAGGCCTGGTTGGGAGTAGCCGGGGACTGTATGTGAAGGGTGTTGAGAGCCATGTGCCATAGCTGAGGGTGGATCCTGGTTTGTCCGTGGAGATAGCTGTTGTATCAGACATGTGGGAATGTACTGGAGACTTGGTTCATTATGAAATTTTCTTAAGGTGAAATTCACTTAAAATTCATATGCTAGGGGCTGGAGAGATGGCCTAGTGGTTAAGAGCGCTGACTGCTCTTGCAGAGGACCCGGGTTCGATCCCCAGCACCACATGGTGGCCGAGAGCCGTCTGGAACTCCAATTCCAGAACTCCAGTTCCAGGGGAGTCCGACACCCTCTTCTGACCTCCGTGGCGTTGCACGTCACGGGTGCACAGACTTGCATGCAGACAATACATACACATACGGAAATAAATAAAATTAAAAAAAAATTAAAAGAAATTCATATGCTAAAGTGGATGATTCAGGGTACTTTGTATCCATCATGTTGCAGAATCCCCATCTCTACGTCATTCCTACATACCGTCATCATCCCAGAGGAAATCCCATACCCATTAAGGAGTCATTTCTATTGTCCCTGCTCTTGGGCCTTGGTAGTCATTAATCCATTTTCTGTCTGTGTGGATTCGTCTTTTTTTGGGCATTTTTCCTAAATGGACTTACCCAAACTTTTTGTGTGTAGATTTAAAAAACTTAAATGTTTTTTAAAATTCCTTGCAGGTATGTGTTGCATGTTGAACATATCCCTCCTGTCCAGTGTCCCCTACCTCCCTCTTCCCATGATTCCCCTGTGCTCCCCTAGACAATTTCATTTTAGTTGTTTGTTTTTAGATAAAGGATTGCTGGGTAGCCCAGGCTGGTCTAGAAGTGGTGATCCACCTGCCTCAGCCTCCCAAGTGCTGGGATTATAGGTGCGCACCACCAAACTGGGTTCTTTCACTGATTGTGATGTTCTCAGGGTTCATCCATGTTGCAGAGTGTATCGGAACTTCATTCTCGAGGCTGGAGAGATGGCTTAGAGGACTTACTGTTCTTGCAGAGGACCTGAGTTTGGTTCTCAGGACCTGCCAGGACACATCAGGTGGCTCAGAACTGCCTGTAATTCCAGCTCCAGTAAACCCTAAGGCGGGCGTGGTGGTGCACGCCTTTTATCCCAGAGGCAGGCAGATCTCTGTGAGTTCATGGCCAGCCTGGTCTACATAGTGAGTTTCAGTCCAGCTGGGGCTACAGGGAGACCCTGCCTCAAAAAGAGACCAAAAAATAAAATCTTAAAACATTCTGTTTATGGCTAGATAACATTCAGTGGTGTGGGTCTACCCAGACACCATTTTGATTGTTTCCTTTTTGGCTTCTATAGGGTTTGGACATTTATGTACAGGAATTTGTTTAAAGGATGGATACCTAGGAGTAGAATTTTCTGCCCGTGAGCTTATTCTGTGTTTAATATTTTTCGGATCTGCTTTCATTGTGTTTTACATTCGCACCAGCATGATGGTTCCAACCTTTCCACATTCTCATCAAGGCCTGTTAGTTTTCTCTTAAAAATTATGAACATTTAGCTGGGTGCGGTGGTGCACACCTGTAATCCCAGCACTCGGGAGGCAGAGGCAGGCGGATCTCTGTGAGTTCAAGGCCAGCCTGGTCTACATAGTGAGCTCTAGGCCAGCTGGAACTAAAGGGAGACTCTGTCTCAAAAAGACCAAAAAAAAAAAAAAGAGACCAAAAAAATTATAAACATTTATATTGAGGATGTTGGTAGAAAGCCTGCCTAGCATGCACCAAACCCTGAGTTTGATAGTGAGCACAAATTAGGCATGGTGATGTGTAACTGTAGCCATAGCAGTCAGGAGGCGGAGGCAGAAGAAGATTCAGTGAGGTCATCTCTGGCTATGCAGTGAGTTCGAGGGCAGTCTGGACTACATGAGACCTTGTATTTAAAAAAAATCCAGGAGGCTAGAGAGATGACTCAGTACTTAAGAGCAATGATTGCTATTGCAGAGGACCTGGGTTCAGTTTCCAGAACCCACATGGCAGTTAATAACTATTTGTAACTACAGTTCCAGGGGGTCCAACCCTTTCTTTTGTCCTCCGAGGGCATTTCATGACCTGGGTGCACTTATGTACATGTAGACAAAACACTCATACACAGAAAACAAAATAAACGAAAAATATTTAACTTAGAAACTTAGAAACTGCTTTTTGCTGAAAAGCAGTGTCTCCTCTCCGGGGCACGTAGCTTGACCAAGAGCAGGACAAACTCCAGCGTCCTTGCCTTCGATGTGTATCCATCTCCATTTGATCGAGTCCTACTCGGTGTGGATCTATGTTCATCACCCAGGGACTGTCTATCTGAAAACTAGTGATACCTAGCTGATCTCACCTTCCTTCAAGGCTAAGTCGGTATAACTGAGGGATCTTACTGTCAGGTTTTACAATGTACTGTTTCAGACTCCTAAAAGGCACGTGAAAATCTCTGCTCATGTCCCGAACTTGTGATCACCTTGGATTCCAGGAATAGCGAGCCTCATAGATCACCCCATGATAAGATTGCTCCCTTAAACAGGAACAATCATTTCATGGGAATTGGACTGTTCCTTAAGCAGTAAGAACTTCCAACCATCTGCAAAACTAGAACTTGGGTAATGATCAACCACATCACACTATGACAGAGACTGCTTAATTAGGTATCTCTCCCCCTCCTGTTCTTCCTCTATTGAAACCTAAAGCTTCTGTCAGTACCATGAAAACTAGCTGAAATGCTGTTCTCTATCCTTTTTAAAAAATATTAAAAATTAAAAAAAATTTTTGTATGTGTATGAATGTACTGTCTGCATGTAGGTTTGTGCACCTGTGTCATGCAGTGCTGCGGAGGTCAGAAGAGGGTGTGGGATTCCCCTGGAACTGGGATTAAAGATGGTTCTCAGCCACCATGTGGATGCTGGGGATTGAACCCTGGACCTCTGCAAGAGCAGTCAGCTAGGCCATCTCTCCGGCCCCTTCTCTATCCTTCTAACATAGCTGTTGATTAAAATCCTTTTCTGGCTTTTCAGTATTACTCCTGTTAGCTTTCTTGGAGAGTGGCCAGACCTGATGTATTAGAAGCCCATGATTTGGGCTTTTGGCCTACGATTGTGCTTATTAATGCCAGTGGATGTGAAGTATCTGACTTGTTTATTTTAAATGTTTCTCATCCTTTGGAAGCTTATAAAGGTGGTGTTTACCAGTGAGATGGGTGGGACAGGCGTCAGGCCAGGGGGAGGCACTATGATCTATTATAAGGGAGCCTGGGAAGGCTGGGCCGACAGCTGTGTGCATTGAACACGCAAGGGAGGGAAGTGGCTGATACCAAAAGCCTCGCTTCCTTTATCCCTGCTTTTCCAACAGAAATGGGACTTGGGAAGTAGGCTGGTTCCCAGACTGGCATGAATGGCGAGATCTGCAGTGTGCACCCTGGGAACTGTATCTCAGAATGTAGGGAGGGGTTTGGAGCAAGTGTCAGGACCAAATTTCTGCAGATATATCCTTCCTGGATTATGAATCTGTTTGGGGGAGTTGGAATCCAGAAAAAATATCCAGAACTTTTGAGACTCTGGCCACTGTTACCACATTCTTCTTCGATGTGAAACTTCCTGTTTGCTCACCCTTGATTTCCATATACATTCTTGGAACTGTTTGCTTGGGCAGCACTTCTGGACCTGAAAGAAGAGTTTTGAGGACCACTGGTGCCCCCTAGTGGTGTCCTGGGAGCCGGCATCTGGTGTCCCAGAAAGTGTTAGCATTTCTGGGCTTTCATAGGGGTGAGCACTAGAAAGGGTGTGATTTGGTGATGTTTTCTTCACAGGAGGGCTGTGAGAGGGTTGGTGAACTTTGCACATGGAGGGACAGTGCCCCCATTCCAGAGGGCGGACATCTGTGCTTAGAAATGTGGCTGCCTGACACCTGTGCTGGCTTCTAGTGCAGAATTCTTGGTTTTTCCACTGTGTTAAGTTCTCCACAAGGCTCCAGAGAAGAGCCTTGGTGCAGGCAGATGTCCCGCTGAGGGGTGGAAAGGCATGCTTCTCGTCTTAGGACCCTAAGACAGTTTTGTACTGGGGCAGTCACAGTGCTCTCTTACGTGCTCCTAGGCCCTCTTTCAGGTTATGCAGAAGTGAAAGGGGACAGAGGCTGCCAAGGTCATGGCACAGAGAGACTGCCTTGCTGATGGATGATGGGCGAAATTCTTGGTCCTTCCAGCCTCGATCCATGCTCTTTTGGCAGTGGACCTGGTCACTAAAAGCCACCCAGATTATCAAGTAAGCCCCCTGGCATGTCTCTGTCCTTCTAGGCTGAGGCAGAGGCTCCGGCTACTCCTCTCTGTGGCCCTGGTCTTCGTAGCATCTTTCCTGGTCCAGTTAAACCAGACTTCAACCTTTGATCCACAGCAGCTGTGTAATAACAAATGCTTTTTTTTTTTTTTGTCTTTTCG
>VZQC01015089.1:123650-165789 GCA_009823505.1 Rhizomys pruinosus
TCTTTGCTCACACTCATACAGTGCCATCTGTCTTTGCTCACACTCATACAGTGCCATCTGTCTTTGCTCACACTCATACAGTGCCATCTGTCTTTGCTCACACTCATACGGTGCCATCTGTCTTTGCTCACACTCATACAGTGCCATCTGTCTTTGCTCACACTCATACAGCTTGTCTGAGGAGGTGGAGCTGGGACAGCCCAGAAGCCTGAATCTTCGTTTTCACTCTTTCTCCTTCACTTTGGAGACAAGGCTAACCTGCAGCTTCCTGATGCACTTGCCTCCGGCTCCCAAGTGCTTGAGTTGCAGGGATGAATGTACCGAGTCCAGTTTTATAGGGTCCTGTGGATAGAACCCAGGGCTTTGCACCTGATGGACAAGCAGTACCCTAGCAACAGACCCACATCTGTTGATAGATGGATGGTTCTGAGTGAATATAGAGCATGAGTGAATCCAACACAGAACATGCACCTTCTCTCATCTTCCTCTAAGAAATGACTCTGACTCTAGTGGGGAGCCATGGCCTGGTGCACTAGAACCATCCAAGGAAGCAGGTTCTGGCCCTCCACAGGAACACACACACACACACACACACACACACACACACACACACGCCCTTCATCCCTGCACTGGGGAGGTTCTGGCAGAAGAGTTGCATGTTTGAAGCCACCCTGGGGGATATAAAAAGCTCTAGGTTTTGTTTGTTTTTGTTTTCCTCTGGAGTTTGTGGGAAAGTGGAGAAGGGTTGTTACGGTTTGAGAATCCACACCAGACACACTGAAGGATGGAAAACCAAGTCTTTATTTTGGGAAAAAGTAAACCAGCATGCTGGGGTGGGAGGGAAAGGGCTCTGACCCCGATAACTTGGCTTGCAGGCATTTTATACAGGGTCTAGGGGAATTTTAGCAGGGTTTGGGTAACTTCTAGCCTTATTGGATAATAACAGGCTTACGCCCATGGTTAGGTCAGTCTAACAACACCCCACATACCAACAGTTATCTTTAGACATAATCCTGCAACTGGAACAAGGAAATGTTAGATCAGTCCATCTGCCCTCACATACCAACAGTTATCTTTAACCATAATCCTGCAACTGGAATGAGGAAATGTTAGATCAATCCAAATGGTGGCTATACTCAAAATGGAGTCAGTGTGGGCCTCTCTTATAGGGTGAGGTGACGAAACCATTCTGCATCATTCTGACATGTCAGCCACTGTGCAAATGAAAACCGAGGAAGGGGAAGGGAGTGGGGACCCATGGCTGAGCTGCCTTTTTGCTTTTTCTTTTTTTCCTCCTGATGACCTGTACAGCTGAAAAGAGGGAGGTGGTTGTCTTAGGCCTAAACATGTATGGAAATGGGGCCTGCACAGAGCGCTGGCCTGGCTTGCGGGAAGCCTTGGCCTGAGTGGACAGGTGCGGGGGAGGGGGCTTCAAAGTCACTCTACCCCAAGCAGCTGTCTTGCTTCTCTTGCAAATGGAGTGAGTTCCAGGGCATCCTGGTTAACATAGAAAGTTCCAGGCCAGCTGGGGGTACAGGGATCTCTGTGAGATACAGGCCAGCCTGAGCCTGGAACTCCAGATGGTGAGTTCCAGGCCATCTGGAGTTTCCTGTTTAAAAAAGAGCAACCAAAATACTTTTTTTTGCTGTTTTTAAAGGGGGAAAAAAAAGTATCAGCATCCCTATCTAGGCATGGGGGGGGGGATACTTGGAGACATCACTGCACCCTATCAGGAGCACAAGAAGTCTCATAGGAGGGTAAACACAGTCACAGGCAGGAGGTATGGACGTCAGTTTGGATGCTCCTCAACAATTAAACATAGACCTAACCACTTGGGTATCTATCCATCATCTCTTATCATGGAGACACATGTAACCCCCCACCCAACTTCACACACACACACACACATACACACACACACACACACACACACACACACACACACACACACCTCAGAAAAGCAACATAACTCTCACCTCAAAGGAAGGAGTTAAGAGAGAGTTTATTCTGGAGCCAAATCTGAGTGACCATGGTCTGGGAACACAGATTCAGGTTCCTCCCAATTCTGTGTTCCAGTGCGGAAATGGCCGCATTACACTTTTAATAGTAAGAACATATAAAAGTCATAAATGAAGGCACTTTTCAAGTGCATCAGTGTTGCAGTGATGTGGTTTCTACCCTAGATCTCAGGTGCTATCTGGAGACGTTCTTAGCCTTTGATCAGTGGGATCTGGTGGTCTGCTCAGTTAATACAGAAACAGAGGTAGGCAAGCTGAGGCTATTGATGAGTTAAAGATGCCCCCCCCCCGATAATTTGTGAACAGGCAGGCTCTGTCTGGGCCTCCAACATTCCAATATTTGTCTTTGTCTGTCTCTGTCTGTCTCTGTCTCTCTATCTCTCTCCAGTTATTCAAGAGCCAATAACTTGGCCAGCCTTGCAGGTAATTTGGCTCAGGATGCAGGACGTTTTTGTTGGCCCCCCACCCCCTCCCTGAACTTTCTTTCATGTGATCGACGTATTGACTAAAATTGAATATGATTCACATCTCTCAAAAAAAAGGAAATCAGCCAGGTGCGGTGGCACATGCCTTTAATCCTAGCACTTGGGAGGCAGAGGCGGGTGGATGTCTGTGAGTTCAAGGCCAGCCTGATCTACATAGCGAGTTCCAGGACAGCTAGGACTGCAGGGAGACAAAAAAGATCAAAAGAAAAAAAAAAAAAAAAAGAAAAAGGAAATCACAAAAATCACAACAGAAAGAACGGACCTAGATAGAATGTGTCATTGTGATGATAAGGCACCTCAAGATTGCCCACGGCGATGACATTATGAGCCCCAGGTGAGCCCAGAAATTAAAACTTAAAAGTATGGGAATTTAGAAAAAGTTAAATTCAATTGAACTGGGGTAGGAGTCTGAGAACAGGTCAGCATGTCTGTCCCTGGTCTCTTAGAAACTAACTCATTCCATCTGAATGGCTTCTGCTTTTATGCTTGGTTTACTTTTAGAGGATAGGAATTTTTAGAGGGGTTTACCACCCCTAATCTTGGGAACTTAAACTTTTCACCCCTGGATATGTTTTTTCCTATAGAAACACCTCCCGAATATAACTCAGGGCTCCCTAAGCACCCTGGACTGAATGTTAGTGTACAGTCATCAGCTGACTGAAGGCTTTTCCCATTGGATTCCTTTTGTGTCTGGGTGAGTGGTCTTCTCTGGTCAAGTTACCCCATTACATCATAACAAGTCTAATGAATTTTTTTAAAAAAGCATGTTTACCCTCATAGATCCTAGCAAACAGACACAGAAAGGGCAAGACCCACCTAGTCTTCCAATGTTAAGGTGAACGGATGCCACCTGGTGGTAATTGTGTGTAATTACTAAGGATTTCTGATTTCCTTTTTCTTTTTCTTTTCCTTTTTTTTGTCTTTTTGAGACAGGGTCTCCTGTAGCCCCAGCTGTCCTGGAACTCATTCTGTAGACCAGGCTGGCCTTGAACTCACAAAGATCTCCCTGCCTCTGCCTCCCAAGTGCTAGGATTAAAGGCGTGCGCCACAACGCCCGGCAGATTTCTGATTTTCAAAGTGAAAGTGTTGACTGAAAGTGGAAGCTGGCCATCTGCGGCTGTGTGGGGAGATCCTCAGAAATGAAGTCATAATAAAAATTAAATAAATAAATAAATAAATAAATAAATAAATAAATAAATAAATAAATACTTAAAAAACCCACCAGAACTCGATTCTCCTCTGCCAGGAGAGGTACTTTCAGAAAACCCAGGGCTGATCAACAAATCTTTTTAAGAAGACAGTTGGCCAAGCAACAATCCAGAACCAGATGATCCGAGGAGGGAAGAAGCATTCCAAAAGTACGCACATCCATCGAGGAGCGAACGTGGAGTGGAGCCTCAGACAAACCGGTAGATACCAAGTAATTCAGTCACAGCACACGACAGCAATGCAAAGTAACAACTCTCCATGCCACCCATCCATTCCCAGAAGACAATCCCCCTCAGCTTCCTAAAGGTTATGCAGTTAGACACAGCACATATCTACCCATTTCAGGACAACAGTGTTTTCACAAGTGTCACATAACAGTGTAGCTTCCTGGGACTGATCCCTGGGCCCTAGATTTAGGGCAGAAGACTTAAGAATTTTGCCACCGGAAACATTAGAGAGTGCTTAAAGTGTGGTCTAAGAGCCAGACGTGGTGGCACACACCTTTAATCCCAGCACTTGGGAGGCAGGTGGATCTCTATGAGTTCAAGGCCAGTCTGGTCTACATAGTGAGCTCCAGGCCAACTGGGACTAAAGGGAGACCCTGTCTCAAAAAGACAAAAAAAAAAGTATGTCGTTAGGAAGGACCGTCTCAATTTTAAAACAGGCAGTATCAGCTGGTGCTATTTTCATAGAGCAAAGCAGTAGCTGTGCAGCACAGAAAGAAAAATATTCATCTTTTCTTCACAAAAAATGTAATAAGCCACATCACGTGTCATCCTAGCTACTCACAACCAGCCCGAGGTACTCAAGGACTCTAAGGCCAGCATTAAAGCATGGATGGTCCTACAGATTCAGATAAATAATTCTAATGGCAGAACATACAGGAGGAGGACCTGGTTTGATCCCAGGAGCAGCATCAAGAAGTCACAGAAAACACATGTAACATATATAGACACGTCCATGCTCCCTGCATTTTAAAAAAAATTTTTATTTATTTTTTTATGTGTATGAATGTACTGTCTGCATGCAGGTCTGTGCACCCATGTCGTGCAATGCTGCGGAGGTCAGAATAGGGTGTCGGATTCCCCTGGAATTGGAGCCAAAGACAGTTCTCAGCTGCCATGTGGATACTGGGAATCGAACCCAGGTCCTCTGCAAGAGCAATTGGCACTCTTAATGGCTAGGCCATCTCTCCAGCCCCTCCCTGCACTTTTGTAAAATTAGGACTCATGTTGGAGGTGGTAGCCCACCCTTTAATACCAGCACTGGAGAGGCAGAGGCAGGCGGTTCCCACCAAATACATATATATATATATATATACATACNATACAAAATGAACCTACAGCCAGCATTATTCTAAAATGGGAAAAAACTTAGAAGCATTCCCCTTAAAGCAGGAACCTGGCAAGGATGCCCCCTATCCACACTCCTTTTTCATATAGTGCTTGAAACACTTTCCAGGGCAATAAAGTAAGAAACGTAAATTAAAGGAGTATAATTGGAGAACAAGGAGGTCAAACTATCCTTTTTGCAGAAGATATCATGGGGTAATTAACGAGGGACAGGAAAAACCTCCACCAGGAACAACTCCTAAAAATGATTTAACAGTTTTAATAAAGTAGTGGCTACACAAATTAACCTGGCTTTGATTGGGAAATTTTGTATAAATGCACAAAAGCTTCAAATAAAATTGGCTTTAAAAAATTAACCTAGGGGGCTGGAGAGATACCTCAGTGGTTAGAGCACCAAACTGCTCTTGCCGGGGACCCCGGTTTGATTCCCAGCACCCACATGGTGGCTAGACAAAATGTTCTTTTTCAACTCCAGTTTTTCCAGTGGGAACCCCATCCTTTCTTCTGACCTCCATTGAATGCACGACGGGTTGCACCAACTAAATGCAAACAGTATACTCATAACACTCATACTCATATACTTCATTACAAATAATAAAAGCGGCATGGTGGCACATGCCCTTTAATTCCTAGCACTCAGGAAGAGAGGCAGGTGAATCTTGTAAGATTCAAGTCAGCCTGATCTACAGAGTGAGTTCCAGGACAGTGCTGGGCTACAGGTAGACCCTTGTCTCGAAAAAAGACAAATTAATATATAATAATCATAAATTTTTTAATAAAAAAAAAATTACCTTAGAAGACAAAATAGTAGCCTTAGTCCGTGCGTGGTGGCGATGCCTTTAAATCCTGAAGCACTCGGGGAGGCAGAGGAAGGTGTGATCTTTGTTGAGTTCAAGGCCAGCCTGGTCTACAGAATGAAGTTTCCAGCCAGCTGGGGCTTACGGGAGACTCTCTCATCTAAATAGACAATAAATATAGAAAAATCAGTTGCCTTCCTTTATACCAATAACAAGCAATTGCAGAAGGAACACAAGGAAACCTTCCCATTCCACCATAGCCTCAAGGAAATAAATAAACTCTCTAGGAAACAAACCTGACCAAAGACACTAAAAATCTCTAAATGAAAAGTTTAAAATCCCTGAAGAAGGAGATGAAAGAAGAAACACAGAAGATGGAAGGACCCCCTTCCCATTGCTCATGGATTGGAGAATTAATATGATCCAAAATGACCATCCTGCCCAACGTAATATACAGATTCAATACACCTCCAATTAAAAAATCCCCATGAGCTCTTCCCAGACCTAGAAAAAAAAAATCCTTAAAGCTTCATATGGAAAGAAAAAAACAAAAGACCCTGGTAGGGGCTGGAGAGATGGCCTAGCAGTTAAGAGCGGCCGACCGCTCTTTCAGCGGACCCAGGTTCATTCCCAGGCACCCACATGGGCGCCGAGATAACCATCTGAAACTCCAATTTTTTCCAGGAGAACCTCCAGTTTCTGGGGAATCCAAGACCCTCTTCTTGCACTCCGCGAGCCATTGCACTACACGGGTGCAGACCTGCATGCAGGGACAGTACATTGAACCACATACAGAAATAAATAAAATTTAAAAAAAATTATAAAAAAGACCCGGAATAGGCTAAAGCAACTCTGATCAAAAAGAGCAATGCAGGTAGATTACTTCAAACTATATTACAAGACCATAGTCATAAAAACACCTTGTGGGGCGAGAGATAGCTCAGCAGTTAAGAGCACCGACTGCTCTTTGCAGAGGACCTAGGGTCAAATTCTAGCACCCACATGTAAATAAGGAAACCATCTTAATTCCAGTTCCAGGGGTATCCGATCCTCTCTTCTGACCTCCGAGGGATTTTCACACAGGGTGCACCAAACTACATCGACAGTACACTCATACACATAAAAAATAAAAAATTTAAAAAAAATTATTTTTTAAAAAAACACAGCCTTGTCTTGGCACAAAAACAGGACCATAGATCAATGGAACAAAATGAAAATCCAAACAACAGATTAGTGGAAAATATTGAAAACACTCTGACCAAAAAAAAAAAAAAAAAAAAACTCAATGGAGGAAAGACGCTCTTCAGCAATGATGGCCAACAAAAACTGGATTCACCATGTATAAAAATAAAATTTAAATCCCTACCTCTCACCCTGTCTAAAAATCAACTCCAAAGGATCAAAGACCTCATGTGAAAACCAAAAACCTTGAAGGTGATAGTAGAAAACGTTCGCAAGAGCCTACAAGACATAGGTGTAGGAAAAGACTTTTAAATCAGACAGGCAGTGCCACCAGAAAGCCGAAGAATGATCGACAATTGACAATTGGAACCATATTAAACTCAAAAAGGCATTGTTACAGCAAAAGAAAATAAAGAAGATGAAGAGAAAACCATAGAGTGGGAGGAAACCCCTTCACCAGTGATACATCTGACAGAGCATTAAAAAAAAAAAAAAAAAAAAAAAAAAAAAAAAAAAAAAAAAGCGCAGGGCTGGAGAGATGGCCCTAGTGGTTAAGCGCCCCGACTGCTCTTGCAGAGGACCGGGTTCGATCCCCCGCACCCCCATGGTGGCTGAGAAATGTCTTTACCTCCAGTTCCAGGGGAAATCTGACACCTGACCCTCCATGGATGCATTGCTCATGGGTGCACAAACTGGACATTGCTACAGTACACTCAACACATAAAAAAATAACAAATAAAACTATTTTTAAAAAGGAGCAAAAAACAAATGACCAGACCCACTCAGAAAATGGTAGAGTAAAGGAGCGGAAACAGGGACTTCACAATGATAGTAAACGATGGCTGAGAAAACATCTTTAAAAAGTGTTCAATGTCACTAATAATTAAGGAAATGCAAAATTAGGGCTTGGCGAGATAGCCTAGCGGTTCAGAGTGCCGACATGCTTCTTGCAGCGGACCCAGGTTCTCTCCCCAGGCACCCACACGGTGGCGAAAACTGTCTTTAACTCCAGTTCAGGGGAATCCAAACACTCTTCTGCCTCCGTGGAAACCATTCACAACACAGTTCACAACCCTGCATGCAGACAGTACACCAAACATATGAAAATAAATTAAGAAATATAAAATTAAAAAAAGAATGCAAATTCAAAAAAACCACTTTAGAATTTTCTCCTTACTCCAGTAAGACTGGCTCTATGATTTTTACAAAGGATACTAAATGCTGGAGAGGTTGTGGTGGAAAGGGGGAACACTTCATCCACTGCTGGAGGGAAAGCAAACTTGTGCCACCCATGGAAAGTGGTGTGGAAAACACTTAAAAGACTCAAAAAGGGCCTACCACCCTCCTGACCCAGTATAACCAACTCCTCGGTATATACCTACAAGCCTCATCCTTCACCCACAGATACATGCACATCTAGTTTATTGCAGCTTCTCACAATAGTGAAGAGCTGGAGCAAACCCAAGTACCCCTCAACTGACAAGTATTTAAAGAAAAAAGAAAATGTAGATTACATCTACACAATGGAATTCTATGCAGTGGCAAAGAAAGATGACATCATGAACTTTGTGGGTAAATGGATGGAACTAGAAGACATTAGGCTAAGTGAAGTAGCACAGTCCCCCAAAATCAAACAACATATGGAGTCCCTCATTTGTGACTCCTAGCACCAAATCCATATTTGTAAGGCAAAGTTGACTATTCTTTTTTTTGGGAGGGGGGGTCTTTTGAGAAGGGTCTCCCCTTTAGTCTCAGGGCTGGGAAACTTGCTCTGTAGACTAGCTGGCCTGGAACTACCGGATCTGCCTGCCTCTGCCTTCCAAGTGCTAGGAATAAAGGCTGTGCACCACCACACCTGGCTTTTTTTTTTTAGCTAAATATAATATCTGATGTACTCTCAACTTACTATGTAAAGTGGGAAATGTAAAGTAATATTTTTCTTTACTGCATACAACCCTACAGTCAAAATATCAATCCCCTAAACATGTTTCAGAATAAACCTATAGTTTATTCTCAGAATTAACATACAGCTTATTCACAGAGGTCATAATTTTGGTATATGTGTTGTGTATATATATGCATATTTGAAGTACACCACAATTGGAAGGAACAACAACAAAAAAAGCCTGGGTCAAAGAACCAACTAAAACAGTAAAATTTTGCCCAGTCAACTTCTGGCATTGAAAATTTTGAAACGGGACTGAGAAAAGATGCAAGGCCCTCAAGACATGTATGGCAGAATGGCATGAACTGGGGTGAGGAGGGCAAGCAAGGAGTTAAGTTTTGATTAAGACAATATTGTATGGCCGGGAAGGTGGCCCACACCGTAATCCTAGCACTCAGAGGCAGAGGGCAGGGGATCTTTGTGAATTCACGGCCAGCCTGGGTTTACAGAGTGATTTCCAGGACCAGCTTGGGCTACAGGGAGACCCTGTCTTGAAAAAACCAAAAAAACAAAAAAAAAAAAAAACGCAAATATTATTATGAAAATGACACAACTCAATTAAAAATGAATAAATAAATGTCATTTTCCACCAATCACCCTTACATCTTTTTTATGCAGCACAAAATTAAAAGTATACCTACTAATATTCATGCAAGTTGTAAATTATTGTTGACTTTTTTATTTCTTTCATACAAGGTCTCAGTATATAGCCCTAGCTGGTGTGTAATTCACTATGTAGAGTAGGCTGGCCTTGAACTTACAGACATTTGCCTGACTCTGCCTCCAGAAATCTGCGATTAATGTCACCCATGACCCCACCCTGCCTGATCTTCACTTATGATAAGAATATACATCATGGATCTTGGTGACTAAATATAACAAATTATATATGTCAATGCTAAGTCATGTCTCTTTAATTCTTATTTATTGTTGTTGAAACATATGGAGATAAATGGTTGCAATTGTTAGTTTTTGTTTGTCTTTTGTTTTTTGTTTTTATAAATTTGCTTTATTTCCTGTGAGCAAAAAACACCAGTAATTTCTTCACTGGAATACTAGTACAAACCAGTATTTGCAAAAACAATAAAGCTCTCCATGAAGTGCAGGGGGCCAGGGCAGGAGTGTATAACACAGATTTCAGAAGACCTGTTTCTGTTCAACTTCAGCAGCAGAAGCAAAGCTGACCTTCACCGTGTTCCCGACTGTTTCACTGTCTTTAACAGGTGCCAGGAGAAGCCGACCTGAGGAATGAACCTTCAAGAACTCAAGTTCTCTCATCTTCTTAGCTTGTTGAATGCGGTGCTCTTTGTGCCAGGACGCCAAGTTCAAGAGAATGTTCTTCACTCAATTCTTCTCAGGGGGTCGTCCGAAGATTGCGACGGACCAGCGGAGCCGGGAGCAATCAGTCGGACGGGAACAGGGAAAAGAGTAGGTGGGCAGGGATTCGGCATGAAGTGATACAAAGACACCAAAAGGCTTGAGTATGAGTGCACTTTACTTTTTCATAAGCATTAGTTTTATACAGAAAAGTTGGCAAGAGGATCCATTGTTTATTCATACAATTAGCAAGATTATACAGAAATTTTGAGATCAATCATCTTGAAAGCAATAGAACTACTCATAGGAACTCACAGATTTATGTTGCTTTTGTGCCCCTGATGCGACACTGCAGTTACCAAGTTTTGCAATGTACTTTCTTGGCTAGTTTCTTGTCTTGTGATAATCTTTAGATATGAGTATGGTTTCTTTTTAACTTTATAGAATTTTTTCCTTTCTAATTTATTTATTTTTAACCTTGGTTCAACATTTTTCTCTTTGTATGAAACCAATGATTTGTGTTTACTAGCCTGGAGTCCCTTAAGGTGGTGAGAAGCATTCCTACAGGGCGAGGAAAGTTCACCCTGACCTCAAGTAGCTCTGGAAACTAATAACTCAAGGTGGGGGGGAGTAACTATGGGAACCATACCTGCTTCAACTAGAGAGCTGCTCCTGGACGGTTAACTGTACTTTTGACCCATATTATCGTGGTCCTTATAATACCATCCTAACCAATGTTCTAAAGTCTGCCTAGAAATGGATGGTGTCAATTTCAGTTAGTTTCCTGTAATTTAATGGGCATCTAAAATCTATTTCCTATAATGAAATCTGGACCATTCTTAGTCAAAAATTGTGGGCTGGATTTTCCCGGGGACCGTTTTTATTAGTTAAAACTTTTACTGCTGTTGCCGTTGGTCCCATGGGTTTATAATTTTGTAGGATTATCCTCGTACTTTAATCAAAGCTTGGTGGACAGGCGGGAAGTTTGTGGGAGGCACCTTCCCTGCAAACTCATCCATGTCCAATTTAAGACTCGGATTTTCTGGAACTGCAAAGGACTTAGGGAAACCATGTCCCAGAACTGCGATACCAGAGCACATGATAGTAATTAGCAAAGTACAACCAAGACCTAAAAAAGGGCTAGGAGCACACTCTGCCCCAGGAGGCTTCCTTGAAGCCTGCGCCTCCATCTGGTGAGCGAATCACGCAGACTCCACTGGGGACAGCATGGCAGAAGATGGTGATTTCGGCAAGTTTCTCGCTGTCCACTGTGTCCACGCTCAGCAACGCCTGACGCAGCCACTCCATTTATGGGATGAGCATTTGATCTGGGCCAAAGATGGCGTCGGCCAACCAGACCTCCAGGTAGAGGAACAGACGATCACTCAGTTCCCTCGCAGGGAACGACCAGGCAGAGGGTTGAGTAGCCCATGCGGGGAAATGGTCGTTGTGGGTAGGTCCTGCTTGGCTTCAGCAACAACAGCCTGCTCCTCCATGCTGGAGCCCACAGCCCACCGGTGAGCATGCTGGCTGGCAGTTGTTAGTTTTAGTTTTACATGTTAAATTTCACCTGTATTTACCCCTTGTTTCCTTTATCTATTATACCTATAAAAATTACTTCAATTATATTGATACACATTTTCATATGTGTGATGTGAAATTCTCTTCTCTATAATAACTATAAATTATCACATTACATACATGATAAGATTTTCATGTGTGAGAAATGAAAAACTTCTCTTAATTAGTGTGTTATTTAAGAGCTTCGGCATCCTAAATATTCTCTCCTAAACAGGACAGGGAAAGAATTAACATAAATATGTGTGGCAATCTCTAAAACAAAAATAATAAAAACAAGAACAAAGCCAGTGAGATAGCACAACAGGAAAAGACTCAAGCTTGGTGTCCTAAAAGTGATCCTCGGAACCCACCAAAAGTTGGAAGAGAACCAAATTCATAGAGTTGTCTCTGGCTTACACACACTTTGCATGGCAAAGGAAAACTCCTTAAATCTCTCTTTCCTCTCTGTCTCTAATCTTTCTCTCTTTCACACACCCGAGACAGAGAGAGAGAGAGAGCGAGGGAGAGAGGGGCGGAGCAGAGAGAGAGAGGGAGAGATAGCGAGAGAGAGCGAGCGAGAGAGATTTGAGAGAGAAACTCACATGCACAAATAATAAAAAATTTTAAGGAATAAGGAATTAAAAATTGAGGGCTGTTGAAGAGATTGTCCTAGCGTTTTAAGAGCCACCGACTGCTCTTGCAGAGGACCCGGTGGTTCGATCCCCAGGCACCCACATGGAGGCCGAGAAACCTGTCTTTGACCCTCAAGTTCCCAGGGGCTGGGGATTTGACACCTTCTTCCGCCCTCCACGGCATTGCCACGACACGGGTGCACAAAAAAAAAAAAAAAAAAAAAAAAAAAAAAAAAAAAAAACAAAGAATAAAATAAAAATTATTGCTGTGAGGATAGCACAGCCATTAAAGACGGAGGCTAAGGAACACAAAAAAAAAGGAATTAAATAAAAAATTTTTAAAAGAATAAATATAACAAATTAGAAGCAAAAAAGAACGGAAGTGGCGGGCAATGGTAGTGCAGCCCTTTATCCAGCACTCAGGAGGGCAGAGGCAAGGCAGATCTCCTGTGAGTTTCAAGGCCAGCCTGTTCTACCTAGCAAGCTCCAGCCAGCTGGGACTATAGGGAGGACTGTCTTCAAAAGACCAAAAAGAATTTTTTACACTGTGGTAAAGAGGAGCCTGTGAAAATCTAGAGAACTGTTGGACGGGAACTTAATGCTGTGGGTGCATTGTACAGCTGACCACATAGAGATGGAAGGTGGGTTGGGGGGAAAGCCATTTGTTCACTTAAGGCTCAGTATGCAAATCCTCTGAACTGATCCAGAGGCATTAAGATTCATTCCCTGTCACTGAAGGTGCAACAACGAAGCATTCATACTATGAATTCCTTGCCCCTTATTTTTCAAAGTGATTCCAGATTTGACCCAGTTGGTTTTCCTGTCTCCCTTGTGGACATCTGCAGAGAAACACTACTGGTGTGCCCACAGCCCCCTGGACGTTTGCTATTCCCTGCTTTCATGTCTACAGCGGACATGGATATGATATTGCATGATGTGTGGTTAAAAATCAATCAATTTGTTCTTCAAAGCAAGACCAGCAGCAGCAAAACAAAAAGTCTAGACAATGAAGACTGCAAAGTGGTTAGGTTGGGGAGGTAACTATTGAAAGGGGGACTGCTGAGAATGAACAAAGCTCTTGGATTGATTCATCACAGAAACCCGGGTGAGAGGGTGCATGCTGAAAAACCCCAAAACTTGGGAGGTGCAAACAGAAGGATAAGATGTTGAAAGTTATCATTGAGTACTTAGTACTTGGCTTGAGACAAGGCTGGATGATATGAGACTCTGCACATTTCAATGCCAAGAAACACAGGATTTGCGGTAATGGTGAACATCATCAGTTCATGAGCATCTGGGCATTTTGGCTTCTAGATGTTCAAAGCAACATGGTGAGTCTGGCTTTTGCTCCTACCTGAGTCATGAAGTTGGCAGTGTGGACTGTTCCCTACTTTTCTCTGTATTATCTATTGAATTTCCCCCCTTTAAGCTGTGCTGATATCACTTTCTTACACTCCAGCAATCCACCCAATCCCCATTTCTTCTTGGACAATATTATCTCCTTTGTTTTTAACCTTAATTTCTTCTAATTTTGCCCTATTCCCCCTGGAAAATCCTGACACTCTATTGTTTTTTACAAATACTACAGCTGGATACAACAAGAGCTGTATTAACTGTTTTCCAAGCTACAGATTTCCAATCTGCCTTGACATTTTAACTACACTAAATATCAGTCTTTAATTATAGCCACTCATGTTTTATATGCCAAATTTGTAAATGCCTTTATTGCAGTTATGGAGGGATGGTTCGATATGCATAAGTCAACTTAAATGTAATAAATCATGTGCTTAAAGACAAAATTCACCTGGTCCTCATTTCAATTGATGCCGAACAAGCCTTTGACACACATTCCCAAAAACCATATTTAGTAAACTGTTCTAGATGGAAATGGACTGGAGGGAATATATATCTTAATATATATATATATCTATAAATCACAGCCAACACCTACTCTAAATGATGAAAAAATTAGAAGGCATTTCTGGGCTGGAGAGGATGGCCTAGCGGTTAAGAGCGCCGACCGCTACTACAGAGCCCTGGGTTCGATCCCAGGCACCCCACATGGTGGCTGAGAATTGTCTGAAACTCCCAATTCCACGCGAACTCTAGTTCCAGGGGAATCTGAGACCCTCTTATGACCCCCCACATCTGGCCAGCATTGCCCTAACACGGGTGGCACAAACTGCATGCTGGACCAGGGATTTCATACAAATACAGAAATACAATCAAAATTTTAAAAAAGTTAAAAAAAGAAAATTATAAGCCTCTTATTTAAAATAATGAAGCCAGACAAGGTGTCCCCAATCTTCCATTCCTTTTCAATATAGGGCTTGAAACTCTAGTGAGAGCAATAAGACAAATAGACGGAAAAAAAAATAATCATAATTTGAAGCGGCGTCAAATTATCCTTATTTGCAGACAATACGTTAATTTTTTATTATTTTTATGTGAGAGTGTCCTGTATGCATGTAGGTTGTGCATCCATGTCATGCAATGCACAAAGGTTCGAAGAGGGCATCGGATTCCACCTGGAACTGGAGTTAAAGACAGTTCTTAGCACCATGTGGGTGCTGGGACATCCCAAAACCCGGGTCCTCTGCAAAAGGGGTCGGTGCACTTCTTAACTGCTGAAGCCCTCTCTCCACCCCTGACATATGACTTATAATTGAAAAATATCTCCCAACTTTTGCTAAAAAAAAAAAAGCTTTGTAGAGATAATCACCATTTTCAACAAGTGTCAGGTTAAAAAATCAATTTACAAAAACTGGTAGTTTTTCTATTTACAATAGCAATCAATTGGAGAAAGCCCTTCATGGGAAACTCTCCGCATCACAACAGTGTCAAAAAGTCTAGAAATACGCCTGCCAGAAGACATAAAGGTCTTTCACACCAGCCTAGGTATCTATTGCGAGGTGTGGTGGTGCGCCTTTAATCCCACGACTCGTCGACGGCAGTGCAGGTGGATCCTCGGTGATTCCAGGCCGAACCTGGTTGAGACATAGAGAGTTCCGGACAAGCTGAAATACAGGGAGACCCTTGTACTGCAAAAAGACCACAAAAAAGAAAGTTATATGTTGTGAAGAGAAAAGATTCAGGAAGACTTGAGCAAGACCTCTCAGTTCTCCTGAATTTGGTTGACATTTTACCCTGTGCATCCATCTTCTACAAACCGTATTTGTGAGTCACATGCGAAGCTGGCCTTCCCAAAACTCTACCTGACCATATCTCCATAAATTATACAAAAACCAGTCCTCCGGTTCATATGGAATCATAAACGAATACCAGCAGAGGGGCTGGAGAATAGCCTCAGTGGTTAGAGCAACGCACTGAGGCATGCTCTTGAAGAGGAACCGGTGTCGGTCCCCAGCACCCACAATGGCGGCTGCGAACCAATCAAACTGCCAACTTCCAAGGAGAACTCCCATTGTCAGGGAATCCGACACACCTCTTTCTGACCTCCACGGACCATGCACAAACATGGGGTGACACAAAAACCGCATGCCAGACAGGACATTCATACATACGAAAAATACAATAAGGAAAAAATAAAGAGGTAGACAAAAAAGATACCAAGAGCCAAAGCACAGCAAGCTGAGAGAATGGCATTCCAGATCTCAAAAAAGTATATTAGCTTTTTCAAGTTGTTTGTCAAGGTTGTGTCATAAGATCCCGCATCTTCCCCCAAATTTACCATAGCTATGCTGGGCGAGGCGCCTATGATTCCTCTCCAAGAAATGAAGGTAACTCCACTAGGCTGAACATAGAAGCGCATACTTTGGACACCCCAGAACTGGGAGCATGGACGCTGCAACTGATCTGGAAGCTTTTCCCCCTGAAAGACTAGCTACTCAAGTGTGGAGGGCACTTCATGACAGCTGCTATAAGGAAGAAATAGCAATACTCCAACCCCCAATTTAGTGTCTTAGAAACCACAACAATTGGTGCAGATGGTATCAGCTCTATTGGGGCGTTAGTGTCACTATTTATCAGAGCGTATATCAAAACTGCCTACCTAGTAATTGGTGTAAGCATCACTGTGAGAGGTCATAGATCTTAGAGAAAACCTGAACTCTGTAATGGTAATCGCCTAGGACTAATAGTAGTATTTCTGTACGCCAGGGTGTCTAAATTGAAGTCTGTATATTATAACAGAGTAATGGCCGAACCCTCATACAAAGGACTTCTGTTTGGCAACAGGTTGGAACTACTGGCAGCTAGAGTTCCACAACTGGATCACAAAACTCGAGGTTAAGTGCCCGTTAGATTGGCCAAGCTCTAGTTGGCAGATCTACAAGGGTAACCTCTAGCGATCTACAGAGACTCACAAAAGTAGTGAGACCAGATGAGAGAATCCTTTATGCATCTCTCTCAAACTCTAATACAGCAGAATAGAAGGGGGGCTTTGGTGCGTGACAGGACGAGAGAAAGTCCATCTTGAATTCAGGGACAAATGTCAGGTGGATTGTGGATGGATGATATAGCTGTATACTGAAGGATGGCCAATGTGACGATCAGAGTTTTCACAGTTATACACAGTATGTCATAAGGCTTACGAAAAAATGCGTGATTTGCCTTAAAAAAAACAATGAAGTTAAATTTTTATCGGAACCTTGGTTTTGATTTTTTTTTTGTCTTTTTGTGAAAACAGGGTCTCCCTGTAGCCCAGCTGGCGCGTGGGAACGCGCTCTGGTAGAACCAGGCTTGCCTGTTGAACTCACTAAGATCCACTCGCTTGCCTCTGACTCCCGAAGTGCTAGGATAACGGCGTGCGCCACCACGCCCAGTCAAATAAAAAATAAAAAATTTATTTTTAATTCATTTATTTTTCAATGTGTATGATAGTGTACCCGTGCTGGCATGTTAGGTTTGTGCAACCCAGTTGTGGTGCAATGGCCCAAGAGGTCAGAGAAGGGCATCCGAATTCCCCATGAACATGAAACTGGATTAGGGTGAGAGATGTTTCTAGCACACCCAATGTGGGTGCTGGGAATGTAGACAAGGTCCTCTGCAGAGCAGTTTGTGTGCTCTATAACCCCTAGGCCATCTCTACCAGCCCCGGAAATTGTTTTTTTTTTAAGTGTGGTGATCGAGTGTACTGTCTGCATAATTAGGAATGCACCCACATGGTGCGTTGCAATGCTTGCGACGGTCAAGGGGCGTGGTGTTTGGAATTCGCCCGTGAACGGAGTTAAAGGAATAATGTTTCTTAGACCACCATATGGGGCTGGGAATCAACCCAAGGTCCTGGCGTGAAAGGAGTGTGTCTCTTAAGGCCACTTAGCCATCTCTCCAGTCGCCTGTAACCTGGATTTTAAGGCATTCTTTATTATCAGTGTTGTGTTTGTTATTATATAGTTTGATATTATGGCCAGGCATGTAGATGGTACATCCTTGTAATAATCCCAGCATTGGGGCAAGAGGCACGTGGGTACTGGCTGTGATTGTGCAAGTCCAGTCCTGCTCAACAATAGTTTCAGGACCACTCTGGGCTACAGGATACCTTTCGTCGAAAAAGAAAAAAAAAAAGGCAGAAAGGTATCTTTGATGTGATGTTAGAGTGCCTCGTCGTCTATCTGCACATGTCACGCCCAGTTCACGCGCCAGTGCACAATTTAAATGCACATATAAAGAAAATGATGCCTATATAGTCTATTTGGGTCCCGCAAATGGTCCTTCATGTTGGTGTTGCATAGCCATGCAGCCCACGAAGAGTCACCATCCCTTAAGACACTGTTCATTTCTCACCTCACAACAAACATCAACCAGCCAAAAGATTCCTCCAAATGCTTCAGTTGAGGATTCTTACCGACTACCCACTGTCCCCATGGTCTATGCTTGGATTTGTTTCGGTGCATTGTGTGTATGCCGATAGGACATTATACATGATTTAACATTGCCTTGAACTTCATATAAGTAAATGATCCTGAGTGAAACAAGAGTGTGGCTGTCATGTGAAACTGTTTTCTATTTCAAATTCAGGCCAAGTGGACATGGGTAAACTCACAGTGCATGAATTCTTTGAGGGGCGCAACGCAAGAAAGAATCCTGTGAATGTAGACACATAAAAAATCTAAAGGGAAATCCGGCTTGCGGGCAATCATGATCATAAGCTGTTGTGGTGTATCGCTAAAAAACAAATCAGGATCATGCCTGTCATACTTGTGCGGCTAAAGCCGGTCCATGTTGATTCTCAGAGGCTGGCTGATGCTGCGCAGTCTAAGTGATCAGGGAAAATGCCGAAGATGGATGTGTTTTTAACTGCAAGACACTCTGTAAGTGGCGTGACACTTGAATCCTGAGGGGAAATGGAGCTGAGTGAGGTTGGGGTCCCTAAAGAACGTTTGGTAATCCCGGTCATAGTCGTCGGAGCATGGAGTTGCAGAGGTAGGAGGCCAGAACTATCTGAGGTTGCCAGTGAATGGTTACACGCAGCAATATGTGTGGGGTATCAGGTACCTTGACAACAACCATTGCCCTCTAGATGAGATTGCCAGCCCCGCTCATTACACAGTATCCTACAACAAACATGGGACATAATGGTTGTTCCGTGGGTTGGGATCAGTCAGGAGGGGGCAGGTAACCCTTCACGCGAACAGGAGAATTTAATATTCACCAGTGACTTCTAGTCCGGTTATACAGAACTTGATGGGCTCCAAAGAATTTGATCCAGATTGTCAGGGCCCAACCCCAATATGGATGTATCTAAGCAGAGGCCTACAGCTCCGCTTCTCGAACTGTAGTCCAGGTTGACCTTCAGGGGATTAAGCCTTCATGGCTGCTTGCCCTTACTGCGATTCAGGGGGACTAGCACTGACAAGGGATCAGATCTGTTGGAGAAGTGTTCTTTGTTTGGAAAAAAGACTGTGGAGGGTATCTTTCTGGGCAGCTGTTAAAATTCTGTCTGTCTGGTGAATGAGAAGAGGGCTGTAGGAACTGTCATGGGGATAAGATGATAGGCATTTTCAGGACACAGTGAGAGGAACAGTGAATGCGAGTGGAGCCAGAACTGAACAGGAGAACCATGCTCTGGTATCTCCTAGGAGAGGAGAGAAGGGTTGGGATAATGGGGGGATGAAGGGCATGATGGGATGCAGGGCCAAAGGGGAGCCGTGCGCTGCGCCAGACCCTGCAAAAAGTAGGAGGAGGGCGGCTCAGTGAGACCGTTGAAGACCTAAGGCGCAGGACTGAGTGGAGCAGGTGCAGATCTTGGTAGCAATAACAATATTCAAATGAGAACTTCGAAGACCTAAGTGGAGAAGGGTGCATGTGAACAGCAGGTGAACACGGTCCTGAGAAATGGGCGGGTGCAGAGGCCTTGGCCTAATTCGGAGTAGCAGAGATGGGCGTCTGGGCTCCCACGCCAACCCCACCCCGCCAGGGGCGGGGAGCCCTGGGGGGGGTGGGGCCTGGGCGCTGGCCCTCGGGCTGCAGGTGAAATAATACGCTGCTCGCTCCTTGGGGTTTCGCTGGCCTCGGGCTGCAGGTGAAATTCCGCTGCTCTGCTCATTTTTTCAGTGACCCAGGGAGGGGAGGAGGGGCGCTGGCTTTAGCACCAAGGTCCCACAGGGCCTTGGCACGACTGCTGCGGAAGTCCTGACGCAGGTGCCCTAAGGCGAGCTCAGGGAGGACAAAACCTCCCGTGGGAGCAGAAGGGAAAAGCTCGCTGATCTTGATTTTTCAGTACGAATAAGACGTGTAAAGCGGGGCCTCACGATCCTCTGACCTTTTGGAGTTTTAAGTAGGAGGTGTCAGAAAAGTTACCACATGGGGATAACTGGCTTGTGGCGGCCAAGTGTTCATAGCGACGTCGCTCTTTCATCCTTCCATGTCGGCTCTTCCTATCATTTGAAGCAGAATTCACCAAGATTTGATTGTTCACCCACTAATAGAGGAACGTGCGTTATAGTAGATAGATAGGATAGATTAGCTGATAGATAGGATAATAGAATAATAGCCAGAGCCACTAATTCCAGGGAATTAGAGTCCATTGTGGCGGGGGCATGGGCCGGTGCTGGAGCGAAAGCTGAGGTTCAACATCCTGCAATGAGCACAGAAGATCGAGTGAGTTGCGTTTTAGTGAGACCGGTTAGTTTTACCCTACGATGCATGTCTTGTTGCCATGGTAATCCTCAGTACGAGAAGAACCACACGTTCAGACATTTGGTGTATGTACCAACCCTGGCTGAGGAGTCGAATGGGGCGAAGCTACCACTGTGGGAGTATGACGTCTAAGTCAGAATCCCGCCCACGGCAGAAGCGGTAGCGGCAGCACAGAAGGGTTGGCCTCAGATAGCTGCGTCCCATCAGTCCCCAATGCGGTCTGTCGTATGTCATTGGCAGGTCCCACACAGAGAGCCCTTCCTTCTGGGAAACCAGGTGCAGCCGAAAAGAGGGCCACCCTCTCACCCAGCATTGATCACACATTCCTATGGAACCTGGCACTAAACAATCAGATACAAGCAGAAGGGGGGAAAGAAACACATATATTCAGGGAAATGACTGATTTTTTTCCCTCTTCTTTTGTTTTGTTGTGTTGTTGTTTGTTGTTTTTTCGTTATTTTTTTTGTCTTTATTTTTGAGACGATGTCTCCCTCCAGCCCCAGATGGCCTGTACCACTCTCTGTAGCCAGAGCTGGCCTTGAACTCACAGCGCCCATTGCCTCTGGCTCTGCTCCCAGTGCTAGGCTCAAAGGCGTACCACCAACCCGGCCGTTGTTTTTGTTTTTTTTTGAGACAGTTTCCTGTGGCTCCAGCTGGCCTGGAGATTACTACGTAAACCAGGCTGTCCTTGAAACTCATAGAGATCTGCCTGCCTTGCTTCTGCAGTTACTGGATTAAATGGTGGGTCCAGAACACGTGCTAAATGACCATTTTATATGTGAGGATATACATACTAACTCATGTGAGTGTTAGATTGACTGGCTTCCACGAATCCAAGGGGCACATCAGATGCCCACTTCCTGTCGCCAGAAGGCTGTCATCTTCTGACCTTCTCCCCTGTACTGAAGTCCCACCCCATGTGTATAAAAATGGAATGGGCCCAAGTCGCCATCGTTGTCCCTGTCGCCGCCCCTGCCCCTTCTCCCTGCCCCTACCCCTACCCCACCCCTACCCCTTGCCCCTGCCCTGCCCCACCCTGCTCCCTGCGCCCTGGCCCCTGCCCCCCCTGCCCTGCAGGTCGCCCACCTGGCAGTCCCACATGGAAGTAAATCATGTCCTTGGCAGTGACTTAAGCCTCATGTGCCTTTTAACTCTGGGGTTTCACACCTTTGATAACCTAATAGTGAAAACACTAAAACCTCAAAAGCCATCTTTTTTTGGTCGTCTTAGAGCCACAGGTCCTGTCTCCCTGTAGCCACAGTGCTGGCTGGAACTCCCCTATTCGTAGACCAGCTGGCCTTGAACTAACTGCCTCCTGAGTAGTAGGTAGAATTAAAGGCAATGACAACCAACCAGGCCCTGCTTAGATGTAAGGAATCTATATGTCATACATACAAATGATAATGGAAGTGCATTGGAGTAGGGACATGAAACAATATCGGGACCCATGAGAGAGAGAGAAGAGAGATGAGAGAGAGAGGTGAGAGAGAGAGAGAGAGAGACTTAGAAATTTCCTTGCACAACCAAGAAAGAAGCATCTCACGCAAATCACCTACACAAGATCCAAAGGAAATTTCTTCACTTGTAAGAAGAGGCTGAAAGGCTAATATCCAACAGCAGCCGCGAGCAAGTGAGACAGGCAGGCTAAGGAACCAAATAGACATCTGAAATGGTATACAAATGGCACAGGGTAGCACTGGCTTGTTTTGATTTGAGACGGCTGCCAGCAAGTCAGCTGGCCTCTGACCTCCACCCTGCTGCTGACCCTGCTTCCTGTCCCCAGATGGACAACAGTCCCCAAACCTGTCTGCTCCAGTTCTGCTTTTCTGCCCCAATAATTGTATTTCTTTTCCCACAGAGATCCAACCGCCTCTGCCTCCCCATCTGCTAGGATTATTTTTCTTGGTTTTTTTTTTTTGGGGTTTTTTACAGGGTTCCCTTTTGCCAGCTGCCTGGAACTGTGGTCAGTCTTGTGAAATCCATGAAGCTGGAGCATAGAAGAGCTTTTGATGCTATGATGAAGAGATTCAATTCTCTTCTCAGAACAGATTTCACCCAAGAAATGATTTAGGGGAAACTGGTTGCAAATTTTAAATGTCCTACTGTGTGGCTGAGTAGAGACCTGAGTTACAGCTAAAGAGAAGGAAGTCAAACAGGCAGGATGCTGTTGCATGCAGATTAGATGCAAAACAATCCCTGCTTCCATCTAGATTGTGTCACCAGAGATGAATACAATCACAAATATGTGACATATAATTGGGGGAAATAAAACCCCTTACATAAGGTTAAACCTAAGGAAAGAAAGGCTCTGCCTTCTAAAACATCTTACCCTTTACATCTAGTTCTGTCAGAATTCATCCAGTTTGATATTTAGCCTTTAATACTTCACAAAGCAATCTCATGTGTTTTCTCCCACATTTTATATTTCTAGTCCTATGCAGGAAGATTGTATCTATTAAAACATGTAAGAAGGACATAAAGCTTAGCCTAAATATATAAGTATATCCGCTTCATATTTGTGAGGCTGTTGTTCATAGGGTGCTGCACAGTCATCTGGTCTTCAGGTTCCTTTAGTGTTGTTTCTGCTTTCTTGTTAAGAGTATCAAGCCAAGGGGGCTGGAGAGATGGCCTAGTGGTTAAGAGCACCGACTGCTACTGAGAGGCCACAGGTTCAATCCCAGCACCCACATGGTGGCTTGTGAGAACCATCTTTGACCCAGTTCCAGGGGATATCTGAACACCCTCTTCTGACCTCTGCAGCACTGCACAGACACGGGTGCAAGTACCCTACATGCAGACAGTACATTCATACACATAAAAATAAAATTAAAAAAAAAAAGAGTAGCTGGGGTGGTGGGTGGTTGCGCACACCTTTAATCCTATCACTTGGAAGGCAGAGACAGGCAGATCTGTGAGCAAGTCCAGCCTGGTCTTACAGAGTGAGTTCCAGGACAGCTGGGGCTACAGGGAGACTGTCTAAAAAAAAAAAAAAAAAAAAAAAAAGTATCAGCTCAAGGTTAAGAAAGAAAATAAGCCAGGCTGTGTGTTTATGTGAAAGGGATAATATATATATATATCTAATACTATCTATATATATATATCTCTCTCTCTCTCTCTCTCTCTCTCTCTCTCTCTCATATGGGGATTGTTTCAATGTCCCTCCTCCAATGCATTCCATTATCATTTGTATGTATGACATATAGATTCCTTACATCTAAGCAGGGCCTGTTGGTGCATGCCTTTAATCCTACTACTCAGGAGGCAGAGTTGTTCAAGGCCAGCCTGGTCTACATAGGGGAGTTCCAGGCCAGCTGTGGCTACAGGGAGACAGACCTTGTCTCAAGACGACCAAAAAAAGATGGCTTTGAGGCTTTTAGTGTTTTCACTATTAGGTTATAAAGGTGTGAACCCCAGATAAAAGGCACATGAGGCTTAAGTCACTCCAGGAACATGATTTACTTCCATGTGGGACTGCCAGAGCGGGAACCTGCAGGGCAGGAGCAGGGGCAGGGGCAGGGGCAGGGGCAGGGGTAGGGGCAGGGGCAGGGGCAGGGGTAGGGGTAGGGGTAGGGGTAGGGGCAGGAGAAGGGGCAGGGGCAGGGACAGGGACAAGATGGCGACTGGGGCCCATCCATTTATACACATGGGGTGGGACTTCAGGTACAGGGGAAGAGGTCAGAAGATTGACAGCCTCTGGAGGAAGTGGGCATCTCCATGTCCCTTGGAATTCTGGGAAGCTCAGATCTAACACTCACTATGAGTAGTATGTATATCCTCACATATAAAATTGGTCATTTAGCCAGATGTTCTGGCACCCACATTTAATCCCAGTACTCAGAAGGCAGAGGCAGGCAGATCTCTATGAGTTCAAGGCCAGCCTGGTTTACGTAGTAATCTCCAGGCCAGCTGGAGCCACAGGGAAACGTGTCTCAAAAAAAACAAAAACAAAGCCGGGTTTGGTGGTGCACGCCTTTAATCCTAGCACTTGGGAGGCAGAGGCAAGTGGAGCTCTGTGAGTTCAAGGCCAGCCTGGTCTACAGAGTGAGTTACAGGCCATCTGGGGCTGGAGGGAGACCCTGTCTCAAAAAGACAAAAAATAACGAAAAACAACAAACAACAACAACAACAACAACAAAAAGAAGATGGAAAAAAAAATCAGTCATTCCATGATATATGTGTTTCTTTCCCCCCTTCTTGCTTGTATCTGATTGTTTAGTGCCAGGTTCCATAGGAATGTGTGATCAATGCTGGGTGAGAGGGTGGCCCTCTTTTCGGCTGCACCTGGTTTCCCAGAAGGAAGGGCTCTCTGTGTGGGACCTGCCAATGACATACGACAGACCGCATTGGGGACTGATGGGACGCAGCTATCTGAGGCCAACCCTTCTGTGCTGCCGCTACCGTCTTCTGCCGGGGCGGGATTCTGACTTAGAGTCATACTCCCACAGGTGGTAGCTTCGCCCCATCGACTCCTCAGCCAGGTACATACACCAAATGTCTGAACGTGTGGTTCTTCTCGTACTGAGGATTACCATGGCAACAAGACATGATCGGTAGGGTAAAACTAACCTGTCTCACTAAACGCAACTCACTCGACTTCCTGTACTCATTGCAGGATGTGAACCTCAGCTTTCTGCTCCAGCCCGGCCACCATGCCTCCCGCCACAATGGACTCTAATTCCCTGGAATTAGTGCTCTTCTATCTATCTATCTATCTATCTATCTATCTATCTATCTATCTATCTATCTATCTATCTATAACTCACGTTCCCTCTTAGTGGGTGAACAATCTAACACTTGGTGAATTCTGCTGCACAATACGAAGAGCCGACATGGAAGGATGAAAGAGCGACGTCGCTATGAACACTTGGCCGCCACAAGCCAGTTATCCCCATGGTAACTTTTCTGACACCTCCTGCTTAAAATCCAAAAGGTCAGAAGGATCGTGAGGCCCCGCTTTCACCGTCTATATTCGTACTGAAAATCAAGATCAAGCGAACTTTTGCCCTTCTGCCCCACGGGAGGTTTCTGTCCTCCCTGAGCTCGCCTTAGGGCACCTGCGTCAGACTTCCCGCAGCAGTCGTGCCAGGCCCTGTGGGACGCTTGGTGCTAAAGCCAGCGCCCCTCCTCCCCTCCCCTGGGTCACTGAAAAAATGAGCAGAGCAGCGGAATTTCACCTGCAGCCCGAGGCCAGCGACCCCCCCAGGGGGGTGGGGGGTGGGGTTGGGGGGAGAGCGCCCATCTCTGCTACTCCGAATTAGGCCAAGGCCTCTGCACCCGCCCATTTCTCAGGACCGTGTTCACCTGCTGTTCACATGCACCCTTCTCCACTTAGGTCTTCGAAGTTCTCATTTGAATATTGTTATTGCTACCAAGATCTGCACCTGCTCCACTCAGTCCGCGCCCTAGGCTTCAAGGCTCACTGCAGCCGCCCTCCTACTTCTGCAGGGTCATGGCGCAGCGCACGGCTCCCGGCCTGCTCCCACATGCCCTTCATCCCCCCATCCCCTCCACCCTTCTCTCCTTCTAGGAGATACAGAGCATGGTTTCCTGTTCAGTTCTGGCTCCAGCATTCACTGTTCCCCACTGTGCTGAAAATGCCACACTCTCTCCATCCACTGAAGTCCCAGCCCTCTTCTCATTCCCCAGACAGAAGAATTTTAACAGTGCCAGAAAGATACCCCAAGTCATTTTTTCCAAACAAAGAACCTTCTCAACAGATGATCCCTGTCAGTGTAGTCCCCCTGAATGCAGTAAGGGCAAGAGCCATGAAGGCTCCCCCTGCAAGTCAACTGGACTACAGTTCGAGAAGGGAGCTGAGGCCTCCTGTAGAACATCCATATGGGGTGGCTGACCAACTGGATCAATTCTTTGAGCCCAAAGTTTGTATCTGGACAGAATCAATGTGAATATTAAATTCTCCTTGTTCGGTGAAGGGAGCCCCTCCTGACTTCACAAAGGAACATTAATGTGCCCAATTTTGTGAAGGTATACTGATTGTAACTGCTGGCAACTCATGAGGGCAATGGCTGTGTCAGGACTGATCCCCACATATTTGGGTCCATTCACTGGCAACCTAGATAGTTCTGGCTCCTCCTCTGCAATATTCTGAGACTATGAGGGATTATCCAAATGTCTCTTTAGGGAAAAACTTTCGTCAGTTCCATATTCACAGCACTTTGACAAGTTAGTGGTCTTGCAGTTAACACCATCCACTCGGATCTTCCCTGATCAAGACTGGCAGCATCAGCAGCCTCTGAGAATCAACATGGAGGTTTAGCGCACAATATGACAGGCAGATCTGATTTGTTTAGCTCAACAACAGCAGAAGCTTGCCCAGCAAGCCTAGAAGTGTCACATTCACAGGATTTTGAGTTGGCTCAAAGAATCAGATGTGAGTTTACCCATGTCCACTTGGCCTGAATTTGAAATAGAAAACAGTTTCACATGACAGCCACACTGTTACAGGATCATTTACTTATATGAAGTCAAGGCAATGTTAACATCATGTATAAGTCCTATGCAACCTCAAAGCAGACAAAATCCCAGCATAGACATGGGGAAGTGGGTAAGAATCTCAACTGAAGCTGAGGATCTTTTGGCGGTTGATGTTTGTTGTGAGGGAGAATGACAGTGTCTCACAGGGATGGGACTCTTCGTGGGCCTCATGGATGAACCCACACTGAAGGACATTTGGGGACCCAAATCAGACTATATAGGCCATATTATCTATATGTACATTAAATTGGCTGGGGTGCACTGGGGGAATGTGCAGATAGACGAGAGGATCTAAATAACATCAAAGTATAATGCATTTTTTCTTTTTTTTTTTTTTGAGACAAGGTCTCCCTGTAGCCCCAGCTGGCCTGAAACTATGTTGAGCAGACTGGCCTTGAACTCACAGAGACCCACGTGCCTCTGCCTCCCAAGTGCTGGGATTAATTAAAGGCATGCACCATCCATGCCTGGCCATAATATCAAACTATAAAATAAAAAAAACACTGAATAAAAAGAATGCTTAAAATCCAAGGTACAGGGACTGGAGAGATGGCTCAGTGGTTAAGAGCACCAACTGCTCTTGCAGAGGACCTGGGTTTGATTCCCAGCACCCATATGGTGGCTAAGAACTATCTTTAACTCCAGTTCCAGGGGAATCCAACACCCTCTCTGACCTCCGCAGCATTGCATGACATGGGTGCACCTACTTACATGCAGACAGTACACTCATACACATTAAAAAAAAAAATCCGGGGCTGGAGAGATGGCCTAGTGGTTAAGAGCACCAACTGCTCTTGCAGAGGACCCTGTTCGATTCCCAGCACCCACATGGCGGCTGAGAACCATCTTTAACTCCAGTTCTGGAGGAATCCGATGCCCTCTTCTGAACTCTGTGGCATTGCACAACACGGGTGCACAAACCTACATGCAGACGGTACATTCATACACATAAAAATAAATAATTAAAAATAAATAAAATTTGAGCTGGGCGTGGTGGCGCACGCCTTTAATCCTAGCACTTGGGAGGCAGAGGCAAGCGGATCTTAGTGAGTTCAAGGCCAGCCTGGTCTACAGAGCGAGTTCCAGGCCAGCTGGGGCTACAGGGAGACCCTGTTTCGAAAAAAAAAAAAAAAAAAAAATCCAAGGTTCAGAAAATGAACTTCATTGTTTTTTTTAAGGCAATCAGCATTTTTTAGTAAGCATATGACATACTGTGTTTAACTGTGAAAATCTGATGCACATGCATCCTTAGATACAGCTTATATCATCCTCCCATCCCCTGCATTTGTCCCTGAAATTCAAGATGGATTTCTTCCTTACCCCAAATGCCCCCTTCTACTTTCTGATGAGAGTTGAGAGAGATGCATCAGGATTCTCTCCACTCTGGTCTCACTACATTTTGTGAGCCTTAGATGTAGAGGTTCCCTTGTAGATATGTCACATAGGGTTGGGCATCTCACGGGCACTTACCCTGTGTGTGATCAGTTGTGGAACTCTGCAATAGTCTCCACCTGTTGCAAAAGAAGCTTCTTTGATGAGTGGTTGGCATACTTGTCTATAATATAAAGATTCATATTTATGATATGGTAAGAAATTACATTTGTCTAGGGCTATGACAGATTTAGAGTTTTCTCTAAGATCTATGACCTCTCCCAGTGGCTTTACACCATTATAGGTAGGCAGTTTTGATTACGCTCTAGATAAAAGTGCCACTACCGCCCCAATAGAGATACCATGCTGCACCAATTGTTGTGGTTATAAGACACTAAATCTGGGGTTGGAGTATTGATTTTCTTCCTTAGCAGCTTGCATGTAGTCCTCCAAACTATGAGAGCTAGTCTTCAGGGGGAAAGCTTCCAGATCAGTTGCAGCTCCAGTGCTCCCAGTTCTGTGTCCAAAGTATGGCCTATGTTCAGCAGTGGAGTGCTACCTTCATGTTCTGGGAGATAATCAAGGGCTGCAGCAGTATCTTGTGTAATTTGGGGGAGTCTTATGAACTACCTTGACAAACAACTTGAAAAGAGCTAATATAGTTTGAGATCTGGAATGCCAATTCTCTCAGCATTGCTTGCTTTGGCTCTCTGGTATCTTTTTATTTATTTATTATTTATTTACTTATTTATTTTCTATGTGTATGAATGTACTGTCTGCATGCAGGTTTGTGCACCCATGTTGTGCAATGTCGTGGAGGTCAGAAGAGGGTGTCGGATTCCCCTGGAACTGGAGTTCTCCTGGAATTGGAGTTACAGATGGTTCTCAGCCGCCATGTGGGTGCTGGGGATCGAACCCGGGTCCTCTTCAAGAGCAGTCAGTGCTCTTAACCACTAGGCTATCTCTCCAGCCCCCTCTCTGGTATCTTTTATGATTCCATATGAACTGTAGGACTTTTTTTTATATAATTATATGGAGAATGTCATAGAGATTTTGAAGGCATTTCATTGAATCTACAAATACTTTTTGTAGAATGATGATTTTCACAATGTAAATTCTACCAATTCATGAGAATGAGAGGTCTTGCTCAAGTCTTCCTGAATCTTTCTCTTCAAACATATAACTTTTTTTTTTGTGGTCTTTTTGAGACAGGGTCTCCCTGTAGTTCCAGCTGTCCTGGAACTCTCTATGTAGACCAGGTTGGCCTTGAACTCACAGTGATCCACCTGCCTCTGCCTCTGAAGTGCTGGGATTAAAGGCGCACACCACCACACCCAGCAAAGATTTAACATGTTTGTTGTAAAGACCTTTAATGTCTTCTGGCAGGCTTATTTCTAGACTTTTTTGACACTGTTGTGAATGCGGAGAGTTTCCATGAGTGCTTTCTCCAATTGCTTGCTATTGGTAAATAGAAAAACTACCAGTTTTTGTAAATTGATTTTTTTAACTTATCACTTTGTTGAAAATGTTGATTATCTCTACAAGCTTTTTTTTTAGCACAATTTGGGAGATCTTTCATGTATAATATCATATTGTCAGGGTTGGAGAGATGGCTCAGCAGTTAAGAGTGCCGACTGCTTTTGCAGAGGACCCGGGTTTGATTCCCAGCACCCACATGGTGGCTAAGAACGGTCTTTAACTCCAGTTCCAGGGGAATCCGATGCCCTCTTCTGACCTTTGTGGCATTGCATGACATGGATGCACCAACCTACATGCAGACAGTACACTCATACACATAAAAATAATAAAAAATTAACGTATTGTCTGCAAATAAGGATAATTTGACCCTCTTCAAATTATTATTATTTTTATTTCCTTCTTTTGTCTTATTGCTCTCACTAGAGTTTCAAGCCCTATATTGAAAAGGAATGGAGATTGTGGACAGCCTTGTCTGGCTTCTTATTTTAATAAGAGTGCTTCTAATTTTTCTTTTTTTAACTTTTTTAAAAATTTTATTTATTTCTGTATGTGTATGAATGCACTGTCTGCATGCAGGTTTGTGCACCCGTGTTATGCAATGCTGCAGAGGTCAGAAGAGGGTCTCAGATTCCCCTGGAACTAGAGTTCTCCTGGAATTGGAGTTTCAGACAGTTCTCGGCCACCATGTGGGTGCTGGGGATCAAACCCAGGTCCTCTGTAAGAGCGGTCGGCGCTCTTAACCGCTAGGCCATCTCTCCAGCCCCAGAATGCTTCTAATTTTTCATCATTTAGAGTAATGTTGGCTGTGATTTATATATATATATATATATATATATATATATTCCCTCCAGTCCAATTCCCTCTAGAACATTTTACATAAATATGTGTTGGATTTTGTCAAAGGCTTTTCTGCATCTATTGAAATGATGACCATGTGAATTTTGTCTTTAAGCACATGATTTATTACATTTATTGACTTATGCATATCGAACCATCCCTCCATAACTGCAATAAAGGCATTTACAAATTTGGCATATAAAACATGAGTGGCTATAATTAAAGACTGATATTTAGTGTAGTTAAAATGTCAAGGCAGATTGGAAATCTGTAGCTTGGAAAACAGTTAATACAGCTCTTGTTGTATCCAGCTGTAGTATTTGTAAAAAAACAAGTAGAGTGTCATGATTTCCAGGGTGAGAGGGCAAATTAGAAGAAAATTAAGGTTAACAAAGGAGATAATATTGTCCAAGAAGAAATGGGGATTGGGTGGATTGCTGGAGTGTAAGAAAGTGATATCAGCACAGCTTAAAGGGGGGAAATTCAATAGATAATACAGAGAAAAGTAGGGAACAGTCCACACTGCCAACTTCATGACTCAGGTAGGAGCAAAAGCCAGACTCACCATGTTGCTTTGAACATCTAGAAGCCAAAATGCCCAGATGCTCATGAACTGATGATGTTCACCATTACCGCAAATCCTGTGTTTCTTGGCATTGAAATGTGCAGAGTCTCATATCATCCAGCCTTGTCTCAAGCCAAGTACTAAGTACTCAATGATAACTTTCAACATCTTATCCTTCTGTTTGCACCTCCCAAGTTTTGGGGTTTTTCAGCATGCACCCTCTCACCCGGGTTTCTGTGATGAATCAATCCAAGAGCTTTGTTCATTCTCAGCAGTCCCCCTTTCAATAGTTACCTCCCCAACCTAACCACTTTGCAGTCTTCATTGTCTAGACTTTTTGTTTTGCTGCTGCTGGTCTTGCTTTGAAGAACAAATTGATTGATTTTTATCCACACATCATGCAATATCATATCCATGTCCGCTGTAGACATGAAAGCAGGGAATAGCAAACGTCCAGGGGGCTGTGGGCACACCAGTAGTGTTTCTCTGCAGATGTCCACAAGGGAGACAGGAAAACCAACTGGGTCAAATCTGGAATCACTTTGAAAAATAAGGGGCAAGGAATTCATAGTATGAATGCTTTGTTGTTGCACCTTCAGTGACAGGGAATGAATCTTAATGCCTCTGGATCAGTTCAGAGGATTTGCATACTGAGCCTTAAGTGAACAAATGGCTTTCCCCCCAACCCACCTTCCATCTCTATGTGGTCAGCTGTACAATGCACCCACAGCATTAAGTTCCCGTCCAACAGTTCTCTAGATTTTCACAGGCTCCTCTTTACCACAGTGTATTTTTTTGGTCTTTTTGAGACAGTCTCCCTATAGTCCCAGCTGGCCTGGAGCTTGCTATGTAGAACAGGCTGGCCTTGAACTCACAGAGATCTGCCTGCCTCTGCCTCCTGAGTGCTGGGATTAAAGGCATGCACTACCATGCCCGGCACATTCCTTTCTTTTTTGCTTCTAATTTTTATTCTTTTTAAAAAATTTTTATTTATTCTTTTTTTTTGTGGTTCTTAGCCTCCGCCTTTAATGGCTGTGCTATCCTCACAGCATAATTTTTATTTATTCTTGTATGTGTATGAATGTACTGTCTGCATGTAGGTTTGTGCACCCGTGTCGTGCAATGCCGTGGAGGTCGGAAGAAGGTGTCAAATTCCCCTGGAACTGGAGTCAAAGACGGTTCTCAGCCACCATGTGGGTGCTGGGGATAGAACCCGGGTCCTCTGCAAGAGCAGTCGGTGCTCTTAACCGCTAGGACATCTCTTCAGCCCTCTAATTTTTATTCTGTATTCCTTAAAATTTTATTATTTGTGCATGTGAGTTTCTCTCTCAATCTCTCTCTCTCTCTCTCTCTCTCTCTCTCTCTCTCTCTCTCTCTGGTGTGTGAAAGAGAGAAAGATATAGAGACAGAGAGGGAAAGAGAGATTAAGGAGTTCCTTGCCATGCAAAGTGTGTGTAAGCCAGAGACAACTCTATGAATTTGGTTCTCTTCCAACTTTTGGTGGGTTCCGAGGATCACTTTTAGGACACCAAGCTTGAGTCTTTTCCTGTTGTGCTATCTCACTGGCTTTGTTCTTGTTTTTATTATTTTTGTTTTAGAGATTGCCACACATATTTATGTTAATTCCTTCCCTGTCCTGTTGAGGAGAGAATATTTAGGATGCCGAAGCTCTTAAATAACACACTAATTAAGAGAAGTTTTTCATTTCTCACACATGAAAATCTTATCATGTATGTAATGTGATAATTTATAGTTATTATAGAGAAGAGAATTTCACATCACACATATGAAAATGTGTATCAATATAATTGAAGTAATTTTTATAGGTATAATAGATAAAGGAAACAAGGGGTAAATACAGGTGAAATTTAACATGTAAAACTAAAACTAACAACTGCCAGCCAGCATGCTCACCGGTGGGCTGTGGGCTCCAGCATGGAGGAGCAGGCTGTTGTTGCTGAAGCCAAGCAGGACCTACCCACAACGACCATTTCCCCGCATGGGCTACTCAACCCTCTGCCTGGTCGTTCCCTGCGAGGGAACTGAGTGATCGTCTGTTCCTCTACCTGGAGGTCTGGTTGGCCGACGCCATCTTTGGCCCAGATCAAATGCTCATCCCATAAATGGAGTGGCTGCGTCAGGCGTTGCTGAGCGTGGACACAGTGGACAGCGAGAAACTTGCCGAAATCACCATCTTCTGCCATGCTGTCCCCAGTGGAGTCTGCGTGATTCGCTCACCAGATGGAGGCGCAGGCTTCAAGGAAGCCTCCTGGGGCAGAGTGTGCTCCTAGCCCTTTTTTAGGTCTTGGTTGTACTTTGCTAATTACTATCATGTGCTCTGGTATCGCAGTTCTGGGACATGGTTTCCCTAAGTCCTTTGCAGTTCCAGAAAATCCGAGTCTTAAATTGGACATGGATGAGTTTGCAGGGAAGGTGCCTCCCACAAACTTCCCGCCTGTCCACCAAGCTTTGATTAAAGTACGAGGATAATCCTACAAAATTATAAACCCATGGGACCAACGGCAACAGCAGTAAAAGTTTTAACTAATAAAAACGGTCCCCGGGAAAATCCAGCCCACAATTTTTGACTAAGAATGGTCCAGATTTCATTATAGGAAATAGATTTTAGATGCCCATTAAATTACAGGAAACTAACTGAAATTGACACCATCCATTTCTAGGCAGACTTTAGAACATTGGTTAGGATGGTATTATAAGGACCACGATAATATGGGTCAAAAGTACAGTTAACCGTCCAGGAGCAGCTCTCTAGTTGAAGCAGGTATGGTTCCCATAGTTACTCCCCCCCACCTTGAGTTATTAGTTTCCAGAGCTACTTGAGGTCAGGGTGAACTTTCCTCGCCCTGTAGGAATGCTTCTCACCACCTTAAGGGACTCCAGGCTAGTAAACACAAATCATTGGTTTCATACAAAGAGAAAAATGTTGAACCAAGGTTAAAAATAAATAAATTAGAAAGGAAAAAATTCTATAAAGTTAAAAAGAAACCATACTCATATCTAAAGATTATCACAAGACAAGAAACTAGCCAAGAAAGTACATTGCAAAACTTGGTAACTGCAGTGTCGCATCAGGGGCACAAAAGCAACATAAATCTGTGAGTTCCTATGAGTAGTTCTATTGCTTTCAAGATGATTGATCTCAAAATTTCTGTATAATCTTGCTAATTGTATGAATAAACAATGGATCCTCTTGCCAACTTTTCTGTATAAAACTAATGCTTATGAAAAAGTAAAGTGCACTCATACTCAAGCCTTTTGGTGTCTTTGTATCACTTCATGCCGAATCCCTGCCCACCTACTCTTCTCCCTGTTCCCGTCCGACTGATTGCTCCCGGCTCCGCTGGTCCGTCGCAATCTTCGGACGACCCCCTGAGAAGAATTGAGTGAAGAACATTCTCTTGAACTTGGCGTCCTGGCACAAAGAGCACCGCATTCAACAAGCTAAGAAGATGAGAGAACTTGAGTTCTTGAAGGTTCATTCCTCAGGTCGGCTTCTCCTGGCACCTGTTAAAGACAGTGAAACAGTCGGGAACACGGTGAAGGTCAGCTTTGCTTCTGCTGCTGAAGTTGAACAGAAACAGGTCTTCTGAAATCTGTGTTATACACCCTGCCCTGGCCCCCTGCACTTCATGGAGAGCTTTATTGTTTTTGCAAATACTGGTTTGTACTAGTATTCCAGTGAAGAAATTACTGGTGTTTTTTGCTCACAGGAAATAAAGCAAATTTAAAAAACAAAAACCAAAAGAAGCAACAAAACTAAACAAGTTTAACCATTATCCTCCATAGTTTTTCAAAGCAACAATAAAATAAGAATAAAATACATGACTTAGTCATTGACAATATATATTTTTATATTTAATTCACCAATATCCATGAGTGTATATTCTTATCATAGGTTGAAGATAGCAGGGTTGGTCAGGTGTACGATAATAGCGCTCAGATTTCTTTGAGCAGATCAGGTTCCAAATGTCCTGTAAGTTTGCAAGATCAACCTACTCTACTAGTGAATTACCCCAGCTAGGGCTAGATACTGAGACCTTGTAATGAAAGAATAAAAAAGTCAACAATAATTACAACTTGCATGAATATTAGTAGGTATAAACTTTTAATTTTGTGCTGCCTAAAACAGAATTAGGGTGCTTGGTTGACAAATGACATTTTTATCAATTTTTACATTTTGTCTCTTGCATAATATATTTTGCCGTTTCGTTTCTTTATTTATTTTTTTTTTTGTCTTTTTTCAAGCACCGGGTCTCCCTGTAGCCCACCCGCTGTCCTGGCAAACCACTCTGTAACCAGGCTGGCCGTGAATTCACAAGATCCACCTGCCTCTCTGTCCTCTGAAGTGCTAGGATTACGGTGTGGGCCACCTTCCCGGCCAATCCAATATTTCTTAATCAAACTTTAACTCCTTGCTTGCCCTCCTCACCCCAAGCTTCATGCGCATTCTGCCATACTTCTTGGCTTATCTTTTATCCATCCTTTTCAAAATTTTCAATGCCAGAAGTTGACTGGGCAAGAATGTTTACTGTTTTAGTTGGTTCTGTTGACCCGGCCTTTTTTTGTTGTTGTTCCTTCCAATTGTGGTCGTACTTGCAAATATGCATATATATACAACACACACATATACCAAAATTGCCTTGGAAAGCTTATTTAATCTGAAATAAACTTTAGGTTATTCGCAAAACATGTTTAGGGGATTGCATATTTTGCTCGTAGAGTTTTTGTATGCAGGTAAAGAAAAAATATTTACTTTACATTTCCCACTTTACATAAGTAAGATTGAGAGTAACATCAGATATGATATTGCTTTTTAAAAAAAAAAAGGCCAGGTGTGGTGGTCACAGCCTTTATCCTAGCACTTGGGAGGCAGAGGCATGGAGATCTCGGTGAGTTGAGGTCAGCTAGTCTACAGAGCAAGTTCCAGACCACTGAGACTAAAGGGGAGGACCCTGTCTCAAAAGACCCCCCCTGCCCAAAAAAAAAATATCATTTTGCCTTACAAATATGGATTTGGTGCTAGGAGTCCACAAATGAGGGACCCAATATTTTGTTTTGATTTTGGGGGACTGGTGCTACTTCACTTAGCTAATGATTCTTTAGTTCCATCCATTTACACCACAAAGTTTATGATGTCATCTTTCTTTGCCACTGCATAAGAATTCCATTGTGGAGATGTAAATCTCATCTTTTTCTTTAAATACTTGTCAGTTGAGGGGTACTTGGTTGCTCCAGCTTTTTCACTATCTGAGAAGGCTGCAATAAACTAGAGTGCAGTATCTGTGGGTGAAGGATGATCTTGTAGGTTATACCGAGGGTGGTATACTGGGTCAGGGGTGGTAGCCCTTTTTGAGTCTTTTAAGTGTTTTCCACACCACTTTTCCATGGGTGTGCACAAGTTTGCTTCCCTCCAGCAGTGGATGAAGTGTTCCCCTTTCCCCACAACCTCTCCAGCATTTAGTATCCTTTGTAAAAATCATAGAGCCAGTTCTTACTGGAGTAAGGAGAAATCTAGAAGTGGGTTTTTAATTTGCATTGCTTTTTTTATTTTATATTTACTTAAATTTATTTTCATATGTTTGAGTGTACTGTCTGGCATGCAGGGTTTGTGACACTGTGGTTGTGCAATGTCCACGGAGGTCAGAAGAGTGTTTGGATTCCCCTGGAACTGGAGTTAAAGACAGTTTTCGCCACCGTGTGGGTGCTGGGGAAGAACCTGGGTCCTCTGCAAGAGCAGATCGGCACTCTGTAACCGCTAGGCTATCTCGCCAGCCCCTAATTTTGCATTTCCTTAATTATTAGTGACATTGAACACTTTTTAAAGATGTTTTCTCAGCCATCGATTTACTATCTTCATTAGTGAAGTCTCTGTTCGCTCCTTTACTCACCATTTTCTGAGTGGGTCGGTCATTTGTTTTTTGCTCCTTTTTAAAAAAGTTTTTATTTTTTTATGTGTTGAGTGTACTGTCTGCATGTCAGTTTGTGCACCCATGTCATGCAATGCCATGGAGGGTCAGGTGTCAGATTTCCCCTGGAACTGGAGGTGAAAGACATTTCTCAGCCACCATGGGGGTGCGGGGGATCGAACCCGGTCCTCTGCAAGAGCAGTCGGGGCGCCTTAACCACTAGGGCCATCTCTCCAGCCCTGCTCCTTTTTTTTTTTTTTTTTTTTTTATATATGTGTTAATGCTCTGTCAGATGTATCACTGGTGAAGGGGTTTCCTCCCACTCTATGGTTTTCTCTTCATCTTCTTTATTTTCTTTTGCTGTAACAGATGCTTTTTGAGTTTAATATGGTTCCAATTGTCAATTGTCGATCATTCTTGGCTTTCTGTGTGCAGCTGCTGTCTGATTTAGAAAGTCTTTTCTGCTACACCTATGTCTTGTAGGCTCTCCTGCAACGTTTTCTCTATCACCTTCAAGAGTTTTTGGTTTTCACATTGAGGTCTTTGATCCTTTGGAGTTGGTTTTTAGACAGGGTGAGAGGTAGGGATTTAATTTTATTTTTAGACATGTAGTGATCCAGTTTTGGCCATCATTTGCTGAAGATGCGTCTTTCCTCCATTGAGTTTTTTTTTTTTTTTTTTTTGGTCAATTTTGTCAATATATTTCTAATCTGTTGCTTTGGATCTCATTTGGTTTCCATTGATCTATGGTCCTGTTTTTGTGCCAAACAAGGCTGTTTTTTTTAAAAAAAATTTTTTTTAAATTTTATTATTTTTTATGTGTATGAGTGTACTGTCTGGATGTAGTTTGGTGCACCCATGTTGTGCAATCCCTCGGAGGTCAGAAGAGAGGATCGGATTCCCCTGGAACTGGAGTTAAAGATGGTTCTTATTTGACATGTGGGTGCTTGGAATTGAACCTAGGTCCTCTGCAAGAGCAGTCGGTGCTCTTAACTGCTGAGCATCTCTCCAGCCCCACAAGGCTGTATTTATAACTATGGCCCTGTAATATAGTTTGAAGTAATCTACCTGCATTGCTCTTTTTGCTTAGAGTTGCTTAGCCTATCCAGGGTCTTTTTTTTTTTTTTTAAATTTTATTTATTTCTGTATGTGGTTCAATGTACTGTCCTGCATGCAGGTCTGTGCACCCCGTGTGTGCCAATGGCTGCGGAGTGTCAAGAAGAGGGTCTTGGATTCCCCAGAAACTGGAGGTTCTCCGGAAATTGGAGTTTCAGATGGTTATCGGCGCCCATGTGGGTGCCTGGGAATCGAACCTGGGTCCCTGAAAGAGCGGTCGGCCGCTCTTAACCGCTAGGCCATCTCTCCAGCCCCTATCCAGGGTCTTTTGTTTTTCCATATGAGCTTTAGGATTTTTTTTTTTCTAGGTCTGTGAAGAAGCTCATGGGGATTTTAATTGGAGTTGTATTGAATCTGTATATTACTTTGGGCAGGATGGTCATTTTTATGATATTAATTCTTCCAATCCATGAGCATGGGAGGTCCTTCCATCTTCTGTTTTTCTTCTTCAATCTCCTTCTTCAGGGATTTAAACTTTTCATTCTAGAGATTTTTAGTGTCTTTGGTCAGGTTTGTTCCTAGATATTTTATTATTTTCTTGAGGCTATTGTGAATGGGAAGGTCTCCTTGTATTCCTTCTGCAATTGCTTGTTATTGGTATAAAGGAAGGCTACTGATTTTTCTTTTTTTTGTCTTTTCAATGACAGGGTCTCCCTGTAGCCCCAGCTGGCCTGGAACTCATTCTGTAGACCAGGCTGGCCTTGAACTCACAAAGATCCACCTGCCTCTGCCTCCCGAGTGCTAGGATTAAAGGCATGCGCCACCATGCCCGGCTAAGGCTACTGATTTTTCTAGGTAATTTTTTTTTATTAAAAAATTTATGTATTATTATTATTATTATTTGTCTTTTCGAGACAGGGTCTCCCTGTAGCCCCAGCTGTCCTGGAACTCACTCTGTAGATCAGGCTGACCTTGAACTTACAAAGATCCACCTGCCTCTGCTTCCTGAGTGCTAGGATTAAAGGCATGCGCCACCATGCCCGGCTTTATTATTTTTTATGAGTATATGAGTATGAGTGTATGAGTATACTGTTTGCATGTAGGTTGGTGCACCCATGTCATGCAATGCCATGGAGGTCAGAAGAAGGCATGGGGTTCCCCTGGAACTGGAGTTAAAGACATTTCTTAGCCACCATGTGGGTGCTGGGAATCAAACCTGGGTCCCCTGCAAGAGCAGTTGGTGCTCTTAACCACTGAGGTATCTCTCCAGCCCCCTAGGTTAATTTTTTAAAGCCAATTTTTATTGAAGCTTTGTGCATTTTATACAAAATTGCCAATCAAGTCTAGGTTAATTTTGTAGCCTACTACTTTATTGAAACTGTTAATCATTTTTAGGAGTTTTCTGGTGGAGGTTTTCCTGTCCCTCAGTTAAATTACCATGTCATCTGCAAAAAGGGATAGTTTGACCTCTTTTCCAATTAGTACTCCTTTAATTTCCTTTTCTCTAGTGAGTGTTTCAAGCACTATATTGAAAAGGAGTGTGGATAGGGGGCAGCCTTGCCAGGTTCCTGACTTTAAGGGGAATGCTTCTAATTTTTCCCCATTTAGAATAATGTTGGCTATGGGTTTGTTGTATATGACTTTACTTATGTTGAGGAATGTTCCCTTCAGTCCAGTTCCCTCTAGGACTTTAAACATGAAGGCATGTTGAATTTTTTTTTTTTTGGTCTTTTTGAGACAGGGTCTCCCTGTAGCCCCAGCTGTCCTGGAACTCACTCTGTAGACCAGGCTGGCCTTAAACTCACAAAGATCCACCTGGCTTTGCCTCCTGAGTGCTAGGATTAAAGGCATGCGCCACCACCCCCGGCCAGGCACGTTGAATTTTGTTGAAGTCCTTTTCCACATCAATTGAGATGACCATGTGGTTTTTTTCTTTCAGTCCATTTATGTGCTTTATGACATTTATTGATTTACATGTGTTGAGCCATCCCTGCATCTCTGGTATTAATCCAACATGATCTTTTTGATGTGTGCCTGTATGTGGTTTGCAAGCATTTTGTTGAGAAATTTTGCATCTATGTTCATTAATGAAATGGATCTATAGTTTTCTTTTTTGGATGTATCTTTGCCTAGTTTTGGCTTCATAGAAGGAATTTGGAAGATTTCCCTCTGTTTGTGTCCTTTTGAATAATTTGAGTAATAATGGTCGTAGGTCCTCTTTAAATGCCTTATAGAATTCTGCTGTGAATCCATCTGGGCCTAGGGTATTGTTTTAGTTGGGAGTTTTTCTTTTTTTTTTAGTCTTTTTGAGACAGGGTCAACCTTTAGTCCTAGCTGACCTAGAGCTTGCTTTGTAGACCAGGTTGGCCTTGAACTCACAGAGATCCACCTGCCTCTGCCTCCTGAGTGCTGGGATTAAAGGTGTAGGCCACCATGCCTAGCTAGTTGGGAGTTTTTTTTTATTTTTATTATTACAGTTTTAGTTTCCTCATATATTATGGGTCTGTTTAAGCTGCAATCTTTTCTTGGTTAAGCTTTAGTGAATTCCATGATTTAGATATTCATCCATTTCTCGTAGGTTTTCAAATTTAGTAGAGTATATGTTTTTAAAGTATTCCCATATGATTGTCTTGATCTTTTCATTATCTGTTGTGATGTTTCCCTTTTCATATCTAATTTTACTGATTTGGAGTTGCTCTTTCTTTCTTTTGGTCAACCGGGCTAGAGGTCTATCTATCTTGTTTTCCCTTTCAAAGAACCAGCACTTGGATTCATTGATTCTTTGTATTGTTTTCTTTGTTTCTATTTCATTGATCTCTGGTCTGATTCTGATTTTTGTTATTTATTCCTGTCTGTTGGGGTTAGGATTCATTTTTTGTTGTCTCTCAAGTGTTTTTAGGTCCAGTGTTAGTTTGTTTATATGTGCTCTTTCTGTTTTCTTTTTGGTCTTTTCCAGACAGTCTCCCTGTAGCCCCAGCTGTCCTGGAACTCACTCAGTAGATCAGGCTGGCCTTGAACTCACAAAGATCCACCTGCCTCTGACTCCCAAGTGCTAGGATTAAAGACATGTGCCACCACACCTGGCTGTTTTTTTTTTTTTAATTTGATTTATTTTTTATGTGAATGTACTGTCTGCATGTAGGTTTGTGCACCCATGCCATGCAATGCTGAGGAGGTCAGAAGAGGGTGTCAGATTCCCCTGGAACTGGAGTTAAAGATGGCTCTCAGCTGCCATGTGGGTGCTGGGTATTGAACCCCGGTCCTCTGCAAGAGCAGTTGGTGCTCTTAACCACTAGGCCATCTCTCCAGCCCCTCTTTCTGTTTTCTTAATGTAGGCACTTAGGATATAAATTTCCCTCTTAGGACTGCTTTTAAAGTGTCACATAGGTTTTGTTGTGTTGTATCATCCTTTTTGTTTAGTGCCAGGAATGTTTTTAGTTCTTTATTTCTCTTCTGACCCATTTGTTACTCAGGAGTGTGTTGTTTAGTCTCCATGAGTTCTTGTAAATAGTAGGGCTCCTTCTGATGTTGATATTAAGCTTTCTTGCACTGTAGTTTGATAGAATGCATGGAATTATTTCAATTTTTTTGTATTTGTTGAGGTTTGCTCTATGTCCCAGTATATGGTCAATTTTGGAGAATGTTCCATGGGGTGCCGAGTAGAAAGTATATTCTTAGCCATACGACTGTAATCCCAGCACTCAGGAGGCAGAAGCAAGTGGATCTTTGTGAGTTTAAGGGCAGCCTGGTCTACATAGTTAGTTCTAGGACAGCTGGGCTACAGGGAGACCCTTTCTCAAAAAGACCAAAAA
>VZQC01015089.1:165883-271995 GCA_009823505.1 Rhizomys pruinosus
AGGATTAAAGGCATGTGCCACCACGCCCAGCTTGAATTTAATTTCTTAATTAATTCTCCCAGTTGTGTCTCTTGATTGGTGAGTTTAGCCCATTACTATTTTTTTTAAATTTTTTTTATTAATTTTATTTATTTCCGTATGTGTATGAATGTACTGTCTGCATGCAAGTTTGTGCACCCGTGTCGTGCAATGCCGCGGAGGTCAGAAGAGGGTCTCGGATTCCCCTGGAACTGGAGTTCTCCTGGAATTGGAGTTTCAGATGGTTCTCGGCCGCCATGTGGGTGCTGGGGATCGAACCCGGCTCCTCTGTAAGAGCGGTCAGCGCTCTTAACCGCTAGGCCATCTCTCCAGCCCAGCCCATTAATATTTAAGGTTATGATTGAGAGATGTATATTGCTTCCCTTCAATTTATCTTCTGTTTGCATTTTTGTTCTAGGGTTGTATTTCTGGGGTTATACCCTCATTGATTACTCTCTTGCTGCTTGGTGATAGCTTCTCCTTTCCTCTGTCCTCTGAATTGCCTCAAGTATTTTCTGAAGGGTTGGTTTTCTAGACATGTATTCTTTTTTTTTTTTTTTGTTTTGTCTTTTTGATCTCCCTATAGCCCCAGCTGGTCTGGAACTTACTCTGTAGACCAGGCTGGCCTTGAACTCACTGAGATCCACCTGCCTCTGCCTCCCAAGTGCTAGGATTAAAGGCATGCACCACCACACCCAGCTTAAAGATGGTTCTTAGCTAACTTTTGGGTGCTGGGAATCAAACCCGGATCCTCTCTGAAAGAGCAGTCAGTGCTTTTATCCAGTGAGCCATCTCTCCAGCCCTGAGATATGTATTCTTTCATCTTGTTTATTTTATGTAAGAATTTTCTTTCTCCTTTGACTATAATTGACATCTTTGCTTGGTAACATAGCCTGCTTTGGCTTCTAGAGTCATTTAGCACTGAGAATACTTTAGTCCTAACTGTTTTGGCTTTCATCAGTTGCACTGAAAATTCAGCTGTAATTCTGATGTGTTTCCCTTTATATGTAACTTGTTTTTCTCTTTTGGCTTTCAGTATTCTGTCTTTGTTTTGAGCATCTAGTGTTTCGACTACAATATGGCCTGGGGAATTTCTTTTCTGATCTTGTCTATTTGGTGTTCTATGTGCTTGTTTTTGTATGGGTATGTCTTTTTTCAATTTGGGGAAATTTTCTTCTATAATTGTGTTGAGGATCTGGTCAATACTGTTATCATGGTGTTAGGACCAGGTCAGAAAGAGTTAATCAAAAGGAAAGGGTTAACCATGCAGGAGCAACTCTCTAGTTGAAGCAGGTCTGGTTCCCATGACTACCTTAACCACAAGAATACAGTCTGACCCTGAGTTCCTAGTTCCCACAGCTACCTAAGGTCAGGATGAACTTTACCATCCCTGTAGGAGTGCTTCTGATCCCTTAAGGAGTCCATTACTCTCCAAGGGGCTTCACACTGCTAAACACAACCAATCAGCTTAAAGGTCACCACTGCTTGCATTGTGTTTTTTTTTAATTAAAAAAATTTTTTTATGTGTATGAATGCAGGTCTGTGCACCTATGTCATGCAATGCCTCAGAGGTCAGAGAGGGTGTCGGACTCCCCTGGAACTGGAGCCAAAGACGGTTCTCAGCCGCTATGTGGGTGCTGGGGATCAAACCTGGGTCCTCTGCAAGAGCAGTTGGTGCTCTCAACCGCTAGGCCATCTCTCCAGCCCACATTTTGTTTCTATGGCCTTGCATTGTGTTTGTATGATGTCACCAAAAAGCTCTCTGTAACAGACAGCCAAGGTTGCACTCATCCTTGCATGGAATGGGTTGTGTCCCTGACACATCAACAATTGGCTCCCTTGATGCTTCAGTTTTCTTAACTGGGTTCTGGTGCACCAGCAAATTAAATAAAATTTTGGGGGGGACTTTTCAAGACAGGGTCTCCTGGTTGCCTCGGCTGTCCTGGAACTCACTCTGTAGATCAGGCTGACCTTGAACTCACAAAGATCCACCTGCCTCTGCCTCTGGAGTGCTAGGATTAAAGGCGTGCACCACTATGCCCAGCTTCTTTTTTTTTTTAATTATATAAATTTTGTATTAAAGATTAAATCCTGGGCTTAAGAGTTTTTCTGTACCACTTTTGGACCCAACATCTGTGACCCCTTGGTTTATTTTGTGTGTGGCAGTTTGAGTTCAACAGTGGGATTCTCCTCCTTCTTCCATACTATGATGTAGAGGTTTGGTCTTTTCATGGTGCTCCACATTTCCTGATTATTCCACTCTTGGGTGTGTGTGTGTTTAATTTTTCATAATCTTTGCTTGAGCATTCTAATTCTTCCATGTTATCTTCCAGTCTTGATACTCTATTTTTAGTTCCATCCATTCTGCTACTGAGGCTTTCTCCCATACTTTCCTGTTGGCTGGATGAGTGTTCAACTTCCTTCTTCATTTCAGCCTGAGAATTCTTCAGTATTTCCACTTCCTTGCAGAATTTGTCATCCTCTTCTTCTAGTTCTTTGATTCATTTGTCTATGTGTTTGCTTTCCTTTTTTGTTTCAGCGTGAGATTTCTTTACTATTTCCATTCTCTTTTGGAGTTTGCCATTCTCTCCCTCTAGTTCTTTGCATTTTTAAATTTTCTGTGTGTTCTTTGTATTCCTTAATTTATTTGAGTTCTTTGAGTATGTCTATGATAGTTCTTTTAAGATCTGTGTCCTGGGTTACCTCCAGGGAAATCTCATTGTAGGGTCTTCTATAGGACTGGTAGTATTTGGTAGGGAGATATTATTTGTTTTTCCCATTTTATTGTTTTTTGTTGTGCTTTTGGCATGTGGGTTTTGTTGTTTTTTTTTGTTGTTGTTGTTGGTTTTTTTTTTGGTCTTTTTTGAGACAGGTCTCCCTGTAGTCCCAGCTGCCCTGGAACTCACTCTGTAGACCAGGCTGGCCTTGAAGTCACAAAGATCCGCCTGCCTCTGCCTCCCAAGTGCTAGGATTAAAGGCATGCGCCACCACTCCCGGCTTGTTGTTGTTGTTTGTATTCTGCTATGAAACTCAAGTGTTTCTTTGTTGAGTTGAAAGCGGACTTTGTTTTCTTTAGATGCCTTTGTTGTCTTCTTATTAGTTATGAAAGGCTGGATGGTCTAGGATTCAGGTTTTTCACTTTTGGTTTTGTATTGGAATGACCAGTAAGTTCTCGTTCTTCTAGTCTGGAGCTTCTCCAGAGATCTGGGATAGGTAATAATCAAGCCAGGTTGAATCTTGTACCATGAGATGTGAGTCTCCTAGCTCCCCTGGGCTGGCTGTAAGCATCTTTGCTGGCCTGCAGCGGTCAAGATGCTCTGCTGTGTGGTCCACCTCCATGTGGTTCCATTTGTCTGTGTGGGTCTGCCTGAGCCTGGCTGCTCTATCAGGCGGTCTGGGGGATCCACTGGGTTCACCTTGTCTGTGTTGGCCTTCCTGGCCTGGGCCCCTTTGGTGGATGGTCTGGTTCAGCTTGCCTGTGTGGGCCTGCCTAGGCTGGGGCTGCTTTGCTGGGTCTCTCAGGAGTGGGAGCTGTAGCCGGTGGGAGCTGTGCCAGACCCACTGGGAGTTGAGCTAGATCTGCCTGGGACTGCCCATCACAGGGCACTCAGAGCCACAGGTCAGTTGCCTCCCCGTGCCTGGCTGCCCCTGCTGCTGCTTCGCCCCCACAGCTGAAAATGACATTTACAATTTCAGTTTTGATCTTCATAAAGTTGCTGCCAAGATGGAGATTATTCATAAAAATGACAGAAGATATTTGTGGCAAGATGAAATCACAAACAGAAAGACATCCACTGAACACATTGTTAAAAGGGAGTAAAATATATAATACAGGCTCTTAACATATTTCAAGTCTACAAACAAAGAGTAGAAAACCTTCTGGGCTTTTTCCTCTAGAATTTAATGTGGACTGGGGAGATAGCTAAATCAACAAAATGTTGGCATGTGGGGGTGATGACATCAGTTTGGTTAACCAGAATCCCTGTATAATTCCTACTAATTTAGCATGAAGCTGGACCCAAATTTTGGAAAATGGAGAGAGAGAAACCCAGATGAGACAGGATAACCAAACTGGCATGCTTTGGGGTTACTGCCATTTAGAAAGGGAATGAGGATGTCACCCATACGTAATAGTAGAGAGCACATGTCAGGAAAAGCTGCACAACAATACTAAATATAACCAATTATTCTATATCCAGGAATAACTAAAAGTACAACAGAAAATACTACAGAGAATAGTCTATGAAGGGAAAGGGTGTGTGAAGACATTATACCAGAAAACATAACAAAGCAGGAATCAGATGTCTCATTCAAGTAACATGTATGTCAATTACAAATCACATTTCACTCACTGGAGTGAGATTGCACAAAGAATGCAAGAATATGTGCTTCAAGTCACAACTAGGTTTCCATAATATAGGTGAGAAGTCTTATAAATGTGGAATATAGGTGAGAAGTCTTATAAATGTGGAAATATTTTCTACCATAACTTAAAACTCATCTAACATCAGGTCATTCATAAGAGTGAGGAGCCCTATCAGTGTAAGCACTGTGGAAAAGACATTGACAACATATCTGTTCTCAGGGCGCATGAACAACCTCACAAAGAGGACAAGCCATATGAATGTAAATGGTTCATAAATGCTTTCTGCAATAAATCTCACTTAAATCTCCATCAAAGAACTCACATAGGAGAGAAGGTCTATGAATGTACACAGTGAGAAAAAGCCTTCTCCAAGAAATCTCAACTCACTGTCCATCAATGAATTCATACAGGAAAGAAGCTTTATGAATGCAAAGAGTGTGGAAAAGCCTTCTCCAAGAACTATGATCTCATTATGCACCAAAGAACTCATACAGTGGGAAAGCTGCATGTATATAAACAGTGTGGAAAGGGCTTCTGCCCAATATCTACTCTCAGGGTGCATGATAATAATCCTGCAGGGGAGAAACCATATGAATGTAAACAGTGTAGAAAAGTCTTCTACCAAATGTGTACTCTCAGGGTGCATGAAAGAAATAATTCAGGGTTGAAGACAAATGTGTATAAACAGTGTGGAAAGCCTTCTGCCACAAGTCACTGCTAACTGAGCATCAAAGAACTCATACAGGAGAGAATCCCTATGAATGTATGCACTGTGAAAATGACTTCTCCAGCAAATCTCATGTCACTGTCCATCAAGGAACCCATAAAGGAGAGAAGCCCTATGAATGTAAACAGTGTGGAAAAGCTTTCTCCCAGAAGTATCAGCTGAATGTGCATAGGTGAGAAACACTATGAATGTATGCAGTGTGCAAAAGCCTTTTCCCAGAAGAATCATCGCAATGTCCATCAAAGAGCACACGCAGGAGAGAAGCCCTATGATTGTAAACAGTGTGGAAAGGCCTTCTCCAAGAAGTGTCAGCTCATTCTGTATCAAAGAACACATACAGGTGAGAAGACATATAAATGTAAACAGTGTGGAAAAGACTTTTGCTACCAGTCACTGCTAAATGAGAATCAAAGAACTCATACAAGGGAGAAGCCTTATACATATGTACACTGAAAAAAATCTTCTCCAAGAATTCTTACCTCACTTTTTCATCAAAGAACTCATGCAGGAGAGAAGACCTATGACTGTACACAGTGTGGACAAGCCATCAGCCAAATGTCTACTCTCACAATGCATGAAGGAAATCATACAGAGGAGAAGCCATATGTATGTAAACAGTGTGAAAATACTTTTTTTTTCACAGAAGTATCAGCTCATTCTGCATCAAAGATCTCATACAGATGAGAATCCATATAATTGTAAACAGTTTGGAAAAGCCTTCTGCCACAAATCACTCCAAGAACTCATATAGGGGAAGCCTTATGAGTGTACACACTGTGATAACGCCTTCCCCAAGCAGTCTTACCTCAGTGTTCATCGAAGAACTCATACAGGAGAAAAGCCATACAAATGTATGTGGTGGGGAACGCTATGCTCCCAGAATTATCAGCTCATTCTACATCAAAGAATTAATACAAGTGAGAATCCATATGATTTTAAATAATGTGGAAAAACCTTCTGTGGCAAGTCACTGCTAACTGTGCATCAAAGAATTAATACAGGTGAGAACCCTATGAATGTGTGTAGTGTAAAAAATCCTTCTCCAGCTGGGCATGGTGGCACACGCCTTTAATCCTAGCTCTTGGGAGGCAGGGGCAGGCAGATCTTTGTGACCAGCCTGGTCTACAGAGTGAGTTCTAGGACAGCTGGGGCTACAGGGAGACCCTGTCTCAAAAAGACCAAAAAAATCCTTCTCCCAGAAGCATATCCTCACTGTCCATCAAAGCTCACGTAGGAGAGAAGTCCTATGAATGTAAACTGTGGAAAAGCATTTCCAAATATCTACTCTCAGGGTGCATCAAAGAATTCATACTGCCAGGAGCCCTAGAACATAACCCAATTGGAAAACATCTAAGAAGACTTTACTCACTGTGTTCAAATTATCTCATGCAGTTTTGAAGTCCTATAAATATAAACAACATGGAAAGTCCTACTACACCAATGTACATTTCAGTCAATGTCATGGAATTCCTGTAGCTTAAAAATCAATTGAAGCCAGGTGTGGTGATGCACACCTTTTATCCTAGCACTTGGAAGGTAGAGGCAGGCAGATCTTTGTGAGTTCAAGGCCAGCCTGGTCTACAGAGTGAGTTCCAGGACAGCTACAGGGAGACCCTGTTTCAAAAACACCAAGAAAAAAAAAATCAATTGAATGGACTGATTTCAGGAGAGCTCTCCCCTCTGATGTTCACATTTCGTTGAACATCAGAGGACACATACAATTGAGAAGTGCTGTTGTTGTATAGAATGAAAAAAATCTATCTCCTGCAAATCATACCACACTGGACATAGACAACTAAAAATGGTAGAGTTCCTATGCATTAACCTACTTCAGGAAATCTTTAACCCTGCAAGACATATGTTACTATACATCATGGTTCTTGTGGAAAAATCACTTGCATGAAAACTTAGTATAGTTATTCATTCCTAAGTTTTCAGCAGACAATGTTTCCAGATGAGGAGACTGAGAAATGTAAGGAATTTGAGAGAAATTTATCCCACAATCCTAACATAACTCAATACTGGTCAAAACAGAGAGATATTAATTACAAGGGTTGAAGATTACTAGGAATCTTTATGACAAAATGTATTCTGTACATATAGATTACATCCATGTGAAAAGGTATCGAATGAAGAAATGCAGGAAAGCTTCATAATACCTTCAGTTGACATCAGCATGTATGTAAGTAGTAGCTCTGTGAATATAGAGAATACAGGAAATTTCCTAACAGTGTTATCACTGCAATTTAAAACTACTACACATTAAAAGCTTAAAAAAATTTTAAATTGGTCATTTCAAGCTGGAGTTTGATTTCTTTCACTGTAATAAAAAAACTTTCTAAATCAACGTGGAGAGGAAAGGCTTTACAGCTTATGTTGATCATTGAGTTTAGATATGGCAGGATTTCAAATACAAATATCAAGAAATCCCGAGTAATGGCTGCTGAATGACTTGATTTCCCCGACCCATTCAGGTCCCTTTCTTCTTCAGCCCAGGGACTTGCACTGAGAGATGTTAAAACCCACATTGGATTGGGCCTTCCACCTTCAATTTCCCACTAATAAAATCCCTGACAAGGCAACAGCTCTGTCCTTTGTAGGAAATTCCCCAGTTCAGCTTCATTCTTCCCAGATGACTTTGGTTTACATTACGTTCAGAAGCACTGGCCTCTACATTGAAAGCCTCAATGAGTGCCACACTTGGACAGGAAATCATTTAGTGAGCTATGCTATTCCATGACTTAAATTTTATTTATTTTTGTATGTGTATGAATGTACTGTCTGCATGTAGGTTTGTACACCTGAGTCGTGCAATGCCGCGGAGGTCAGAAGAGGGCATCAGATTCCCCTGGAACTGAAGTTAAAGATGGTTTTCAGCCATCATGTGGGTGCTGAGGATCGAACCTGGGTCCTCTGCAAGAGCAGTCAGCGCACTCTTAACCACTAGGCCATCTCTCCAGCCCTATTCCATGCCTTCAATCCCTGAAAAACTGTGTCTTCATGCCAGAGGTTAGCTGGACTTGGAGGCTGGGGGATGGTATAACAACATGTAAAAATGTTATATGAGAAAAGAATATAGAAAAAAGAAAGAAACATTCTTGAAGTATGTGGAACTGTCTGTTGCCTCACCTGGCTTTATGACAATGATGTGTCAGTAAATCCTATCAATCAAAGCATTATAGAAAAAGCATTAAAATGTCCCATATTACCAGTCATTAAGTAAAGCAGGAGACCCAGAATCTTTCAAACAGTTTATTATTTTGTTCTCTGTATGGGTGTTTTCCCTCTATGGATATAAGTGCACCACTGTGTACATGTTCTCAGAATGTTTTAGAATAAGAGCTAACAATCATTCATAACTACAGTTAATGGGAATTCGACACCTCTTCTGACTTCCACAAGCATTGAAAGACACAGATACACTTATATACCTGTAAGCAATACACTCATACACATAAAATAAAAATCATAAAAGACTTCTTTAATAAATGGCTGGGCAGGGCAGATAGATCACTGGGTAGGACTACTTGCAGTGGAAGCATGAAGACTTGTGTTCAGATCCTTTCACTGCATCTCAAAAGGATAGGTATGTGCCTTAAAACTTACTGCTTGGCAGGCTGGAGAGACGGCCTAGCAGTTAAGAGTGCCAACCGCTCTTGTAGAGGACCCGGGTTCGATCCTCAGCACCCACATGGCGGCCGAGAACCATCTGAAACTCCAATTCCAGGAGAACTCCAGTTCCAGGGGAATACGACACCCTCTTCTGACCTCCGCGGCGTTGCACGACACGGGTGCACAGACTTGCATGCAGACAGTACATTCATACACATACAGAAATAAATAAAATTAATAAAAAAAAAACTTACTGCTTGGGGATGCCAGAGACAGGAGGACCAGCAGAGCTTGCTGGTCCTTCAACTCAAAGGAAAAATTGTGAGTCCCTACAAGAAAGGTAGAAAGCATGCTGGGTGTGGTGGCGCATGCCTGTAATCCTAGCATTCAGGAGGCAGAGGCAGGTGGATCTTTGAGAGTTCAAGGCCAGCCTGGTCATTTACAAGGAGGTGGGGGCAATGAGATGAGGGATTAGGACATAGGTGGGTCTGTGGCTGGTATCAGTAGAAGTATCTCGAGGTAAACCGAAGCTTGTGGCTGGTATCAGAAGGAGCCTGACTGCAGCAACTTTCTTGGAATTTCTACCTCAGTTGGCTTCCTAGAAAATCTCTGACTTAGGTGGGCTTAGGACCTTATATTTCACCCTTTTGTGTCATAGGGATAGGGGATTAATTTTTTAAATACTTTTTTTTTTTTGAGACAGGGTTCTCCCTGTAGCTTGGCTGTTCTTAGAACTCACTACTGTAGAAAACCCAGCGGTTGGCCTTGAAACTCCATAAGCTCCCACCTCCTCTGTCGCCCCAAGTGCTTAGGATTAAAATGTGTGCCACCATGCCCGGCTTAAATTCACAATTCTTTTTTTTTTAATTTGTTTTACACTTCGATTTATTCTCTGTATTGTGTATGGCATGTACTGTCTGCATGTAGGTTTTGTTGACCTGTGTCTGCATACCACAGAGGTCCCAGAAGAGGTCTCGGGATCCTCTGGAACTGGAGTTCTCCTGGAATTGGAGTTACGGAATGGTTCTCAGCCTTGCCATTGTGGTGTGCTGGGATTCGAACCCAGGTCTCTGCGGAGCAGTCGGTGCTCTTAACCACTAGCCATCTCCCAGCCCTTCAAATACCAATTCTTAAAGTCCCTCAACTTCTAATACAATATAGACATGGTGGTTTTGCCAAAATCTTTGATGAATTTGTTGTCATAACTTGAGGCTAATTTCAGTTTATTGGACAGGAAGCTATGCTCCTTTAAACATTTGAGACTGTCTGCAAGTTTCCTGAAAGTGTTTTATGCATAGTAGAATTATGTATAGCATGAGAGGCCTGTATATAAGCACATAGAATATGTATATTTTATTATAATAATTACTAAGTGAGAGTCTGTATCTCAAGAAAAAAAGTACATGTAAGATTTTCTGAATCACCTGCTCGTTTTCACAATAGACTTCTGTAATGAATATTGATAACTGTGATGGTTAATCTGGATGGTCACTTGGGATACTGATAAGGCACAAATAAGAGAAAAGGTTTTTTCTGATTGGGAACACTCCTACAAAACACCTGGATGGCCCACCCCAAATGTGGGGGTTACCTTCTAGCTGGCAGGCATAGTATTTAGCGAGCACGGCAAGCCGGGAGCTGGTCCCTTTCTTCTGGGCCTTGCTATCTCTCATCTGGTGAGTTTGTCTTGCTGCTGTGATCAACCTTTCGGATCCCAGCCGTGTACTGAGACTGAGCAGATCTCCTGGAACTCCATTCGGGCTTTCAGCACTAGACTGGGATACGGGACATACCAGCCTTCGGACTGAGCAGTTCCCTGGATTCCCAGCCTCTCCAGTTTGGCGCCTACTGTTGAGCTCAGTCACGTGACAGAATCAATAAAATTGATATTGTTATTATTATGTCTATTGCTTCTTTTTCTTTAAGAAACTCTGACTAATACAATAACCAAGTTAAGAGTCTCAATGTTATGGTTTCTTAAAATTTCCTGTGATAACATAAGTGGATCATTAGCTTTTAATGCAACTTCACACATCTTCTCAAGACATGGTTAGAGCGCAGCCAGGTTCTTTGCCAAAATATAACAAGAATCACCCCTAGCCATGTTCCTAGAATTGTTCTCTCTTGAAGATATGAGTGCACTCGTCCTAGATCACCCTAGCCTGTTAGAATTCTCTTGATCATACTCATTGTACTGTCCCTGTATTTTCAGCAGGTACTGTTTCTACGCTCCTACTAGTCTGGCCTATTAAAACAGTGTCCAACCATTACTAGCAAGGCCACTGATGACAGTGCATCCACACCATTCAGTGACACGTTAGTTGAATGAAATGTACATTGACCTGCTGGATTGTGTTTGAACTGATTCCACAACCTTACTCTTCCCTTCTTTGGAAAAGAGGCACTGCAGAGAGCCAGGTGGAACCACTCATGCAAGAAGATGATGAGAACTTTGTGGCAGCTCATCAGAAGCTAACGCCTAACCTCCATATGATCTTGAACTGTTGCAGGAGTATGACTACACAGATTCTGAATCACAAGTGAGAGCTCACCCCAACATCACTGGGAAAACTACCTACTATGGACCACTCCCCAACTACTCAATGTTATTATACCAAAACTATTGGAGTGAAATTCAAGAGTTGCCATCGTGTTCTAGTTTGTCTTTCCATTCTGTACAAAAACACTCTGACTGACACCAACTTGGGGAGGCGGAAAGGGTCTTATTCAGCTTCTTATCTCCTGGGGTTTCACAGTTCATCACTTAGGGAGCCCAAGGCAGGAACTCTAGGGCGGCAGCACTTGCGAGGGGAGGAGGCTGAAGCACAGGCCATGGAAGAATGCTGTCTACTGGCTTGCTCTTCTGCTCATGCCCAAGCCCACCTTATTATACACTCACACCAAACAACCTGCCTACGGGTGAGCTACTCCATTGTGGCTGGGCCCTCCCCACATCTGCTCAGACATCAAGGCAATACTCCACAGTATGTGGCCCAGAGGCCATTCCAATGGAGCCATTCCCCAATTGAGTTACTCAACCCAGGTGTATCAAGTTGACACTAACAGCTCTCCAGCATCCAATTTGAACCCTTGTCAACTTTGACACACAAAACACATCACTCATAAAAGTACCACGTTTCAGTTTTCTTATCCCCCAAAGTCTGGATGTTAACATTAAATCATCAGCCTACAGACAGTACAACCTTCAAAGCCACAGTCCTTAAAATGTCCAAATCTTAAAAGTTCACAGTCTGTTTAAAAGTCTCTTAACTGTGGGCGCTGAAAATCCAAAACAAAGTACTCTGTCTATTTCAAAAAGGAAAAAAGCATAAAACAAAAAAAACACCTAAGTCCAGCCAAAAGTGTTCAAGCCTGGACACACTCGGGACTCAGTCACCGATCTTCTGGGCTCAAAGGGTTTTTTGCCAGATTCCCCTCATCGCGGACGGTTGACATCCGGGCACACAACACAGCCATTCGAGCCCAGCCAACCCGCATCACACCTCGGCTGCTCTTGGGGGAGTGGCATCTCAGTCCTGGCAGCGCTCAAAAGCTGGGGGGTCACACTGAAATCGACGAGACCGCTCACCATGGGTCGCGGCTGCCGTCGGGTGCAAAGAGCTCGCGTCTCTCCATGACCCCGCAAAATCCTGGGGTCTGCACGCAACGTGAGGGGTCACTCCACCACATGGTCTTTCCGTAACCTCTCACAGTTGCCAAGGCCGTCGGCGCTCCGTGAACACCCAAAAATTCAACCGGTAATACATAGAGGAGACTCTTACACACGTACCAAGTCCTGCTGTGGCTACAGTGGAGCCTAAGGCGCCTCTAGGGAAACACACAGCTTACTGTGTTGCTGACCTAGAAAAATTACTTCCCAGAGTATTTCACCACAGTTGATGCTGGTCTACTTGTTACTTTACATCTGATTTTTTCACGCCCCAGCTAACCGCATCAATTGTCCCAGTAAAGCAAAAGATTTCACTCCGGTTCTGGTCGTTCTTGTTACTTACAGCTGACTCTTCAGCGCCCAGTCTGCGACCAGACCCACAGATTACACAGTCCTTGATGGATTCTGCTTCCCCTTTAAAATAGAAACTACACAATCCAGGACCTCCATCTGTCTACAACTTCTTTCAGCAAAAACTGTTCCAAGAGTCCACATCCATTGATCTTAGCATTCAATGCTTTTTCCGTTGCCAAATATTCCAAATCGTCTTCCAGAAATCCTTCCCCATAAACCCAAGGTCATGTTCTGTCACAACAATAGCCCATCTCTGGTACATTTGCTGTTCTAGTTTTGTCTTCCATTGCTGTGAAAAACACTCTTGACGACACTAACTTGGGGCGGAAAGGGTTTATCAGCTCACATCTCCTGGCGTCACAGTTCATCACTTAGGGAGCCCAAGGGCAGGAACTCAGGGCAGGGAACCTGGAGGCAGTGGATCTGAAGCACAGGCATGGAAGAATGCTGTTCATTGGTTTTCTCCTCTGGCTCATGCCAGCCTGCCTTCTTATTACACTACACAACAACCTGCCCTTTGTGGCACTACTCATTGTGGGGCTGGGCCCTCCCACACTGCCCTACCATCAAGGCCAATATACTCCACAGATGTGGCCCACAGGCAAATCCAAGGAAGCCAATTCCCCAATTGAGTCTTCATACACCCAGGTGTATCAAGTTGACACTAAAGGTATCCAGCACACCATGACACTACCAGACAAAACATCTTATTGAGCCGCTCCTTCAGGTGGGCATCCAGGGGACCAATGGAAAAGGGATTTTGAACATAGCAAGCAAGATAGGGTAGGAGCACTGGAACAGGAGACAGGGATGGACAGGAAACCTTGGGTTAGAGATGCCCAACAGTGGCACAGGGAAGAGCTGAAAGAATGTGGAGAGACAGACACAGTTGTTGCCCCCACCCCTCTGCAGGCAGGACATGCATCTAATGAAATGGTTGCAGCAGTTTCTCCACTGGTGCTTATAAGTTCTGTCACTGGGCTTGCAGTACCAGATGTGTGATCCTCCCCAAGGAGAAGGCCTGAAATCCAATTAGAAATTTGTTTCTTGTACATACACTACTGCCAAAATTGCACCAGCAGATTTATCTTGGTTGGTATGCCGATAATACAGCACACTTGGTCTGTCATTGAGCAAAACTGCTAGAGACAATTCACCCCAGCCATCTGTGTAGTGACTTTTATGAAGGTGAGGCATCTGCTAGTGGGGAGACTGTTTCCAGCTGAGTACTAACTTGATTTCTCTCTTTCCTATGCTCACACCATGTGGTGTCTTTAGCAATAGCATCTCACCATCTAGTTCTGGCATACTACCAACATAAATGACATTAGCCTTTATCATTTGGGGGTCCTCCTGGGCCTCCCTGACCCATAACTCATAGGAGGGCAACCCACCACTCACTGGGATATGCATTCTTGATCAGTTTGTCTTTTTTATTTTCTTTTTTTTGTCTTTTTGAGGACAGGGGTCTCCCTGTGCCCCAGCTGATGGAACTCCACTCGGTAGACAAGGCTGGCCTTGAACTCACAAAGATCCACCTGCCTCCGGGCCTCCCAAGTGCTCGGATTAAAGGGTGAGTGCCTGCCACACCAACTCCAGTGTCATCCTATGTGAGCAATGATGAATAATTCATATTCAAGGCATATGGGGGAGCAAAGTCCTTTGTGGCCCGACCCCCTGGATGCCGGTCCCTGGCAGCGTGCCGGTCTGGGCCATCCAATGACTCCTAAGATGTCACGCCTTCCTTGGGTGCTTGGGCTTGGCATGCTGTTGTTTTTCTCGCAATACACTTCATTTTCTGGGTACAACAAATTCCTTTTCCTCAAATTTAATTAAAAACTGTTTCTTATAGACAAAGAACAAAGTCACCTAGATGTTCTGAGAGATGGCAGCAATAGCCAAATACCTCCCCTAGATATTAGGCCACACTTGGAACAGGAACTTTCTGTAAATCTAAGTAAAGTCAAACATTGAAACATTTCTTATGAAGACCCTCCTTTCTTAAAAGCTCTTACAAAAATTCATTGGAAAAAATAGACCAATTGTAAAATAATTGTAGAAAGTTCAAAACAGAGCACGATGTAGAAAGAAGCAAGAATGATTCATCATACATGACTTGTCTGTTTACGAGAACAAGAAAATGGGAATTCCAGTGGCAGTCGTGTATGACGGGAAACATTATTTATCAGAGGCAGGTGGTGGGCCCCTCCTTTAGGAAAGAATAGCATGCAGAGAGTCCCTGATCCTCCCTGCATTAGTCAGGGTTTCTCTAAAGAAAAAACAGAAGCAACAGGCTGAGCTATATATATAACTATATTACATATTTATTATTGATTTGCTCACTGACGGAGCTCAACAGTAGCGCCAAACTGGAGAGGACGGGAATCCAGGGAACCACTCAGGCCACAAGACAGGATGTCTCAGTAGTCCCAAAACAGTGCTGAAGGCCCAAATGGATTCCAGGAGATCTGCCGGTCTCAGTACACGCTGGGATCCAAAAGGCTGATACAGCAGCAAGCCAAAAACTCACCAGAGGAGAGAAACAAGCCGCAGGAGGAAATAATAAAAGGGACCAGCTCCCACTGCTGTGGCCTTAAATACTGCTTGCCGGCAGAAGAAGGAAAACACCCCACATTTTGGGTGGGCTATCCGGGTTGAGGTGGTCCCATCAGAAGGGGGACCCTTTTCTCTTATTTTTTTTTTTTTGTTCTTTAGTCCAGTCAAATAGTTGACACCCAGGATTAACCATGACAAGTTCACCCCTTGTCAACTTGACACCCAATAAATAGCCTCTTTATGCTTAAATGTCAATATTGAACAATGGCAAGGTCATAATTCCAATATTTCCACCTAACATGTTATAAGTATCTCATGTGCAAAAGCATTATATCTTAGAGTAGTTGGTAATGTCCTTGAGGAACACTTAGCCTTTCAGTATCTAATAACCTAAATTTGACAACACTTAACACATATCTCAGTTTCACATTCAAAAGGGAAAACACAAAGTATACTTAATATAATTATATATTATATATATATATATATATACACTATTATATATAATGCACATTCTTAACCAAATAGGACGAAGGTTACTATCTATTATAATCCACATTTCTGCAAACGGTCCCGTGGCTTCAGCTGATATTATGACTACCTTCTTCTTACTACCCATTCTGTATTTCCTCCACTCTCAGCAAGCACCTCAGCAGGTCTTGGCTCTTTCCCGGAGGAGGGACCCATACCTTCATCCCCGAAGAGTCTGGACCATTTATTGTCCTGTCTGGTTTGGGTTGTTGTAGTTTCCCATTGACCTTAATCAAAGGGCATGGTAGCACCAGAAGGCACCCTACAGCAACTCCTGCCTTCCATACCTCATCCTCCTTGCCCCCATTGTGAGAAAAAGTCCAATTTCCCAATGGTAGTCTGGATCAATCACTCACCCTACTACTGTTATTCCTTCAATCACTCCTCCTACTACAATTATTCCTTCCTTAGCCTGTACGCTTAAGGGCAGTAGAAGCCAAAATGGCCAGGGGGAAGTCTTACCTTCCAGTTCAATGGAAAGTTTGCTGTTTCTCCTGGCAAAAGCAATCCCCCCATTTGGAGCCCAAACATCTCGACCAGCAGAACGCAAGGTCGTGGGGTACAGGAAGCAAAAATTTTCCTACTGGGTCACTAGGGTGATAGTGAGTGGAATCCTTCTCCCACTTCCACCCTTGGTTCCTGACCCAGACTTCTGGCTATAGGATGAAACAGTACCATTATCGTGGCACGCTGATAATTCAAAGCAATCTGCTTGCTGGAGAACTTGCCCCAGCCCTCCAAGGTATTTCTACCTAATTGGCACTGTAAACTGTGTCTTCAAGAGGCCATTCCATCTTTCTATCACAGCCAGCCGCTTCTGGGTGGTGGGGAACATGGTTAGACCAGTGGATACCATGACAATAGGCTCACCTTCGCACTTCTTTGACTGTGAAGAGAGTTCCTTGATCAGAAGCAATGCTTTGAGGAATACCATGACAGTAGATAAGGCATTCCGTTAAGTCCTTGGATGGTGGTTTTGGCAGAAGCCATACGTGCAGGAAAGGCAAAATCCATAACCAGAATATAAAGTATCTATTCCTGTCAAGACAAAACGCTTTTTCCCTCCCTGATGGAAGTGGTCCAATGTAGTCAAACCTGCCGCAGGTTGCTGGCTGGTCACCCGGGGAATAGCACCATATCGGGGGCTCACTGTTCTCTGCTGTTGGCAAATATGTCCCTCAGCAGCATCTGTATGTAGCCAGATCTGCCTTAGTGAGTGGGAGTCCCTGCTGTTGAGCCCATGCATAACCTCCATCTCTGTCACCATGACCACTTTGTTCATGGCCCATTGAACAACAACAGTGATAGCTGGAGAAAGAGGCTTACTATCCACAGAATGAGTCATCCCATCTACTTGATTATTAAACTAATCCTCTGCTGAGATCACCTTTTGATGAGCATTTCTATGAGACACAAGTATTTTTACATCCTTTGAACGCAATTAGACGCGAGCTCTATCCACATTACTTCTTCCCCAAATGTCTTTCTCCCCAATTTTCCAGTAATGCTCCTTCCAAGTCCCTGACCATCCAGAAAAACCATTGGCTACAGCCCATGCATCAGTATATAATCAAACCTCTTGCCATTTCTCCTTGCAGGCAAATGCACAACCATGTGCACTGCCCAAAGTTCTGCCCACTGTGAAGGCTTCACCAGTGTCCTTCAGGCTTGTTCCAGAAACTGGCTGTAATGCTGCAGCTGTCCACCTCTGGTTGGTGCCTGCATAGCGTGCAGAACAGAACCATCAGTAAACCAGGCCCTCGTCTTTCTCCTCAGTCAATGATCATAGGCCAACCCCATGCAGCCATAGGTGCATGCTTAAGCCCCAGGAGGCATTGTTAACAGGAGTGGGAACCATAGGCATTTGGGCAACTTCTTCATGTAGCTTGCTTGAGCCCTCAGGGCCTGCCTGGGCGCCCTTGTCCCGTATGTACCACTCCCATTTGACAATGGACTGTTTCTGTGCACGTCCTACTTTATGGCTGGTGGGTCAGATAAACACCAAGCTCTTGATGGGCAGCTCAGGTCGCTTGGTGACTTGGTGGCCCATTGTCAAAACGTTCAGTTTCCACTAAGGCCCAAATGCGGCTAAGAGCTGTCTCAAAAGGAGGAATAGTGTGTTGCAGATGAAGGTAGCAGCCTTGCTCCAAAATCCCAAAGGGCCTCGCTGTGTGATTCCCCTATGGGAGCCTGCCAGACTCCAGACAGCATCTCGTATCTGCCACTGTACCTCAACCACCATTGGGTCTGCTGGATATATGGCCCTAGGGGCAGATCAGCCTGCACTGCAGCCTGGAACTGTTGAAGAGCCTTTTCCCCTGTTCCAAGGCCCCAGCTCAAAGTTTTTTTTTGCTGCCTATACGGGTCACCTGATATATGGGTCCGTAGTAACACACCCAGATGAATGAATGTGCTGCCTCCAGAATCAAAAAAGACCCACCCAACATTGTGCTTCTTCTTGGTTGAGGGAGGGCCAGGTGCAACAACTTATTCTTTACCTTAGAAGGAATGTTCTGCCATGCTCCACACCAATAACTCCCTAGTAAAATTTCACTGGAGGTAGACTGCGCCTTGAATTTTAGGTGGATTTATTTCCCATCCTCCTCTCATGCGCATATGCTTTACCAACAAGTCTAGACTAGCTACCTCCTGTTCACTGGTACCAATCACATAAACATCATCAAAATAGTGGACCACACACCCCCGTGTGCTATTTTTCGCCGCATACGCTTCAGTCACACTTCGCCCGCCGCCTCCCCTTATACCCCAGCATCACCCCTATCTCCAATCATTTACGTCCTATGGCCAACAAACCGCTCTGTGAGAGCGTAACCATCATACCCCTGCCGGCCTAATGCACCAGTACATCTACGATATCGTGGTCACTTTGCCCCAGCCCATGAAAGCAATTCAATTGCCCTTCGCTTCGGTCCTCCCTTCTCCCCCCGGCTCTCCCTCATGAACCGGTTACATGAGTGAAGCACCGCACTTGCGGCCTCAGATCACAGCCTGCATATCAGGGACCAGGAGACATAGCACCCCCTCCATATAAATCTGCCCTCTCGAGTCAAGGCCACACCACACCTACTGGTCCCCTCCTTACAGCCCCTGGCTTGCCTCACCATTGGTGTCACTTCCTATATTTCGGTTGTATCGTTTCTCGACATAGTCAACTGTCACTTCTCCTTATGATTCCATCCTGTCTTTTTGCCCCACACCAGGCCCAAACTTGCAGAGTTACCTCTAATTTGGGAGCATCGGTCTGGTTAGCTGAAACCCTCAGCACATCTGCATCTTTCAAATTCTTGATGGTGGCACTAATTTTCTGAATCACTCCAGGCCGAACCTACTCGTTTTTGGTTTTCCATCCTATTTCCTGGTAGACCGGCAACACCCAAGGTTCTCATTCTGGCCTTCGCCACTGTACTAGTAGCACCTCATCACACCAGATCAGGGAACACAATGTGGGGAGTTCTGCCAATTTCTAATTTAATCTATCCCAATTATACATCTGAGGATGGGGAAATAATACGAGGATGAGTCTGGGAGCCCACTGGGCCCACCGTGAGTCGACTTCAGCCAAAACCTCCATTATCACCTGACCTCCATAGGCCCTACTTTAACCAGAGGGCACAAATGCTTTTTAGCGATCTCCTGGGATCAGTGTCAACTCAGAACCCATGTATCCAATGGCCTCGAAAATTTTGATTATTCCTTTTCCCCAGTGTACAGTTACCCTAGTAAAAAGGGCCTCAGGTCCCTCTGGGGGAGGACGGAGGAAGGCAAACAGCATAACTCTCTTGTTTTTGTGACAAGGTCCTTCCTCACCGGAACCTGGGCCACCCCTTCATTCAAGGGTTCTGGGTCTGTGAAACTGTCTCAAGTCTGGAAACTGGTCAACTGGTCGGGTTCGCTACTCCTAAAATCAAGCAATGATGGCTTCCTGTTTTGCATTTGTCTAGAGCTTTTCTGCTTATAAGGATCAAATAAAAACGTAGTAGCTTTTATGTCGATTTGGTGTCTTGGGAATGCCAATGATTAATTCAGCCAGTTCCCAAAGATCTTTCGGGTCATGCCATTATAGGTATTGTTTGCCTTTGCCACCCCCCATATGATAATTCGCGTAACTACGCTCATCTGGGCCTTCTGCGCTTCAGTGCTGCCACCTGACTTCTACCCTGAGGTCCTGTTAGGCCTATTACGTGTACATTTAATTTATGCAAGCGAGCCACAACTTCTCTAACTGTAAGATCTGGCATAAGAAATAGAGCAAAAACAAAGCTCTTCAAATGTTCTGGTGTCTCTCTCAGTACTTTCCATCTTATAAATTCAGTGAGTGGCATGTCCTCTGGGTCCTCATATTGTGGAGAATGTGGTTTTACACTTCGAATCCACTCGAGCATGCCCATCTGCCTGACCCTCACAATCCCTTCATCAATACTAAGCCAAGGAATATCAGGCATCTCTAACTCGCTGTTAGTAGGCCATGTTTTAATAAATACATCAGCCAACCATTCAAATAAACTTTTAACACCTTTTTTAACTGCTCGAGCTTCCATGTTAAACCTAGAATCTCTACTCAGTGGGCTCATATCGATAAACTCAGTATGATCCAATTTTATATTCCTTCCACCATTATCCCACACCCTTAAAATCCATTCCCACACATATTCCTTAGGCTTCTGCCGGAATGAATCAGCAAACTCATTAATTTCTTTAGTAGTATATCGCACCTCCTCGTGGACCACACTTTCTATCTCACCTTGAGGGGCTTGCTTAGACTTCAATCTGGTTATAGGTCTAGAGGCAACAATTGTTGGGCCCTGAGGGACATCAGCTCCCACTGGGAGGGGGGGATTAATTTCCTCAGGCAAGGGTGGGGAGGAGGGATCTGCAGGGTGTGGATTCTCTGCTGAGGGTGGGGAGGTTAATTCCTCAGATAAAGAAAATCCCTCAGAATCCGAGGGTTCAAAATCCTCATCATCATAGTTCTCCCACACATCTCCATCCCAAGTTTCAGGGTTCCACCCTTTCCCCACCAGTGCTCTCACTTTAACTGCTGACACTTTTCGTGGCTGGGAATTAAATTTGCGTTGTAAATCAGCCAACCGTATAATAAGGGCTCCAGCTTGATTTTCTGCTGCTTTAGCTCTTTGGCTGCTGGAGAGAAGATTCTCTTCCAGAGCACACTTGGAAACCTTTAAACTGTTGTTTCGAATCCGGAGCTGGTCATTTTTATCACCGAGCTCCATATTTTCGTCTAACAGTTTATCCAGACATGCTAGGAGCAACAAGGCAACATCATTATTTTCCTGATTTTTCTGCAATTTCTCGAACGTTTTATATATAGAGTCGCTAAATTCCTTGCTTCTCACAAGAGGTGAGTTAGGTGAGTCAAATGGATCTATCTTCATAATTAGATCAAATAGTCTGCACCAAGGATTATCATTCCTCTTCATGCCACCAGGAGAGCCTTCAGTAACTCTAGGCTTCATTGGGTTGGAGAGCTGGCTCCAGAGGCTACCAAGCCCACTAAAGAAATTCATCCTTTCAATTCTGTTTCTCTAGAACCACTTCTGGTACCAAAATCTGTATTAGTCAGGGTTCTCTAAAGAAACAGAAGCAACAGGATGAATATATATAACTATATACAATTTATTGATTTGCTCACGTGACGGAGCTCAACAGTAGCGCCGAACTGGAGAGGCCGGGAATCCAGGGAACTGCTCAGTCCGCAAGGCTGGATGTCTCAGGAGTCCCAGTCTAGTGCTGAAGGCCCGAATGGATTCCAGGAGATCTGCCAGTCTCAGTACACGCTGGGATCCGAAAGGTTGATCACAGCAGCAAGACAAACTCACCAGATGAGAGAAGCAAGCCGCAGGAGGAAATAAAAGGGACCAGCTCCCACTGCTGTGGCCTTAAGTACTGCCTGCCGGCAGAAGGTAACACCCACATTTGGGGTGGGCCATCCGGGTTGAGGTGGTCCAATCAGAAGACCCTTTTCTCTTATTTGTTCCTTAGTCCAGTCAAGTTGACACCCAGGATTAACCATCACACTCCCCTTCCCTTCACAGGAGCATATGATGAATAGGAGATAGATAGGTTAATATAGATGGGCAGTGGGCACTTTACTATACTGTAAAAACTTCATGCAAAGATTGCTAAGAGCTAGGCCTTCTTGGTGCTTATTAACTCCACAGCAAAAACAATGTATTATTAATCAAACAAACAACAGTAAATGGTGGCATTGTACACATTGAACAAAAGCAAGTCTTGCTGAAAACTGGCTCCAATTGGTTTTGTAATCAGTGTCTGTTTAAGGTGTATTATGCTGTTATCTGCCAACCATGACCTATGACTATGTACTTCGGTTAATGTGTAAAACTTAAATTCTTAGTAACCTGTCCAGTAGTTCTAGGAAGTTTGCCAACTCCCCTTTTCTGTTTCCTCTTGAATGTACTATAAAATCACTGCCTTGAGCTCAGTAAAAACGCAGCAGATTCAAAGCCTCTTTGGTGTCGTTTCTGACTGTCATCGCTGACCCTATGTTTTCCTGATTACCAAGGACCCTGCTCTCCCGCGGTTGAGACCCCCGTTGGGCCAGTCCGTGGCAAGCACCACCACGCCTGGCTTTGATCAGTTTCTGATAGCCTCTGTTTCTATGTTCATTCTTTGGTTAGTCTTAGCATCTACAGGCCTCCACTGTTGAAGACTTTTTCCAACCATTGAGGTAAATAACACTTGTGTCTTACCCAATAATAAAGTTCCCAGTAATGTCACAGTGGTACCTGGCCCTGGTACCCCTCCTGAGTCTCGTTTCTTCAGGTGTAACTGCATATCTTACAAATTAGTTCCAACATCTGCAAAACACTCAGGGGTTAACATTAGGTCATTTTAACATTTTCCCAGATGGGGAAAACAATACACTGCTCTGAACCATCCTCATATAATAAATAGTAGAGTTACAAAAATAAGCAATGATAGTCTATTGTCCACTGTTCTGTGCAAGTGCCAGGTGATCACAGAAATTTAAAGGAAGATATTAAATGAAACATAAACAAGGTTTAATATTACATGGAAATGTTTTAACCCATTTGTGGTAATTGTTTTCCCAACAGATCCATGTTAAGTACAATAGCGTGGATAAGAGGTGTTAATGTAGTGTTTTACCATTTATTATCATTTTTCCCCAGTGGTTCCATATCCTCCAGCTCTTATGTGGTACCTGACAGCATCTCTCCATCCTTGATGAACTTGCTGGGATGGGCTCAAGACCCTTGCCCTGTATAGAGCCAAGGAGGAATTGGTGGCCATTTTGCCTCTGCTGCACCTCTTGATTTCCTGGGACAGTTAGGTTGTGGGTCTGCCATGTGGCTGTAGCCTTATCTGTTGCCTCTACCTTGAGTATACCTGGCTGCTGAGAGAGGCCCTGGCTGGGAAAACTCTGTCCCCCCAGCACAACCTTTCTCAGGAGGGAAATGTGCCCTGTTGAGTCTAGAGGGGATCATTATCCATCTTTTGGACAATTTGTATATTCTGCACTTGTATCATTTTATCATGGATGTCTTCTGTGAAGTACTCCTCAGAGGGCAAAGCTTTTCCTGAAGTTTTTTTCCCACAGATTTGGCTTGTTCTCATTTTTTACTTTTGGAACCTAGGCTCAACATAAATCTTCTTATATTTGCCTTCAAGTATCATAAATAGACCTGTTTCTCTGCTTTGCCTTTTCCCTATCTCCTCTAGGTTGCTCTGTTATAGACAGACTTGATATACAGATCTAAGTCACTTAGATCTGCCAAAGGCTTTCCTGCTTCATCAAGATCCTGGCCCATAAAGGGACACATAAAAGGCATTAAAGCTACATACCAACGTCAAGGTCCCAACTGAGTCAAGCACTTCTTCACATCTCTGGTGAACTCAGTCCTATCTGGTACAGTGACCTGGGCATTGTACATTGCTTTCCTCAAGCCTAGTTCCCTCAGTGGTGCCTGCCCCTCCTCTGCTCTCCTCCAGTTCCTGATATTAATGGGATTCTCCACTAGTGATGATCTCTAATGGCTCATACAAGGCATTCCATTCAGTATTGATTTCCCCTGAACTGCCTCAGGATATGCAGCCTGCCTCCTCCATGGGTTCCAGGTTTGGGGCATCCCAGAATGAACCTTATTAGTCTAATCTCAGCTCTCTTCTCTTTTTGGTTCCCTTGATGTAAAGAAAATGGTCAGCTGACATATACATATCTTTTATCTCTTTTAACCAATTTACTGTCCAGCTTTGAGGCCCAAACTGAAGAGGGTTGCCTCCTATCCCTTTCTCAGTGCAATTTATCTCTTACACCTTCAGTTTCTCTCCAGCCTGCTGCTTCTGCCTGGGACAGATCTCTTCTTCCTCATTGGAGTGGACAGGCTGCCTCTGCAGCTCCTTGTAGATACTTCTGCCACTGGGGTGCTGCTCCCAGGCTTGTGATGTTTGCTCTAGACTTTCAGCTATTCCCAAACCATCTCCATACTCCCGAGGCAGACACCACCTTTCTGGCAGCCATGCCTCTCCATCCCATCTAGAATACTGCCCTCCCAGATTTCCCCCTTGACTGCTTAGGTGTCCTGATCTTAGCTGTATAGCTCACTACCCACTGCCCTAACCATGCCACTGACATTACCTGCCCAGATGTTCCAGGATACCCCATCATGTCAAAGTTTGATCTGTGAACAATCTCCTGTCATCCAGTTTCAATCAGTTGCTAGCCCCCTTCCCCATATCAGGGACCACACCGTTGCTCTTCCCAAACTCAACCTTGGTTTTGTTGTATCCTGGTTGGCTACAATTATGGCTAAAATTCTTTCTGGTAAGCTCTAAGGACTTCCAGCCTCTTGGTCCCTGGTTCCTACAACAAGCTGAGGTGCAGTTTCATGTCTGAATGATGTCTGAGAATGAGTGAGTGCATTAGGCTGACTTACAGAGTAATGGGTAAGGGTTTACCTACAGGAGTGTGGGTGATCCCCTCCTTAGGCTTCACTGAAAGGTCTGCATCCAGGTGTGGGTCATGACGGCCCCACAGCCACATAAAATGGTGAGAGCCTCCCCTGGCTTCCTCAGCTTATATACCCCTAACCCCTCTCCCTCATGAAGCTAGTAGAGACTGATTTCTTGGGAGATGTAGCTGACTGTCCTTTTTGGTGCAGCGTAATAGTCATCAAGCTTAGCTGTGATGATCTGAGGTAAGCAGGAACAACCAAACTTGGGAAGATGGCATCTATCTTGTTGCAAGACAGTCCTATGTTACAAGAGACCAGTGAGATGTTTCATGGGTACAGGTGCTTGGAAGCAGAGGACTGACTTCTGTGGACTGTCTGACCTATGTTCATGCCCCTTGGTGGACATTTGCACCCACACAGACAACCAACCAACCAACCAACCAACCAACCAACCAACCAACCAACCAACCAACCAATGAACCAGTCAATCAATGTGAGAAACGGTAAATTGGTGTGAGGACAGTCATACCAATAATCCCAATAGTCTAATGAGTGAGAGGAGGGCTGTAAATTGCTCCATATATGAGGCCAGTTTCGGCCAAGTACTGAGTTACCAGATGGGTGAGTCTCCCTTCCTTTCTTTAGAGTGTTTCCTCATAGGCAGGTGCTCATTTCATGGTGCATATATTGAGAGCAGAGGACAACTTTAGTGACTTGGTTCTTTCCTTCCACCGAACATCACTTCCTGATCAGTTTCATGTCAGTCATGGCCTCCCACCTAGACCATCTCCTCTCAGAGCTGATTAAAGGAGATTGTGTTCCATAGAGACCACCTTAAAACTAATCTGTCACCCATCTCAAAAGCCCTCAAACATGGGTGTATTAGAGCTCTCTCCTTGTTCACCCTGCTTTCTGAGAGGCCCCCAATCCCTTTTGCTTTACCAGTCACTATTCAAGGGGACACTGAGATGGGCAATGTACATCCTGTACTATTCAAAGACACCATGCCCACATAACCTCACCGATTGATTGGCTACAAGGGATCCACATCTACATTTGTCCAGTTGTCACTGTAGAGTTCAAGATATCCATTATTTTTCCAGCAAACTTTCTACATTTAAAAAAATTTATTATTTTTTATGTGTATGAGTGTACTGTCTGCATGTAGGTCTGTGTACCCGTGTTGTGAAATGCCGCAGAGGTCAGAAGAGGGCGTCAGATTCCCCTGGAACTGGAGTTAAAGATGGTTCTCAGCCACCATGTGGGTGCTGGGAATCGAACCCGGGTCCTCTGTAAGAGCAGTCAGCACTCTTAACCACTGAGCTATCTCTCCAGCCCCACTTTCTACATTTTAATATCCCAGCCCATATGTTACTTTTCATCCTACTCCAGGGATACACAAAGTCACTTTGCTCTATCCAGGGCTGCCCACAGCTGAGAGAGGTACAGAAATCTGCCAAAAACAAAACTTTATCTTTAAAAAAAATTATTATTTTTATGTGTATGAGTGTACTGTCTGCATGTAGGTTGGTGCACCCGTGTCATACAACATCATGGAGGTTCGAAGAGAGCATTGGATTCCCCTGGAACTGGAGTTAAAGATGGTTCTTAGCTGCCATGTAGGTGCTGGGAATCGAACCTGGGTCCTCTGCAAGAGCAGTCTTAACTCTTAACTCTTAACTGTTAGGCCATCTCTCTCCAGCCCCCAAATTTTGTCTTTTTAAAATCACTTGATTACATTCATCCTATTACCTGGATACATAAAATTTCCTGGTTTTGGTCAGATATCATGGCACACTCCTTTAATTCCAGTACTTGGAAGGCCTTGAGAGAAGGATGTTTGTGAGATCCAGACCATCTATACACTCTCTCAAAAAATTTCTATGATTTCAAAATACCTTTGTCACACTCTGACCCTCAACAGGAGTGGCCTTGACTGCCTCACTCTGTTTCTGTGAGCACTACACTGACAGGTTTTTTCATGAACAGGACATCCTCCTCCCTGGCTCTTCAACTATCCTCTGCCTCTCCACAGTGTGGGGTGGTCCTTGCACTGTAGCATACCAATCTATGTATAGGGATATTGCTCCTACTAACCAATGGGTTACATATCCCCTTAATCAGATAAATACACAGAAAGAGAATCCCTGTTTTAAAAATGATTTAATTTTATCCGTGTGTGTGTGTTTGTGTGTGTGTGTGCGCCCATGCATTTGTGAAAGTGTGACATGCAATCAGTACCCATAGAGGAAAGAACACAGTGTCACATTCCAGGAGATGGCATTCCATCTACCTCTAGCCAACCCCCCATTTGGTGCTGAAAACTGAGCTTCAGTCCTGGGCTGGATAGATTTGTTTCTCAACTTTATGTGCCTGAGAAGTAAGAGTCCATTGGACTGACCTGTGGCCTTATCTATGGGGGAATTTTCTTGATGGTTGGGTGATGTCGAAGGGCACATCCTACTGTGGTTGTGCCACCCTTAGACATGTGGTCCTGTATTATAAGCAAGCAATAATACAGGACCACTGACTTCTTGCCTTGGCTTCCCTTCATGATGGCGTGCACATACAAGTGAAATAAACTCTTCATGATGGAGTGCACATACAAGTGAAGTAAACCCTTCATGATGGAGTGCACATACAAGTGAAATAAGCTCTTCATGATGGAGTGCACATACAAGTGAAATAAGCTCTTCATTATGGAGTGCACATACAAGTGAAATAAACTCTTCATGATGGAGTGCACATACAAGTGAAATAAACCATGATGGAGTGCACATACAAGTGAAATAAACTCTTCATGATGGAGTGCACATACAAGTGAAATAAGCTCTTCATGATGGAGTGCACATACAAGTGAAAATAAACCCTTCATGATGGAATGCACATACAAGTGAAATAAACTCTTCATGATGGAGTGCACATACAAGTGAAATAAACTTCATGATGGAGTGCACATACAAGTGAAATAAGCTCTTCATGATGGAGTGCACTACAAGTGAAATAAGCTCTTCATGATGGAGTGCACATACAAGTGAAATAAATTCTTCATAATGGAGTGCACATACAAATGAAATAATCTCTTCATGATGGAGTGCACATACAAGTGAAATAAGCTCTTCATGATGGAGCGCACATACAAGTGAAATAAACTCTTCATGATGGAGTGCACATACAAGTGAAATAAACTTCATGATGAAGTGCACATACAAGTGAAATAAGCTCTTCATGATGGAGTGCACATACAGGTGAAATAAGCTCTTCATGATGGAGTGCACATACAAGTAAAATAAACCCTTCATGATGGAGTGTACATACAAGTGAAATAAACTCTTCCCTCCCTCAGTTGTTTCAGGTCATATTTTTGTTTTGTGTATTTTTGTCTTTTCGAGACAGGGTATCCCTGTAGCCCCAGCTGTCCTGGAACTCACTCTGTAGACCAGGCTGGCCTTGAACTCACAAAGATCCGCCTACCTCTGCCTCCCAAGTGCTAGGATTAAAGGTGTGCACCACCACACCCAACTGGTCACTGGGGAAGATGGCATCTATCTTGTTGCAAGACAGTCCTATGTTACAAGAGACCAGTGAGATGTTTCATGGGTACAGGTGCTTGGAAGCAGAGGACTGACTTCTGTGGACTGTCTTATGTTCTGCCCCTGGTGTGTGTGTGTTTGCCACCCGCAACCCAGACACCAACAAACAACCAACCAACATGAAACCAGTCAATCAATGTGAGAAATGGTAAATTGGTGTGAGGACAGTCATACCAATAATCCCAATAGTCTAATGAGTGAGAGGAGGGCTGTAAATTGCTCCATATATGAGGCCAGTTTCGGCCAAGTACTGAGTTACCAGATGGGTGAGTCTCCCTTCCTTTCTTTAGAGTGTTTCCTCATAGGCAGGTGCTCATTTCATGGTGCATATATTGAGAGCAGAGGACAACTTTAGTGACTTGGTTATTTCCTTCCCACCGAACATCACTTCCTGATCAGTTTCATGTCAGTCATGGCCTCCCACCTAGACCATCTCCTCTCAGAGCTGATTAAAGGAGATTGTGTTCCATAGAGACCACCTTAAAACTAATCTGTCACCCATCTCAAAAGCCCTCAAACATGGGTGTATTAGAGCTCTCTCCTTGTTCACCCTGCTTTCTGAGAGGCCCCCAATCCCTTTTGCTTTACCAGTCACTATTCAAGGGGACACTGAGATGGGCAATGTACATCCTGTACTATTCAAAGACACCATGCCCACATAACCTCACCGATTGATTGGCTACAAGGGATCCACATCTACATTTGTCCAGTTGTCACTGTAGAGTTCAAGATATCCATTATTTTTCCAGCAAACTTTCTACATTAAAAAATTTATTATTATTTTTTTTTATACATTTTTTAATTTTATTTATTTCTTTATGTGTATGAATGTACTGTCTGCATGCAGGTTTTGGGCTGTTGGGGATAGGGCAGCCGTTAAAGGCTGAGCCTGAGAACCGCAAAAAAATTTATTATTTTTTTGTGTATGAGTGTACTGTCTGTCATGTAGGTCCTGTGTACCCGTTTGTGAAATGCAGGCAGAGGAGGTCAAAGAGGGCGTCAGATTCCCCTGGAACTGGAGATTAAAGATGGGTCTCAGCCCACCATGTGGGTGCTGGGAATGCGGAACCCGGGTCCTGTGTAAGAACAGTCAGCCTCGTAACCACTGAGCTAGCTCCCAGCCCCACTTTCTACAGTGTAATATCCCGCCCATAGGTTATGTTACTTTTCATCCTACTCCAGGGATACACAAAGTCACTTTGCTCTATCCAGGGCTGCCCACAGCTGAGAGAGGTACAGAAATCTGCCAAAAACAAAACTTTATCTTTAAAAAAAATTATTATTTTTTATGTGTATGAGTTACTGTCTGCATGTAGGTTGGTGCACCCGTGTCATACAAAATCATGGAAGGTTCGAAGAAGGCATTGATTCCCCGGGAACTGGAGTTAAAGATGGTTCGTCTGCCATGTAGGTGCTGGAATCGAACCTGGGTCCTCTGCAAAGCAGTCTCTGCTCTTACTCTTAACTGTTAGGCGCCATCTCTCTCCAGCCCCCATTTTGTACTCTTTAAATCACTTGATTACATTCATATTACCTGGATACATAAAATTTCCTGGTTTTGGTCGAATATCATGGCACACGCCTGTAATTCCAGTAACTTGGAAGGCCTTGAGAGAAGGATGTTTGTGAGATCCAGACCATCTATACACTCTCTCAAAAAATTTCTATGATTTCAAAATACCTTTGTCACACTCTGACCCTTAACAGGAATAGTGTTGGTTGCCTCATTCTGTTTCTGTGAGCACTACTATGACAGGTTTTCTCATGAACAGGACATCCTCCTCCCTGGCTCTTCAACTATCCTCTGCCTCTCCACAGTGTGGGGTGGTCCTTGCACTGTAGCATACCAATCTATGTATAGGGATATTGCTCCTACTAACCAATGGGTTACATATCCCCTTAATCAGATAAATACACAGAAAGAGAATCCCTGTTTTTAAAAATGATTAATTTTATCCGTTGTTGTGAGGTTTGTGTGTGTGTGTGCGCCCAGGCTGTTGCGAAAGGGTGACAGGCAATCAGTACCCGGAGGAAAGAACACAAGTGGTCACAGTTCCAGGAATGGCATTCCATCTACCTCTAGCCAACCCCCCATTTGGTGCTGAAAACTGAGCTTCAGTCCTGGGCTGGATAGATTTGTTTCTCAACTTTATGTGCCTGAGAAGTAAGAGTCCATTGGACTGCCTGTGGCCTTATCTATGGGGGAATTTTCTTGATGGTTGGGTGATGTCGAAGGGCACATCCTACTGTGGTTGTGCCACCCTTAGACATGTGGTCCTGTATTATAAGCAATCAATATACAGGACCGACTGACTTCTTGCCTTGGCTTCCCTTCATGATGGCAATGCACATACAAGTGAAATAAACTCTTCATGATGGAGTGCACATACAAGTGAAGTAACCTTCATGATGGAGTGCACATACAAGTGAAATAAGCTCTTCATTATGGAGTGCACATACAAGTGAAATAAGCTCTTCATTATGGAGTGCACATACAAGTGAAATAAACTCTTCATGATGGAGTGCACATACAAGTAAAATAAACCACTTCATGATGGAGTGACATACAAGTGAAATAAACTCTTCATGATGGAGTGCACATACAGGTGAAATAAGCTCTTCATGATGGAGTGCACATACAAGTGAAAATAAACCTTCATGATGGAATGCACATACAAGTGAAATAAACTCTTCATGATGGAGTGCACATACAAGTGAAATAAACTGTCATGTATGGAGTGCACATACAAGTGAAATAACTTCATGATGAAGTGCACATACAAGTGAAATAAATTCTTCATAATGGAGTGCACATACAAATGAAATAACTCTTCATGATGGAGTGCACATACAAGTGAAATAAGCTCTTCATGATGGAGTGCACATACAAGTGAAATAAACTCTTCATGATGGAGTGCACATACAAGTGAAATAAACTTCATGATGAAGTGCACATACAAGTGAAATAAGCTCTTCATGATGGAGTGCACATACAAGTGAAATAAGCTCTTCATATGGAGTGCACATACAAGTAAATAAGCTCTTCATATGGAGTGCACATACAAGTGAATAAACCCTTCATGATGGAGTGTACATACAAGTGAAATAAACTCTTCCCCCCTCAGTTTTCAGGTCTATTTTTGTTTTGTGTATTTTTGTCTTTTCGAGACGGTATCCCTGTAGGCCCCAGCTGTCCTGGAACCACTCTGTATGACCAGGCTGGCCTTGAACCTCAACAAAGATCCGCCTACTCTGCCTCCAAAGTGCTAGGATTAAAGTGGTGCCCCACCACACCCAACTGGTCATAATATATATATATATATATATAATATATATATATATTAGAATATTTTTTTTTTTTTAATCCAAGCAATAGAGACAGCTGACTAGAACAAGACGCAAGCAAGTTTGTCCTTTCTGTTCTAGTTTGCCATCAATTGTTATCACAAAACACTCTGACCAAAAAAGTTGGGGAGGAAATGGTTTATTTGGCTTACATTCCCCAGTTACATTCATCTCACTGTAGGGACTGCCCAGAGATAGAACTTCAGGGTAGAAACCTGGAAGCAGTAGCTGGAACACAGCCTGGAGGAATGGCGCTTACGGCTTGGTCCCCTGGCCTATGCTCAACTTGCTTTCTTATATAATTCAGAAAAAAGCCCTCCTGGCCAAGATTGTGGCACTGTTCCCGCAAGTGGCCCTTCCACATCACTCAAAAATGAAGAAAATGTACCACAGACATGGCCACAGGCCAGTCCAGTGGCATCAATTCTACAACTGTGGCTCAACCCAAGTTTGTCAAGTAGACAACTAAAGGTGTCCAGTGCAAGTATCTTCTAAGACAGAGTGACTGGACCATAGGCTTATGAGGATAAAGTAGAACATGAGAGTAAAAAGAAAAAAAAAGTAATCACACACACATGGGAGGAAAATCATTCCAAATGCATCTTCTAAATGTGCAAAGATAGCAGGTACATGAATCTAGGATAATCCAATGCCCTGTGGCAGAAAGGTCTAAATGAAAGTTCTCCCAGGATTAAGACATTCTGTCCAGGAACCGCTGTAAGTTTCGGAGGCTCCCCACCTGACTGGTTTTGGTTCCCAACACCCAGGGCGTCTCTCATTTCTATAGTAAAAATGGTGTCTGATGTTGCTATAATCTGTTCTGATGCATACTGATTGATTCCTCGCCTCCGCCTGATCATATACATCAACTCAATCACATCTCTTTAAAAAAACTAAAGCAATGGGCGGAAAGATAGCCTAGCGGTTAAGAGCACGCGTCTTGCAGAGGAACCTCGGGATGTGATACCCCAGCACCTCCACAAGGCGGCTAAGAACCGTCTGTAACTCCAATTCCAGGAGAACGTCCAGTTCGCCAGGGGAACCGAGACCCTCTTCTGACCTCCAGCGCATTGCGAACGACACAGGTGCCCAGACCTGCATGGCAGACAGTACATTCATAACATACAAAAATAAAAATAAAAAAAACAAAACAAAACAAAACAACTGAAAGCATGCCTATCAGGGATCATTCTCTGTGGGGAAAATGTTATTTACTGTTTTTGATCATTGAAGTCCTCTTTAGATAAGTAGTTGCCGGTCATTTTCCTGTTTCCATTATTGAGAATTTACTGGGTCTCTTGGGTCATATACTCATTTCATGAAGTGTATTCTCTCCTGTGTTCTATCAGGTGACCATGTCTTCCTTATTTCTAGGTGTAAGGTATTCATTTAGGTATTTTGTTCAAGGCAAGCTCAGATGTCATGAAAGGAATGAGGCTGTGTAGGTAGTGGATTTTTCTTTTCTTTTTGCTTTTTGAGACAAGGTCTCCCTGCAGTCCCACCTGTCCTGGAATTCTCTTTGTAGACCAGGATGGCCTTGAACTCACAGAGATCCATCTGTCTGTGCCTCCCAAGTGCTGGGGTTAAAGGCGTGCACCACCACGCGTGGCTTGGAAGTAATGTTTATCAGTGTTAAGTGATAGCTCTCCTGAGGAACACCAACCATAGTTGGTATTTACTTAATTTCAGGACTAGAAACATATCAATCCACGCTTTCCTAGCTTTTATGCTTGTGACCTACCAATTTGCAGTCAGGTTTCTGAACAGCATTTAATGTTCCTTTGCCTTGGAATTTTGACACTTGGATGTGGTGTTTTTTTTTTTTTTTTTTTGGTCTTTCGAGACAGGGTCGCCTGTAGCCCCAGCTCCTCTGGAACTCACTCTGTAAGAACCAGCTGGTCGTGAACGTCACAGAATCTGCCTGCCGTCTGCCTCCCAAGCCCGTAGGATTAAAGGTGTGTGGCCACAATGCCCAGCTGGGATTGTGATTCGTGTTAAGGGTTCTGATTTGATCTTGTCAATTTGGGACTTCATGTGGTGATCCAGACCCACACTTTGCCCCTCCCACCCCCATGAGTTGTAGCGATGGACAGCACAGAGAGGGCTAGGGCATCTCCAGGAGATTTGCCTTTACGGAAAACTTAAGCAAGCATCACCCAAGTCCTGTATAAGTCTCAAGCAAATTTCTTTATTCTAAGATTCTCTGGCAAGTCTCTATGGCAAATTTCATTTAATTGCCATTTGTTACAAAGTGTGTATAGTAAAAGAGCAGTGTTTGCGGGTGTGGTGGTGCATGCTTTAATCCTAGCACTCGGGAGGCAGAGGCAGCAGATCTTTGTGAGTTCAAGGCCGCCTGGTCCTACAAAGTGAGTTCCAGGCAGCTGGGCTAAAGGGAGACCCTGTCTCAAAGGACCAAAAAAAAATATGACCAGTTGGGGTGGTGGGCACACTTTAATCCTAGCACTTTGGAGGCAGAGGTAGGCGGATCTTTGTGTGAGTTCAAGGCAGCCTGGTTACAGAAGATGGTTCTCAGGACAGCTGGGGCTACAGGGATACCCTGTCTCGAAAAGACAAAAATACACACAAAAAAAAATATGACCTGAAACACTGGGAGGGAAGAAGTTTATTTCTGTATGTCCTCCATATGGTTATCACTTGTATGTGCACCATCATGAAGGGTTTATTTTACTTGTATGTGCACTCCATATGAAGAGCTTATTTCACTGTATGTGCACTCCATCATGAAGAGCTTATTTCACTTGTATGTGCACTCCATCATGAAGGTTTATTTCACTTGTATGTGCACTCCATCATGAAGAGTTTATTTCACTTGTATGTGCCTCCATCATGAAGAGCTTATTTCACTTGTATGTGCACTCCATCATGAAGAGTTATTTCATTTGTATGTGCACTCCATTATGAAGAATTTATTTCACTTGTATGTGCACTCCATCATGAAGAGTTATTTCACTTGTATGTGCACTCCATCATGAAGGGTTTATTTTACTTGTATGTGCACTCCATCATGGTTTATTTCACTTGTATGTGCACTCCATCATGAAGAGTTTATTTCACTTGTATGTGCATTCCATCATGAAGGTTTATTTTCACTTGTATGTGCACTCATCATGAGAAGCTTATTTCACTGTATGTGCACCTATCATGAGAGTTTTTTCAACTGTATGTCACCCACTAATGGTTTATTTTCACTTGTATGTGCACTCCATATGAAGAGTTTATTTCACTTGTATGTCACTCCATCATGAAGGGTTTATTCACTTGTATGTGCACTCCATAATGAAGAGCTTATTTCANTATTATATATATATATAATATATATATATATTACAAAATATTTCTTATTTCATCTTGGCTAGTGCTTAAGGTTTCTTTTCTTCACAGACAATAGAGCAAGCTGACTGAACAAGACGCAAGGACAAGTTTGTCCTTTCTGTTCTAGTTTGCCATCAATTGTTATCACAAAACACTCTGACCAAAACCAGTTGGGAGGGAGGAAATGGTTTATGTCTTACATCTCAGGTATCACAGTCTTACTGAGGAGAGCAAGATAGGAACTGCTGAGTAAGAGTACTCCACCCCTTTCGGAATAAGAGACGCATTCTGGAGCAACTAACGAGTATGGTTGGTGGGCTGGGGATGTAAGGGGAGCCAGTGGGTGACCTCTTGTCTGAGCTTGGCTAGTTCTAGTAGACCTTTGATTGACCTTGGAAATCAGCTGTAAGTGCGAGTTCTGGAGGTTGGGTCCAGGAGTCTCGCCAATTGATAATCCTCAAGTGCACTTCTATCACCAGAAGACTCGGACAAGGTGAATATTCAGGAAGTGTGTTGGACAAGGGATCTGTGCTTATCCTAAGTCTATATCGGCCAAGCATGATCAATCACTCAATCTCTCTTCTCAACATAGTATGCTGTCTCTGTAAATGCTCGAAACTGACAGTCACTTTTTGATGAACAATTGCATCATGAATAACGAAAGACTCTCGCCTTAGGATAAAACTTGAGCAAGAGGCTTGAATATCCTGTCACCACAAAACAAGAATATTGAACGATGCGCATCAATGGTGGCGTGACAACAAAAATGGATTGGAATCTTCCACACCATTCAATATCATGCACGCCTAATGAACATTGAGGACGAACGTGGAACTGGCACTTCTGATGCTCCAGCTAACCCACCACACAACAGGGCAGCAATGGCAGACATGAGACGGACGCGTGGCCTCATCAGGACACAAGGTTAGCCCACGGAGCAGCATTTGGCAAAGCGAGCGATGCTCTATATATTCTAGCAGTACTGCAAATGCCAAAGTACAAGTGTTTGATAGCCTACTAAACTAGTTCATTTGACACAGAATATGCAGCGGTTGTAGAATAACACCGCACATTTTCATGTTATGGCCTTAGCTACCAAAAGGTGAACTTTGAAAATGTTGTATCTTTTAAAAAAAAAAAAAAAAAGAGAGAGAAAAAAAGAAACAAAAAATCCGCCAAAATTATAGTACAAATGATGGAGATGAAAAAAGAACGATGTTCTATTTGTCTTGCCAACATTAAAAAAAAAAAAAAAAGAGCAGGGTCCCAGAAAGCCCAAGAAAGGGCCCAGGATTCTAAGGAATGTGCTTCCCACAAAGGAGATGGGAGGAGAGGTCTCCATAGATAAGACTTAGGTCAAGTGACAACCTTGGGGGGAAGTGAGTTAACCAGTAAGAGCATACATACGTCCTGGTAAAAGCAAGCAACACAGTTTAGCAATAATATAATGCACTTAAGCCCTAATTAAAGTGTACACTAACAACGAGAGAAGTACTAAGTAGGAGGAGGTACATGTTAAATCAAATGGAGATGGTCCCAGGATGACTTTGTCATGGAAGAGAGGAATTCTAGAGCTTGGTAGCTGTATCCCACTTGGTTTTCCAATGACAGGGTGTTTAATGAACTCTGTCTTAGTAGCCCATTTCCCTGTCTGGGCTGAGTTGCTAGCTCAGAAACTCCTGAATTCCATTTTATTCAAAATTAACTCATTCCGGGGTACAGCACAGTGTTTTTGAGTTTATAATTTTTCAAGTTTTGGAAAACATACTGCTTTATTATTGAATGGAGCACCTATAGGTTTAGCCTTTATGTCGTCTACCCTTTTCACTCCAAGGCACTCCACTTACCTCCTGTTTGTCTTTGTACTACAGTACTATATTTTATATTAATGCATGGAAGATTCAGACAGGCAGTGTTTAAAATGTTTGTGCTATGTAAAATTTCTGGTAGGTCATTTACTCATATTTCCACTTAAATGTTTATAAATTTATCTTTGGGTGAAATTGCATGTGTGTATGTCACATGGAGAGTGTGTGGAGATGACAGGAGTATTCAGAAATTGGCTCTCTCCTTTGACCCTGTAGTTTACATACAGGTAATCCATCAAAGATCCTTACATGTGCCAGCAGGCCCCTTGGACAAATGAGCCAATATACTAATTCATGAAGAATATTTGCATGTTGCAAGAGTTCTTTCTCCATGAGGAATCTGTTTTCTGTGAAAACAGAACTTGGACAGATCCAAGAGTTTCATGTGTCACCCACAAGAAAAAATGGATCTTCCTATCTCTCGATCTCACCTTTCTTCTCCAAAGCCCAGGGACTGTCATAGAAGAGGTTGGCATATCAGATTGTAAAGGTTGCACATGACATTGCTTAGGGAAAAAAAAAGTAAAGGCTAAAGGAGGGTGGTGATTTGTGACATCACAGAAAAAATTGACTGGACTTTGGACTTGGGGACCCTGGGTTATACAAGAATTGGATTCAGATTTTTGCTAATTGGGTTTACATGGATGCACCTTATGTTTGATTGTTCATGTTTAGTAACTGGTCAAATAAAAAACAATTAGAAAACTAAGAAAAAAAAAAAAAACACCCCGAGAGATGGGCAGGCGGTGCCCACGTGCTCCATGGCATCCCTCCCACTGCTCCACTGGAGGTCCACTTCTGGACTGATGATTAAGCAATGTGGGTCTGGTTGTCACTTCCCTGCTCTATTACTCCTTTGAACACTCGCTGTCATGGTGTGTAGTCAGTGCTGCATAGTCCTGGGTTTCTGTCCTCTACATAGATCACATGCAGGCTCTAAGGAGGCACTGCAGGTGCTGCCAGATGCCTCTCACACCAGTGAAAGGGGGCTGGCTGGGCTCTGCCATGCCCAGTTTAATCTGAAAAATTGAATTGGCAACTAATAATTGTTGACTTTATTATTTTTTTGAGACAGGGTCTCCTTTTAGTCTCAGCTGGCCTGGAGCTTGCTCTGTAGACCAGGCTGGCCTTGAACTCACAGAGAACTGCTTGCCTCTGCCTCCTGACTGCTGGGATTAAAGGCCTGTGCCAACACACCTGGCACTAAAGATGGTTCTTAGCCTCCATGTGGGTGCTGGGAATTGAACTCGGGTCCTCTGCAAGAGCAGTCAGTGCTCTTAACTGCTGAGCCATCTCTCCCAGCCTGAATTGTCGATATTTATAAGCACCCATGTGTTATGATGTGCATGTGTTTGTGCACATATTAACCCAAACTAAATAAGCTCTCCATCACCTATGACTCTGTAGGAACTCATGCCAAAGGAAATAAACCAGGCACAGAAGGACAAGTGTTGCAGGATTCACTCATGCATAGAACCCAGGAGTTGAGCAGGCAGAACACTCAGCAGAGGCTGGGGTGGGGAGGAATGGGAGATGAGGGTCAAAGACAGTTCCAGCAAGGGGGAATGTGAGTGATCTATGTTACAGCCAGCGGTGACAGTTGCTAATGTACTGCACGCTTCAGCACTGCTGTGTGGATTCTTAAGGTGCTCATCTCAGTACATTTCAGTGAGTGGTTCCATTCATTCTAGCCTGGGAGAAGAACTTGTCCCCAGTTAGGAAACATGACATAATGCACTTTGCAAACAAGACTAAATGCCAGGTCATAGACTGAGTTTCTGTGTTCCCCAAACTCACATATTAAAAACCCAACTGTACCCACTCCCTGCCCCCCACCTCAAGAAAAAGAAGAAATCTATAACTTTGTTGTTTGAATAGTGGGCTTCATCTTCAAATATATGTACACATCTGTATTATTTGACATAGTTCTGGAGTTTCTCTTAAAATCCACTGACTGAATTCCATAACTACCTTTTGTCTCTACAATAATCTCAACTCTTTCTTTCTTATTGCTTAATCATTATCTTTCCACAGGAAAGCTGAAGGGACACTATACTCATCCACCCCTAGCCTGATGTGATTTGATACTAACCAAAGTTCTAAGAGAAGCCACTGTCAAAGGTAAGAATGCTCCAGGAGAATCAGCAAACACTACAAACACTGCCCCCAGTGTAGGAGCTTGAAGAATGTGGTATAAAATACACCTTATTCTGAAGCGGACTTATCATCGGACAAGCTGTGAAACACAAAGATGGAGTCTACTTTACTTAGAGGGAAGGGCTAAGGAGAAAGCCAAGCCTGTTGTGAGAATTTCTTGATGCTTGCTGAGAACTCCATGCTTGTATTCCTACACTGCTTGCAGAGAACATGCTCTGAGACCTTTGGAGGAAGCTGCCAATGCCATATTGGCAGAGGGTCTGGTGTAAGAGCAGCTGGTATGAATGTGGTTTTAGGACCCCATGGCACCCGTTTGTAGGCAAGCCTGAATAAACTCTCTAGTCTTCCTGAAACTAAGATTGGAAAGCGTGCTGCTCCTTGTTTTGCCTGGTAAACAGGGAACTGGATAGTGGAAGAGGCAGGGGTGCTCCAAATGCTACAGGATTTGGTGTTTTCCCTGCTCATTGTTAATCTTACTTTGATCTGTATTTGGTTACTATGCCTCTCTCTTACTTTTTATATTGGAAATATAGAACCTGCTTATTACATTTTACATTCAAAGGGCTTCTCTCTTGTATGAGTTCTTTGATGGGCAGTGAGCTCAGGCTTGGTGCAGGGGTTTTCACTGTTTACATTCATATGGCTTCTCTCCCGTATGAGTCCTTTGATGGATAGTGAGGTAATACTTCGTGAAGAAGGCTTTTCCACACTGTTTACATTTGTAGGGCTTCTCTCCTGTATGAGTTTTTTGATGGACAGAGAGGTAAGACTTCGTGGAGAAGGCTTTTCCACACTGTTTACATTCATAAGGCTTTTCTCCTGTATGAGTTACTTGATGGACAGTGAGCTGCTTCTTCACGGAGAATGCTTTTCCACACTGTTTACATTCATAGGGCTTCTCTCCTGTATGAGTTCTTTGATGGATAGTGAGCTTCCTCTTCACAGAGAATGCTTTTCCACACTGTTTACATTCATAGGGCTTCTCTCCTGTATGAGTTCTTTGATGGACAGTGAGCTGCTTCTTCACAGAGAATGCTTTTCCACACTGTTTACATTCATAGGGCTTCTCTCCTGTATGAGTTCTTTGATGGACAGTGAGATAAGTCTTGGTGAAGAAGGCTTTTCCACACTGTTTACATTCATAGGGCTTTTCTCCTGTGTGAGTTCTTTGATGGACAGTGAGCCTATTCTTCACAGAGAAAGTTTTTTCACACTGTTTACACTGATAAGGTTTCTCTCCTATATGAGTTTTTTGATGGACAGTGAGCTTATTCTTCCAGGAGAAGGCTTTTCCACACTGTTTACATTCATAGGGCTTCTCTCCTGTATGAGTTCTTTGATGGACAGCAAGTTGAGACTTACGGGAGAAGGCTTTTCCACACTGTTTACATTCATAGGGCTTCTCTCCTGTATGAGTTCTTTCATGGACAGTAAGCTGACGATTGGTGGAGAAGGCTTTCCCACACTGTTTACATTCACAGGGCTTCTCTCCTGTATGAGTTCTTTGATGGATAGTGAGATGAGTACTTGTGAAGAAGGCTTTTCCACACTCTTTACATTCATAGGGCTTCTCTCCTGTATGAGTTTTTTGATGGACAGTGAGCTTACTCTTCACCGAGAAGGTTTTTTCACACTGTTTACATTTGTAGGGCTTCTCTCCTGTATGAGTTCTTTGATGGACAGTGAGCTGAGTCTTGGTGGAGAAGGCTTTTTCACATTGTTTACATTCATATGGCTTCTCTCCTGTATGGGTTCTTTGATGGACAGTGAGCTTATTCTTCACGGAGAAGGTTTTTTCACACTGTTTACATTCATAGGGCTTCTCTCCTGTATGAATCCTTTGATGGATAGTGAGGTAAGACTTTGTGGAGAATGCTTTTCCACACTGTTTACATTCATAGGGCTTTTCTCCTGTATGACTTCTTTGATGGACAGTAAGGTGTGCCTTGATGGAGAAGGCTTTTCCACACTGTTTACATTCATAGGGCTTCTCCCCTGTATGACTTCTTTGATGCACAATGAATTTACACTTCTTGGACAATACTTTTCCACTCTTTTTAGATTTACAAAGCTTCTTTACTATATGAGTTTGTTGATGCACAGTGAGCTGAGACTTCTTGTAGAAGTCTCTTCCGCACTGTGTATATTCAGAGGGCTTCTCCTCTTCTTTGTGTTTTTTTTCATGCACACTGAGAGCATACATGTGATCAAATGATTTTCCACAGTGCTTACACTCATAAGGCTGATTACCTTCAATGGGTATCTCCATTTGAGGATACCTTTGATATTGAGTGAAATGTGATTTATAATTGACATATTTCTTACTTGAGTGAGACATGTGATTCCTGCTTTGGTATGACTTCTGGTACAATGTCTTCACACATCCTTTCCCTTCGTAGATTCTCTGTTGGATTTTCTGTTGTACTTTTAGCTCTTCCTGGAGATAGAATTGGCTATATTTAGGCAGTTATAAAGCTTTTCCTGACAAATGCTCTACTACTGCATATGGGTGACATCTTGAATCACTTTCTAAATCTCAGTGACCTCCAAAGCATGGAAATTTGGATATACTGTCTCACCGGGGTTCCTTTCTCTCCATTTTCCACAATTTGTGTCCAGCTGAATGCTAAGTTGGTCAGCATTACACAGGGATGCTGGTTATACAAACTGATGTCACCTGCTGGGATACCAAGCTGTTGTTAACTAACCTATCTCCGCGTAGCCCATGTTAAATACTAGAGGAAACAATCCAGAAGGGTTTCTAATCTTTCTTTACAGATTTTAAATATATGTTAAGAGACCACATTATATATTTTACTCACTTTAACAATGTCTTCAGTGGATGTCTTTCTGTTCATGATTCCATCATTCCAGAAATGTCTTTTGTCATTTTTATAGATAATCTCCAACTTGGCAGTAACTTTATGAAGATCAAAAGTGAAATTATAAATGTCATTTTTCACCAATCACCCTTACATCATTTTATGCAATACAAAAGTAAAATGTGCATACTAATCCTCACAGGTGTTGACTTACTCTTTTCTATTTGTTTCATACAAGGTTTTAGTGTATGTCCCTGTCTGGCAGGGATCTTCTATGTAGATCAGACTGGCTTTGAACTTACAGAACTTTACTTGACTCTGCTTCCAGAATTCTTGGATTAAAGTAATGCATGAACACACTGTGCCTAATCTTCCTTTATGATAAAATTATACATCACACTTCCTTATGATTAAATATAACATATTACACCCATGTATATTTCGGTGCTGTTATTGTCTATGTCTGGTTTTAATCTTTTTGAAACACTGAGACAAAGGATTACATTTGTTAGCTTCTACATGGTAATTTTTGTCTGGTATTTCCCCCTTGATTATCTATTATAATAACTATAAATTATCACTTTACATACTTGGATAGAGCCTAAAGCTGCTGCAATGATTTACTATGAAAACTGTAATGTGGTAGATGGCAGTGCAATGTAATGTGGTAGATGGCAGTGCAGCCTGTAGGACCAAAGCAAACAATTTTGGGTAGTGTTTCAAACTGTTTTCTGAGCAGGAGTTTCTTAGGTATATTGGTTTTGACAAAATGAAGGTCAGTTTTTGAGATTTGTGCTAATCATAAGATGAATGTATGCAAAAGACCTGTAATTTCGTCGGGCGTGGTGGCGCATGCCTTTAATCCTAGCACTCGGGAGGCAGAGGCAGGTGGATCTTTGTGAGTTCAAGGCCAGCCTGGTCTACATAGTGAGTTCCAGGACAGCTGGGGCTACAGGGAGACCCTGTCTCAAAAAGAAAAAAAAAAAAAAAAAGACCTGTAATTTCATATGGAATTACTAAAATTAGCTTTACTGGGTTATTGGCTTGATAAGGATGTTAGTATGTATTGGCTAGAGAATACATCTATTTCACATTTTAAAATAAAAAAAACTATCACTTTACATGAAAATGAAATTTTCTTCAAGCCGGGTGTGATGGCGCACACCTTTAATCCTAGCACTTGGGAGGCAGAGGCAGGAGGATCTTTGTGAGTTCAAGGCCAGCCTGGTCTACAATGTGAGTTCCAGGACAGCTGCAGTTCCAGGGAGACCCTGTCTCGAAAAGACCAAAAAAAAAAAAAGAAATTTTCTTCAATTAGTTGTATTTAAGGTGGTGGGATCATAAATATTCTCTGTTCTAAAGAGGACAGGGAGAGAATTCACATAAATGTGTTGCAATCTGCAAAATAAAAAGAATAAAAAAACCCCAGATTTAATGAGAAAGGACAAGAAAAGTCTAAACCTGATATCCTAAATATAATTGTGAGAACATACTAAAAGTTGTACAAAGAGAACCACATTCATAAAGTTGTACTCCGACTTACACACATTTGCCATGGCAAGACATCTAATCTCCCTCCCTCCCTCCATCTCCATTAAACAATTCCCCCACATGTGGGCACATACACACACACACACACACACACACACAAATAACAAAGTTTTAAGGAATACCAAATAAAAATTAGAAGTAAAAAAGGAATGTGTTAAAAGGGAAGAGTAAAGAGCAAGAGATAAAACAAACCTGAGGAAAATTAGCATAAGAGGAAGAAAATCAATACAGTGTGGTGAAGAGCAGCCTGTGAGAGGTAGAGAGCTGTGGGTGGGCTCATCCTACTGTGGGTTTATTGTGCCTCTGCCCACGTAGTGATGAAAGGTGGGTCTGGGGGTCAGCAATTTGTTCACTTAAGACTCGGTATTCAAATCCTCTGCATTGATCCAGACTTCATAATACTCAGCCCCTGTGACAGAAGATGCAGAAACCAGACACTCCATATTGTGAGTTCCTTGCCTCTTAATTTTCTAAGGTCCCTTGTGGATAGCTCCTGCAGAGAAACCTTGTCAATGTGTCCACAACCCCCTGGAATTTTACTCCTATTTTCATGTCTACAGAGGGTGTGGATATGACATTCATTGCAGGATGTACGGATAAAATTAATCAACTTCATCAAAGCAAGAGTAGCAGGGAAAATAAATAAATAAATAAATAAAGAAAGAAAGAAAGAAAGAAAGAAAGAAAGAGAGAAAGAAAAAAAGAACTCTCTCTACACAATTGAAGACTGCAAAGATCTGGAGGTTAGGTTTGGGATGCAACTCTACTGAAAGAGGGACTGCTGAGCATGGACAAAGCTCTGGGTTTGATCCTCATCATCTCAGAAACCCAGGTGAGAGGGTGCATGTCAACCCCCCCCGCCAAATTTGGGAACTACAACCAGAAGGATAAGATGTCCAAGGTTATCTTGACTACTTAGTGCTTAGCTTTAGGCAAGGCTGGATGACATGAGACACTACACAGTTCAACTTCAAGAAACAGACACCTATAAGGCACCAAATAACCATCCATAACTCCAGTTCCAGAGGATCTATTGCCTCCTTCTGACCACAGATATTACTCAACAACATAGGTGCACTTAAAATCATACAGATAATACACTCATACACATTAAAAAAATGCAAGTTAGAAAATGTCTCAGATCTATACAGGGTTGAATTTCCAGCAAATGTAAGAAAATATATTTCAGAAAAAGACTTTGAGGAGATGAGATGACCTGGATAACACTCCAAGAATGGCAAAATTTAATGTCTGATCTACCACATCAGTTGTCACCTGGAAACCTTTGTGGGAGGTATTCCACATGAATGACCAACATCTAGTGGCCTGGCTTTTTGGTGACCTCCCTAGCTCATGATGTGGTCACTGACCTGGGAAGTTCTGGACACATGCTTCTCTTACAGTCCATGGCCCAAATCCATTCTCCAACTTGAATATCAACTCAGGTTTGGTCATGCAGTGACCTGTGAGAAATAAAATGCAAATTATAACAGAGTTCTAAGTCAAATCCACTGGTGGAGAACACGTGCTCTGACTTGGGAACTGTGCCTTGATCATTAAATCAGAAATTTTCATTACAGATGGTTTCTACTACAGTGTTCATGCACTGGAAAATTACTTATAAGTGGCCTAAAATTCCATAATGCAGATACAAATTCATGATTAAAGAAAATGCAGAACAGAAAGATATGAAGTACAACATTAAAAAACAACAACAACACAAAATTTAGGAAAAACTGAACAAGACAGTATGATCATAGAAATGAATCTGAAAAAATTTGACAGTTGGGGCTGGAGAGATAGCCTAGTGGTAAAGAGCGCTGACTGCTCTTGCAGAGGACTAGGGTTCAATCCCCAGCACCCACATGATGGCTGAGAACTGTCTTCAACTCCAGTTCCAAGGGAATCCGACACCCTCTTCTTCTTTTTATTTTATTTTATTTATTTATTATTTATTTTTATGTATGAATGTGCTGTCTGCATGTAGGTCTGTGCACTCATGTCGTGCAATGCCTCAGAGGTCAGAAGAGGGTGTCGGATTCCCCTGGAACTGGAGCTCTCCTGGAGTTGGAGTTACAGATGGTTCTCAGCTACCATGTGGTGCTGGGGCTCGAACCCGGGTCCTCTGCAAGAGCAGTTGGCGCTCTTAACCGCTAGGCCATCTCTCCAGCCCTGATACCCTCTTCTGACCTCCGTGGCATTCCACAACATGGGTGCATAGACCTACATGCAGACAGTACATTCATACACATAGAAAATAAAAAAATTTGACAGTTGATGACCACAATCAATGGAAATAAAAAGAACTCTTAACTAAAAAAACAACACAGTTCAACTCATAGGTTTGAGACAAAAATATCATAAATACAGAAATTTGTTATTTTTAGTGAATCCAGGTGGAATAAGGAAAGGACACACATTTTCATATGGACAAACCACCAGTAAAAAACCCCAAACATTTACCTCACAGTTCCCAAAAATATACATTCAGTGAAAGAATTCCACAGAACAGAAACACACACACACACACACACACACACACACACACAGATGTCACCAAACAACATGGGCGTTGATTATATATATATAAATATACAGATCCTGAATGCTCCCAGGAAACATGATAGCTTTCCCTAGAAAATGATTCTACATTACATTATGGTCAAAGGTCATAGAAAATGTGATATAAAGCAGAAAAAAATGACAAGGGCTGGAAGTGTTTGTGGTGAAAATCTCCGAGAGACATCTTTGATCTCCAAGTACCGCAATAATCTGGTTCATTCACCAACATGGGATTTTAGTACACGTTCTTTGAGGTATCTACTCCATGTAGACCTCTGAAGACCTGTTTCTTCTACATCTGCCCCAAAAAGTCAAAGGCAGTTCTGTGTTGGTTAGAAAGAGAATGATGGATCATATATACATATATTTGAACATGTGGTCACTATTTGGTACACTGTTCAGGGAAAGTCATGGAACTGTTAGCATGTTTATGGAGACGTGCAAGATGAAGTCCATTTGATGTGGGGTGAGTGTTAATAGTTTATATTTTGGTCCCAGTTTGTGGTTGCTCCCTCTGATTCCTGTGTTGGAATGTGAGTTCCCAGCATCCTAAAGGCCAGGGAGGCCTCACGTTCCTGCTGCCATGCCCTTCCCCACCATGATGCACAGTATCCCTCTGGAAATCTAAGTCAGAAGAAATCCTACTGCACAGAAATTCATTTTTTAACGTTTTAAATTTTTTTTTAATTTTTAAAAATTTATTCTTGTATGTGTATGAATGTACTGTCTGCATGTAGGTTTGTGCATCCGTGTCGTGCAATGCTGTGGAGGTCAGAAGAGGATGTCAGGTTCCCCTGGAACTGGAGTTAAAGACGGTTCTCAGCTGCCATGTGGGTGCTGGGGACTGAACCTGGGTCCTCTGCAAGAGCAGTCTTAACTGCTAGGCTATCTCTCCAGCCCCCAGAAATTCATTTTTTATCAGAGAATTCTATCACAGCCACAGAAAAGTAACTATTTCAATATGTGATATGTCATGCAGGAAGAGAAAAATCATACATGTACTTATGGTACCTGGAAAGTAAAGTTGACTTCTTAAGAATAGAGAAGAAAACAGTGGTCACTCAAGCATGGAAAAGACATAGGGGAAAGAGGGATGGAAGGAAGTGGGGCGTAGTTAGTGGGATGGTTATGGAAGTGATGAGGAACTTGCGGTCCACCGAGAATACATGTTGACAATAAATAACTAAATATTTCAAAATGGCTTTCAGATTTTATCTTAGTTTTTAAAATGCTTTGAGTTTTTGTGCAATTCACATAAGAGTTTTAATCAAATGTAGACAGCCCTCCCCATCCACATTCCCCATAGCCCTCACCCCCACCGTATTCCATGCATTCTGTCAAATATATTATATCCTGTGTGGTCAAGGATGTGTACCCACATGTCCTTCAGTGCAAGTATATCCACTGGAGTCTAGTCAACCTATCTACAGATCTGCTCTCCATCACCCAGCAGTAATAAGTTAATAGTTCCCAGGCTAGGGTTGGGGCCAGCTACCCATTTCCCTCATTCAGTGGTGGGTTTCTGTCTGACTGAGTTAGCACGGGTCCTATATATGCTCTTACCATTGCTGCACATTCATAGGACCAAGTTCTCAGTGTCCTGGAAGTCAAATGTAACCAATACAACCAAACACTTCATGAGGCACAGTGCTTTATGGGATCATTAGACATAAGTGTACTGCAAACCATATTTTTTCTATAATGTACATTATTATCATGTGTTGATGAAAATGTAAATAATGGGCTTAGGAGAAAAAGTTAGGATCAGCTGCCGCCATGGTGGCTCTCCAGGATTCAGGAGGCAGAGGAAGCAAGCTAGTCCTCTGTGAGTTCAAGGCCACCCTGGTCTACAGGGTGAATTCCAAGAAATTCAGGGCAACATAGTAAGACAGTTGCAAAAAGAAACATGAAAATTTAGGATAAAATATATTCAACAGGCAACAAGAAACTAATTGGAACTGACAGTTAAGGAGAGTGAGACTCACCCAAGAACACCAAACTGCTGTAGTTCTCCAGCATCACATCCCTGTAGAGGTTCCTCTGCTCAGTGCTCAGGTCCTGCCACTCATCCCAGGTGAAGTCCACAGCTACATCATCAAAGGACATAGAGCTCTGTAAGAACATAATTTTCTTCTTCAATCCAGATCCTCAGCTATGGGACAGAAAATGATAGTGTACTTTGTTCTGTGTAGGAGTCTAACTGAGGGTTTACTAAGGAGGCTCCTGCATGGTTTGCTCCCTGGGAGAAAGAAAAATCAATATAAATTTCTCACCTGTCATAATGCAGGGATTGAAGAAAATATGACTGAAGAGCAATTCAAGGAATTGTAACACAAATACAAGCTGGAACCAAAGCTCAATTCACTGAATCCTCTACGTCCACCAAATCTGTTTACACTGAGTATCTCAGTTTGGACATAGGAGATTTAAGGGAATATAAGCTAAACCCCAAGTTGAAGAGTTAAGGGAATCTGGGATGTCAGGAAAGCAAAGGGTTTTAGGTGGACGTGTTCTTGTCGTCCAAAAAAACATGGGTGATAGATAAAATGGGGGAAAGAACAGAAAGTCCTGTCTATCCACAGAAGAATGCTTATGTTCTCTCTTCTAGTATTTTTTTGGCAGTCTGGGTTATAAGAAATTTACACCAAAGGAGCAGACTTCCTGCTTCCTTCCAGCACAGCTGTGAGAATGAAAAAAATTAAAATCAAATGAATGAACAAAGAGAAAACAAGATTGTAAGTGTTTATGTCAGAGGACAAGGAATGTTCAAAATGGAACTTTGTTTTTAAGAAGTGACACTATGTTTACATCCATAGATCAGTACCACTCTTAGCCTTGATCAGAGAATTTTCTTTTTGCAGTGTGGGACAAATAAAGATCCATAAATGTGAATGAACCTTTTGAAAAGAAGTGAGTGCTAAGGGCTACCTCTAAATGAGACTATATCACCAGCTCAAAGGGCCTGAGAATTTCACAAAAAAATGGCTGAAAAAATGCCCAGAGTGCAGTGGAGGACTGTGGCAGAGCTGGGAAATGCTCTGTTCTTAAATGGCATGGCTAATGTACCAAAGCCAACTGGACACATCAACTTCCCAGGAAGGACTACCTCAAAGGGCCCATCCCTTTGTGGTATCACCACTGGAGGTTCTAAGGGGTTCCAGTGCCTGGAGCACAAGAGAGAAGGGACAGACTCTACTGAGGGAACTACAGATGAAGAAAGCAATGTATGTCTAGTTCACTGGGTCAGACGGGACTGTATCACTAAAGATTTAGGCTGGGTGTGGTGGTGCACGCCTTTAATCCTAGTACTTGGGAGGCAGAGGCAGGCGGATCTTTGTGAGTTCAAGGCCAGCCTGGTCTACAGAGTGAGTTCCAGGACAGCTGGGACTACAGGGAGACCCTGTCTCGAAAAGACCAAAAAAAAAAAAAAAAAAAAAAAAGAAGAGATCACTTTATAGGGTCCCAGAGATTGAGCTGAAGCTTTAGTGAGCCCAATGTATCCATTAGTGGAGCAGGATCTTGGGAAGAAGGAAATGTTCAGCAGGTGTACGTGAGTTAACAGCAGCATGATAAATATGTCTGTAAGGTGATAGAACAACAGAAGAGGCAAGGTAAAAAACAAAAAAAAAGGCAAAGAAGAGAAAGGTGAGTTACTCAGAGGTAAATGTGGCAGGACTCCTGTAGAGCTCTACTTCCTAAGGAAAAATGAACAAATAAGTCAACTTATAGGTAAATATGTTGGCAAGTGAGTCATCACTAGAGATTACAGTAAGAATATGAAAAATTCCACTTAAATCCAAAGGAAGACAACTTGCAGATTTGGTTGTGTCAACACTGTATAAAGCAGAAATGATTTGCCCACATGTTTGGAAGAGAAATAATTTCAGGTATGGAAACATTGCCATATCAGGTAAGAGAAAGAGATGGGAGCAGGCAGATGTTGATAACTTGCAACCCATCACTTCAATCTAAGTGAAACAGCCTAGAACAGAATAATCCAGTTACTGGGCATGGAGACAGACGTCTTTTATGCCAGCACTTGGGAGGGAGAGGCAGAATGTGACATCAAGACCAGCCTGTCTACACAGAGTTTCAGGACAGCTGCGGGCTACTGGTAAACACAGTTTCAAAGCACAGGAAGAAAGAAAGAAACTAGAACAATGCAATGTGCTGGAAATAAAGTGAAAGGTACCTTTACATAGCTTGATGCTTCTAAGGAAACAAAATTCCTGACAAAGAGCAAGGTTGAATGCATTCAAACAGTTTTTTTTTCCTACACTCAGCAATGTGTAAATGCTCTTTTCATAAATTTGTAATTGCAAATGATTTTTTTTTTTTGGTCTTTTTGAGACAGGGTCTCCCTGTAGCCCCAGCTGTCCTGGAACTCACTCTGTAGACCAGGCTGGCCTTGAACTCGCAAAGATCCGCCTGCCTCTGCCTCCCAAGTGCTAGGATTAAAGGCGTGCGCCACCACGCCCGGCAATTGCAAATGATTTTAGGGCTGGAGAGATGGCCTAGCAGTTAAAAGCACCAACTGCTCTTGCAAAGGACCCGGGTTCAATCCCCAGCACCCACATGGCAGCTGAGAACCGTCTTTGTCTCCAGTTCCAGGGGAATCTGACACCCTCTTCTGAGCTCCGAGGCACTGCACAACATGGGTGCACAGACCTGCATGCAGACAGTACATTCATACACATTAAAAAAAAAATCAGTTAAAATTTCATAATAATCAGTTTAAGTTCAACAAGTACTATGAGGTAAAGGGACAAGATCATTAGGGTTGTACTGTTTAGTTACCTATGTTAGAACAAGGAGGAAAATTGACTACAATTATTCAATACACAGAAGGTTAATGTTAAGAAGTAAAATGAGGCCGGGCGTGGTGGCGCCTAGCACTGGGGAGGCAGAGGCAGGCGGATCTTTGAGAGTTCAAGGCTAGCCTGGTCTACAGAGTGAGTGCCAGGACAGCTGGGGCTACAGGGAGACCCTGTCTCGAAAAGACCAAAAAAAAGAAAAAAAGGAAAATGAGGAATGGGTAGGGAAGAGGGAGAGGAAATGCGCAGTTAACACAGGCAAAGTACATGTGCTGTGTGCTGTGGAACATCAGACAACATAATAAATCAGAATTACAAAGAATCAACTTAAGTCAGAAATCAGGACTTTGAAAAATAAATCAAGAATGTCAAGAGCTATTTAAGCAACAGTGCATATTATTTTTCTTTTCTTTTTGATTTTTTTGTTTGTTTGTAACCCTGGCTGGGCTGGAACTTACTATGTTAGAAGAGGCTGACCTGGATCTCACAGAGACCCACCTGCTCTGCATCCTGCCCCAGAGTGCTGGGATAAAGGGCATACCCTAAAGTGCCCAGCACGAGTGAATATTTCAAAAAGCAAAAAATGAAAACTGAAATGAAAGGAACATAAAAAGGTAGTATAACCTCTTATTATTTTTCCTCATTGTGATGACTTGAGTCCACCCCCTTATTGTGATGTTTCATACAGCAAACTATGTTGGGGACAGAGGTGCAGTCTGCAGGAACCGTTCAAATGCAATGTTGGGTTTGTTGGTATGAACTGCTCCAGCCTAATTTGAATTCCTCTGGGGTTTAGTTTCAGCAGTGACCATCAGGTGGTAGCCCTTCCTTAGGTTTTCTCAACACTCCACATGTGATATTGTTGCCCTTGAGAACTTTTCACCCACTATTGTTCCACATGTGCTGGACGCACGATTCCTTTGTCTCTATCTCAGTATACAGTGGTGGTGATGTGGTTTCAAGCTGAGCAGCATCTTTTTCACTTTCCACATCCTTTCCCCCTAGATATGTTGGCATGCTATCTTCTAAGGATGTTCCTTCCATGTTGCCCAAGAGAATAAATACAGTCTTAGGCTTTATATACTGAACTGTCCAAAGTGACTTCTTTTTTGTCTTAGCTGATCCAATTTTGTACTTTGCCCATCTAATACCCCAGCACCCATTAACCACATCCTGTTGAGCAGAACAATCATATCCAGCTATGCCTGCATCTCAGGATGACCATTGTTTCTGTAGGACTGGGAATTTTTTTTTTTCTTTCCTAACTGAAACTTTTGGTTTCAGTTGATGTGGCCCCAATATGATACAATCCTGGTTTCTGACTTTATAAATCCTACCCTGCCTATTCTCAAGTGCTAATAAAAACATGGAAAGGGGAAAAGTTGGACCAGAACTGGCAGAGGCCATTCTTGTGTTGTTAACCAAAGAACCACAAGAGCAAACTGCTGAAAGAGATTGGAAACATTACAATCAAATGAAAGCAAAGTCCAAGAAAAATTAACAATCTTACTGTCAGGAAACCCTTTGGAATTAAGAGTAAGAAAGATTGGTTTTAGTCTGTTTATTTATTTTTTTTTAATTTTTTATTTATTTATTTCTGTATATGTATGAATGTTCTGTCTGCATGCAGGTTTGTGCACCCGTGTCGTGCAATGCCGCGGAGGTCAGAAGAGGGTCTTGGATTCCCCTGGAGCTGGAGTTCTCCTGGAATTGGAGTCTCAGACGGCTCTTGGGCGCCATGTGGGTGCTGGGGATCGAACCCGGGTCCTCTGCAAGAGCGGTCGGTGCTCTTAACCGCTAGGCCATCTCTCCAGCCCTGTTTTAGTCTGTTTATTATTGTCAGCATGGTAACTGAAACAATGTTTTCTGCAGCATCAATAGGACACATGTCTAGTCTTACACTCTGCAACTTAGAAAATAGAGCAGCCTGTCTGGGATGGACAAATATAAGAGATTCAGAGTCAAGGACCTGGTGGGAGGTAGTCTATAGCCTCTACCCATGGGACATATTCCCATGCCCTGGGCATGTGTTTTAGGGAAATGCAGGGAAAAATAGGAATAGTAGGTAGGGGAGATTCTGCAGAAAACTACAAGCGACTGCAATGTACTTCTCTTTTAATAATCAAGAAATCAGATCAGAACCTGTTGATCAAAGGAATGTATATCAGTCATATTGGAGAAATAAACAGAGAACCAAGAGATGTTTTCCTATTATCTTAGGTCTCCAGCTTAGCGCCCCCCCTTCCCCCAGTGCAGAGATTCATAAGGAGACAAAAAGGTCCATGTGCTAAAATTGGACATTTAATACAGACTATGCAGGTCAAAACTGGGTATGGAGCACAGAGTGCATGGCCAAGAAGGATCAGATATTCCAACAGCACATACAATAAAAGTATCAGTTACAACTGTGTGGCAGGGAAGACAGAAGCTTGACTGATTCAGTTCCCACTCAGATGGGCCTCACATGCCCTAGAGACGGAATGCATGGCCATCTTCCTCCATTACAAGATGGCCTGGAAAATCCCATTCTGTAAAGCAAGCAGACTGATACTATACTACCCTACCCCAACTATTCAAGCTCCCTTGATCAGAACCAATCACATGTCTTGCTAAGAAAGCTGGAGAGAGGAACTGGAATTCTTCGGAAGTGTGTCTGTTAAGGTCCCCCATTCCTTTGAGGAGAAGAAACATCACTCTATTCTGAACAATGCCAGGGCACATATCTGTTGGTCCTGTTGTGGCGCATTATTGGAGCCCTTACCAGAAACATGCAGTGGGACCTGTGCTGAGTCCTACTAGCTATACCTTTCATAACTGCATATCATCAGCTTTCCCAAGCTCAAATGCAAGTATTTTATAAGAAAAGGAACTTCCAACTCCAAGAGGATCATTTGACCTTGTTGGCTACATAGCTTCCATTGCAATGACAAAGGAACCCTTGATGAGGCTAGGAACCAAGTAGGATGTGAGTCAGTATTACGCTGTGGTGTACTGTAGATAAGGTTGAAGATGAAATTATTTATGTGTATTTTATGTAATTATAAACAGTTACAGTATACGTATAATCCTATTATTTTTTTTTAATTTAAAAAATTTATTTCTGTATGTATATGAATGTATTGTCTGCATGCAAGTTTGTGCACCCGTGTCATGCAATGCCGCGGAGGTCAGAAGAAGGTGTTGGATTCCCCTGGACCTGGAGTTCTCCTGGAATTGGAGTTTCAGATGGTTTTCGGCCGCCATGTGGGTGCTGGGGATCGAACCTGGTCCTCTGTAAGTGCGGTCGGCGCTCTTAACTGCTAGGCCATCTCTCCAGCCCCCATATAATCCTATTATATGCATATTATATATACCATATAAATTATGTCTGTATGTATTATATTGATTATATATACTATAAATACCTAGTATGACTTGTGAATCACACTAGGGACCCTGCAGTGTCACTACATCAACATTATTATAATTATCAAAACAAAAAAACTTTGACTCTTAAATTTAGTTTTTAAGGTTTGGCCACAACTCAGAGGATTCTTGTTCTTCCATGTCTCCCTTGAAACCCTCTGTCTCCTCAACCTGGGCTGAGGAAACTTTCTTGCTGGAACTCTGTCTCTGCAACTCTGCCCTTAAATCAAGCCCCATGCATGATTTTATTCAAAATGGTTCTTTAGCTTCAAAGGTGAAGTATAAATTTCACTCTACCCTAATCAAACACACCATTCAGCCTTTTCATCCCTAACCAGGATATCTCATCCATCCAAAATCAATTGTCCTCCCAATCTTCATTACATTCAAAGGATGGTTGCACAGCCTTTCAGCACTTTGATGTTAATTTTCAAGCATACCCACACTCATTCCTTCATTACGTTTTAGGGAAGAGTACCAAATTAAGATTGAAAAAAAAGAAAAAAAGGAGATCACAGCACAAGATACAAGAGCACATGGCTTTGCTGGGGTGAATTAAAAGTCATTGGTACAAAACAAAACAAAACAAGAAAAAACAAAAAAAACAGCCGGGCGTGGTGGTGCATGCCTTTAATTCTAGCACTCGGGAGGCAGAGGTAGTCAGATCTTTGTGAGTTCAAGGCCAGCCTGGTCTACAGAGTGAGTTCCAGGACATCTGGGGCTACAGGGAGACCCTGTCTCAAAAAGACGAAAAAAAAAAGTCATTGGTACATACACAATCAAGGGCACAGCAGATCAACAGCATGCCATCAGTACAATGGCCTGAGAAAAGACTACCCTGCACATGATGCTAGCAGAAAAAGGGGACGTGTGTGTGAAAGGTGGTTAATACTGACTATACACACATGATCTGTAATCCTAATCATGGAATATTTAGTTCAACAATTAATAGAAACAGCAATAACTGACAAATTCCTACATTTTATCATATGTTTGTAGTGTATATTTCACAACAGAAAAGTGAGGCAACATTAAATGAATTTTAAAACAATGAAATTGTCTTGTAAAATAGGGTCAAATTGTAGAAAATGCCAATGAAATGTATTATGGCCTCTAGCAAATGGTTAACGGAGAGAACTGAAGTTCCACTTCAAAAGGAATTTGTAAAGATGACATCTGGCAGAATACTGCCTGTGGTGGTTTGAATGAGTGTCCCCCATAGGCTGTAAGTATTCAGACATTTGTCTCCAGTTGGTGGCACTGTTTTTGGAGGTCTTAGAAGGTGTGGCCGTACTAGAGGAAGTACGTTATTGGGGGCAGGCTTAGTGAGTTTAAAAGCCTCGTGGTCTCCAGTTGCTCTCTCTCTCTGCTTCCTGTGCTCATTGTGAGATGTGACCCTCGGTTTGCTGCTCCAGCTCCAGCTGCCATGCCTCCCACCACAATGGACTCTAATTCCCTGGAACTGTCAATCGTAAGCTCAAATAAACTCTTCCTTTTATAAGTTCCTTGGTCATGGTGTTTTATCACAGCAACAGAAAAGTGACTAGTACACTGCCCCAAAACATTAACAGTTTTCTAAGATAATAATATATCATCAAGGCAGCAACTTAGGCTGTGTTGACAGGTGATGAAACCAATGGAGAGGAAAATGAAACAAGAATGAAATGTTCACCACACTGAGTTGACCTAATGGGTGAAAGCATTGCCACCAGCCTGGAATATGAATTCTGTCTCCAGAACCCACTCAGTGGAAGAGAGAAGAGGACCCGGGTTCGATTCCCAGCACCCACATGGCTGCTAAGAACCATCTTTAACCCCACTTCCAGGGGAATCCGATGCCCTCTTCTGACCTCCGTGGCATTGCATGACTCTAATGCACGAACCTACATGCAAACAGTACACTCATACATATAAAAATAATAAATAAAAAAAGACTCTGAACACTGCGACTATACCATGAAACACATACATACAATAAATGAATAATTGAGGCATGTTCCTGCCTCAGCACCCCAGCACTCATGTCAAAAGGTAGAGGCAGCCTGATGTCTTTGAGAACCAGGCAAGGTTGGTTATGCAGTGATATCCAGGCCTACATAGTAACATTCTGCATCAGAAACAAACAATAAAAACACAGAACATAAAAGTGGAAATAACAGGACATTTTAAAGTCAATGTATAATTTGGAACTCCATGCCTTGAGAATGCAACATGAACTTTGACATGGGAAGTTGTACAAGAAATCAAAGTTGGAGACCAAGTTGCATAATGTATTCGGTTTTTGGTCGAAGCCACAAGCTCACCTTCCTGAGTTTCTGCACATCCCCATCCTCACCAGGCTTTTCATAGTAGCAGCTACTCACCTCCCAAGAACACAGGGCTCCTAACCTCAGGCTGCTGAGCAGACAGAGATCATGGGGACAGAGCCCAAAACGGCATAGAGATGGCTCCTGAGATGTGGAACCCTGCACCCTTTTCTCTGTGTGAAGCTGATTGGACATTCATACATAAGTGCCTCCCATTGCACAGAAGCTTGGGAAGAAGCTTGCTCTCAGACCCTGAGCGACAGTGGATGGCATCAACACCTATGAATTGGAATAAGAATGAGAAGCTAGGTCCTGCAACATAATTCAGCATGTAAAGCTTCTGCCCTCAAGCCTGGTGACGTAAGTTTGATCCCCAGAACCCACATGTGGAAAGAGAGAGATAATTCTCCCAAGTTATCCAGTGACCATCATATATGTGATAAGGCACATGCATGTATCTACATGTATGACATACACATAAAACTAACAAATCAGATATTTGTACCTACAGGTTATAAGAAGGCAGGCTTTCCTTTGGGAGATCCCAACCTCTGTTGAATATTTTATCTATGGAGCCAATGCCTTAAGAATTACATGTAAGAGCCCTTGCAGAGTCAGTAGACAGAACCCACATAGTACAGCAGTTCTGTGGGTTCCACTTTCCCAGTGAGTGCAGAAAGCTAACCTCCACTCAGTGGTGAGAGCGGCAATGCAGGGGTGTCCAGATTTCCTTCCCCCCCAGCTCTGGAATACCTTGGCCCCTCCCTTGGCTGACATGGGGTGGGGCCCTGTGTGTTCAAACCTTTCTCACTGATATCTGTATTGGGCCTCTGGAGGAACTCTTGATTACTTGGGTGAGAATTAGCTGGGCCCTCCAGTACAAAGTCCGAAGTGAGAACCTGAAGCCTAGACCAACCAGATTTTCATACCTAATAAGAAATCAAAGAAGACACCTGAAGAATACAAGGAAAGTCAGTGTTCAGTTCAACAAACACTTGAGCTTCATACCAGAATCATAAACAAAAAAGATATACATACAAAAATCAGAAAGAAAATAACATGAAAAATCAGAATAATATGACTCCATTAAATACTACCAATCCTGTAGAAGAGTGCTACAATGAGGACTCCCTAGATGTAACCCAGGATACAGAATTAAAAAAAAACCCTAATAGACTTAAAGGACATGCAAAGAAATCAAAGAACTTAAAGAAGATAAGGATAAACTAAAAGGAGATAATAATAAACTTCTCACTAAATTCACAAAGAAGATAGAAATACTGAAGAAAACAGGCTGAAATTAAAAAGGAAGTGGAACATTCTATAAGCCATCTAGGAAGGACAGGAGAAGGCCACAACAATAGAATGAATGAAGTAGAAAATAGAATATCAAGACTGAAGATGACAATGAAGAACTGGACCACTCTAGCAAAGATTTTGAAAATCTGAGAAAACACAGGAAATGTGGGATACCATAAAAGGACCAAACTATGTATCATAGGTAAGGAGGAAGGAGAAGAATCTCAGGATAATGCTATGCACCAGAGCATCAACAGGATTGTAGAAGAAAATGTCACTAAATTAAGGAAAGACTTGCCCATACAAATACAGGAAACACATAGAACACCAAAAAGATATGACCAGAAAGGAAATTCCCCATGCCATATCACAGTAAAAACACCAGATGTTCAAATCAAAAAAGAGAATACTGAAAGCTGCAACAGAAAAACCAAAGGACACATATAAAGGAAGACCCTTCAGAATTACACCTTCTTTTTCAATGCAAACCATGAAAGCCAGAAGAACTTGAACCAAAGTATTCCCAGTAGTACAGATGCTAACCCAGAATTCTTTATAAAGCAAAAATGTCTATTATACTTAAAGGAGAAAGAATATTTCATGACATAAATAGGCTGAAAGAATTCATACACAGAAAACCAGCCCTTCAGAGAATACTTGAAGCAATACAAAGAGTGCAAGAGAGGAAATACTATATCCAAGCGAGCACAGAAAGTACTTAATGAAAGTATAACTATGGAAATACAATCCTAGACCAAGAATGCAAACAAAAACTAAAATGATGGAAACCAATATACATTTCTCAATAATAAGTTTAAATATTAATGGTTGAACTCCCCAATCAAGAGGCATAGACTAGTAGAATGGATTAAGAAGCAAAATCCATCCTTTTGTTGTCTGCAAGAAACCCATCTCACCTTTAAGGACAGGCACTATCTTAAAGTGAAAGGGTGGGAAAAAAAATATTCCAAGCAAATGGTACTAAGAAGCAAGCCAGAGTTGCTATTCTTTTTTTTTTAATTTTTTTAAAATTTATTTTTTGTATGTGTATGAGTGTACTGTCTGCATGTAGGTTTGTGCACTCATGTTGTGCAATGCCACAGAGGTCAGAAGAGGGTCTCGGATTTCCCTGGAACTTGAGTTCTCCTGGAATTAGAGTTACAGATGGTTCTTAGACACTATGTGGGTGCTGGGGATCAAACCCAGGTCCTCTGCAAGAGCAGTCAGTGCTCTTAACCGCTAGGCTATCTCTCCAGCCCCCAGAGTTGCTATTCTAATATCAGACAAAGTAGACTTCAAAGTAAAACTAACGGGAAGAGAGGAAGAGGGTCACTTCATTCTTATCAAAGGGACAATTAACCAAGAAGAAATCACAATCATGAATATATATGCACCACACTCTGGTGCACTGAACCTTGATAAACACAATTCTACAGGGCTTTAAAGCACAGATCAATATCAATACACTAGTAGTAGGGGACTTCAATACCTAACTGTGCCCATTAGAAACAGGTCAACTGTTCAAAGAAAAAACAGAGAGACATCAGAACTGAACAATAAAATACAATACACCAAATGGACCTAAAAGACATTTACTGAACATTCCACCCAAGGACCAAAGAATATATTTTCTATTCACACCCCTGAAACTTTCTCCAAAATTGACCACATACTGGGGCACAGAAGAAAGCTCAAATAATACAACAAACAACAACAACAACAACAACAACAACAAAGGAAATAATTCCTTGCATTGAAAAGACAACAACAAATGAATCCCAACTCCAACAGATAAGAAGAAATAACAAAAATCAGATCAGAGATTAATGAAATAGAAACAAAAGAATCAATGAGTCCAGGAGTTGGTTCTTTGGGGTCTCTCTCTCTCTCTCTCTCTCTCTCTCTCTCTCTCTTGAGACAGGGTCTCCCTTTTAGTCCCAGCTGCCCTGGAACTCTCTATGTAGACGACCAGGCTGGCCTTGAACTTAGAGATCTGCCTGCCTCTGCCTCCCAAGTGCTGGGATTAAAGGTGTGTGCCACCATGCCCTGCAAGTGTTGGTTCTTTGAAAGGATAAACAAGATAGACCTTTAGCCCAGTTAAGCAATAGAAAGAATAACTCCAAATCAACAAAATTATAGAGATGAAACATCAAAAGGAGCCCTAGTAAGTAAATGAACTCATGGAGATTAAACAACAAACTCCTGAATAATGAATGGGTCAAAGGAAAAATTGAGAAAGAAGTAAAAGTATTCTTGGAATTAAATGAAAAGGACAATATACAACACAACAAAACCTCTGGGACACTTTAAATGCAGTCTTAAGAGGGAAATTTATAGCTCTAAGTGCCTACATTAAAAAACAAAAGAGCACCGACTTAACACTGCAACTCAGGACACTTGAAAGACAACAACAATTGAATCCCAAATCCAACAGACAAGAAGGAATAACGAAAATCAGATCAGATATTAATGAAATATAAACAAAGACAACAATACAAAGAATCAATGAGTCCAAGAGTTGGTTCTTTGGTCTTTTTTTTGAGACAGGGTCTCCCTTTTAGTCCCAGCTGTCCTGGAACTCTCTATGTAGACCAGGCTGACCTTGAACGAGAGATCTGCCTGACTCTGCCTCCCAAGTGCTGGGATTAAAGGCTTGTGCCACCATGCCCTGCAAGTGTTGGTTCTTTGAAAGGATAAACGAGATAGACCTTTAGCCCAGTTAAGCAATAGAAAGAAAGAATAACTCCAAATCAACAAAATTAGAGATGAAAGGGGAAACATCACAACAGACAACAAAAAGATCCAGATTATTATATGGGAATACTTTAAAAACATGTTCCAGTCAAGCCTGGTGGTGTACACCTTTAATCCTAGCACTTGGGAGGCAGAGGCAGGCAGATCTCTGTGAGTTCAAGGCCAGCCTGGTGTACAGAATGAGCTCCAGGCCAACTGGGACTAAAGGGAGACTCTGTGACAAAAAGACCAAAAACAAACAAAAACAAAATCAACACCCCCGCCATATGTTCCATTAAATTTGAAAAACTAAAGGAAATGGATGAATATCTAAAATCATGGGAATCACCAAAGCTTAACCAAGAAGAGATCACCAGTTTAAACAGACCCATCACATATGAGGAAATTGAAAGAGTAATACAAAACCTCCCAACTAAAAAAAGCCCAGGCCTAGATGGATTTACAACAGAATTCTATAACACATTTAAAGAGGACCTGCAATCAATATTACTTGTTACTCAAAAGGATAGCAACAGAAGGAATCTCCCAAGTTCCCTCTATGAGGCCAGTATCACTCTAATACCAAAACCAGGCAAAGATACAACCAAAAGAAAACTATAGATCCATTTCCTTGATGAATATAGATGCAAAAATTCTCAACAAAATTCTTGCAAACTGCATACAGGCACACATCAACATGATCAACTTAGATTTATTCCAGAGATGCAGGGATGGTTCAGTATACATATATCAATAAATATCATAAATCATATAAATGGACTCAAAGACAAAAACCACTTGGTCATCTCAATTGATAGAGAAAAGGCCTTTGATAAAATTCAACCTGCCTTTATATTTAAAGTCCAAGAGGGAATCAGACTGGAGGGAACATTCCTCTACATAAGTAAAACTATACACAACAAACCCACAGCCAACATCATTCTAAATGGAGACGAATTAGAAGCATTCTCCTTAAAGTCAGGAAGCTGGCAAGGCTGCCAACTATCTCTACTCCTTTTCAATATAGTGTGTGAAACTTTTGCTAGAGCAGTAAGACAAAAGAAGGAAATTAAAAGAGTACTAATTGGAAAAGAAGAGGTCAAACTATCCCTTTTGCAGGTGATATACCAAGGGATGCCAAAAATTACACCAAAAAACTCTTAGAAACTATTAATAGTTTCAGTAAAGTAGCAGGTTACAAAATTAATCTACAAAAATCAGTAGCCTTTCTACTTGCCAATAATAAGCAGTTCAAGATGGAATAGATTCCATGTATTCCCATTTACAGCAGCCTGAAGAAAAAAAAAAATCTCAGAACAAACCTGACTGAAGACATTAAAGATCTCTAAAATGAAAAATTTAAATCTTTGAGGAAGGACATTGAGGAATACACCAGAAGATTGAAGGACCTCCCATGGTCATAGGTTGCAAGAACCAATATAGTAAAAATGAACATCCTACCCAAATTAATATAGTCAATCCCACTCAAAATCCCCACGACTTTCTTCACAGAATTAGAAAAAAATAATAAAAAAATTCAGAGTCCCAAAAGACCCCAGAAAGCCAAAGCAACCCTGAGCAAAAAGAGTAATGCAGGGGGGATTACTACAACAGATTTCAAACTATATTACAGAGCTATGGTCACAAAGACAGCATGGTACTGGTACAAAAAGACTCATATATCAATGGAATAAAACTGAAGATCCAAACGAGGACATGCAATTTCAGCCACCTGATATTTGACAAAGGAGCCAAGAACAATCAATGGAGGAAAGGCAGTATCTTCAGCAAATGGTGCTGGCAAAACTGGATCACCACTTGTAGAAGAATAAAATTAAATTCTTACCTTTCACCTTGCACAAAAGTCAACTCTAAATGGATCAAAGACCTCAATGTGAAACCTGAAACTCTGAAAATGTTAGAAGAAAACATTGGCAGTAACCTACAATGTATTGGTATAGGAAAAGACTTTCTAAATCAGACAGTAGTTATGCAGGAAATAAGTTAAAAAATCACCAAGTGGGACCTCATTAAACTAAAAAGCTTCTGTACAGCAAAAGAAACAATCAAACAATTGAAGAGAAAACCCATAGAGTGGGAGGAAATAGTCACCAGTGACATATGGCAAAAGTTTAACACCCCGAGTATATAAATTACTCAAAAAACAAAGGACCAAGAAACAAATGACCCAATTAAAAGATGGGCTAAAGATCTGAACAGACACTTCAAAAGAGAAGTAAAGATGGCTAAGAAACATCTTAAAAAGTGTTCAGCATTGTCAGTAATTATGGAAATGCAAACTGGAACCACTTTAAGATTTCATCTTACCTCACTCAGTAAGACTGTCTATGATCAAGAAAACAAATATCAAATACTGGAAAGGTTGTCGGGGAAGGGGGACACTCATTCACTGCTGGTGGAAATTTGTGCAAATCCTATGGAAAGCAGTGTGGAAAACTCTGAAAAGACTAAAAATGAACCTACCATTTGTACACCCAAAGGATGAATCCTATTGCAGAGATATGTGCACATCCATGTTTCTTGCTGCTTTTTCACAATAGCTAAGAGCTGGAAGCAACCTAAGTGTCCCTCAACTGATGAGTGGATAATGAAAATGTGGTACATTTACACAATGGAGTTCTATGCAGTGATAAAGATGACATCATGAAATGTGTAGGTAGATGGATGGAACTAGAAGCTGTTATGCTAACTGAAGTAACATAGACTCAGAAAAACAAATGACATTATGCTGTCCCTCATTGTGGATCCCAGCACCAGATTTTTATATATGAGTATATACCCTGATATAAATGCAGAAATCAGGTAAATGAAAAGAACGCTGGAAGGGAAAGGGAAAGAGGGAACCTGAGACAGAAGGCCGGTAGGTGACAGGTCTTACTAAGGGAGGAATGGATAAGTTATGGTATCTTAATGGGAGGGAGTGGAAGGGTTAGAGAAGGAAAGGGGATAAAGGGGGGGGGGAACACAAGAGAAATGAGGCCATACGACACTGCCAGTATCAAGGGAGAAATGGAGATACTTTAAGTGGAGAAAGCATGGAGAAGACACGGAGGGAGAGCTAGAAACATAAGGGGAGAGAGGAGAGATGAATAATTCCATGCCAGGGGAAATAAAACCCTGAGAAAATCATATTAGTCTAACAATTTACTGAAAAACCAGAAATATAATACCTCTACATGCAAAGATGAAGGCTGCACATCAAGAAACAGTATCAGACAGGAGAAAACTTCCTTTGAGTTATTTGCCAAGGTAACTGAAGCGAATGACATGGGCTATTGCCACAGCCCTTGATTGCCTCCCAGAACCTGAAGGTAAGACTCTATTGCTTTTTTTTTTTTTTTTTTTTTTTTAAGGGTTTCCCTGGAACTTGCTCTGTAGATCAGGCTGGCCTTGAACTCAGAGATCCACCTACCTCTGCCTCCCAAGTGCTAGGATTAAAGGTGTGCGCCACCACGCTCTGCTAAGACTCTGTTGCTAAAGACAGGGCATACTTGAGAGACCGGATCTTGAGCAATGGAGCTGGATCTGACCTGGAAGCCACCACCCCTGAAAGCTAGCTCTCATAGCAGTGGAGAGCACTATGCAAGTCACTAAGGGAGATCATCAATAGATGGCCCAACATCAGCCTCAAGACTAAATATCCACTTCAATGACGAGTACAGAATACACTGGTACAATAGCAGCACTTCTATATTGGGGGAAATGAAAGGCTAACCAATTGAACCTAAAGCCCACTCAGTGGAAAAAAAAGTATCATTCATGTGTGGTACTTTTTTTTTGGTCTTTTTGAGACAGGGTCTCCCTGCAGCTCTGGCTGTCCTGGAACTCACTATGTAGACCAGGCTGGCCTTGAACTCACAAAGATCCGCCTGCCTCTGCCTCCCAAGTGCTAGGATTAAAGGCGTGCGCCACCACACCCGGCTTCATGTGTGGTACTTTTAACAGCCAAATGTACACTCCTCAGGGGAGGAACTGGCACTGGGGAATGAGCAGGCAGAGTAATTTGGTACAAGGGACTCTAGCAGGCACAAGAGAAGGTGTGACCTGAAGGGAGAGGTGATAGTGGGAGGGGGCCAAGGGAGAAGCTGGAATAACTGGCATTAAGACTGACTGAAAAATTATGTATGACACACATAAAAATTCAAAAAATATGCAAAAAGATTTACATATAACTATATATCTTATTCATGTGGACAGAATATCACAAGAATGTTTTATAAAGTCCTGTAAAATGTCTGAACTCACTTATTTGAGGGAGGTTGACCACCACAACAGTGGCATGAGTGAGCTGTCACAGAAGAAACTACTCCTTAGTACAATAAAATCAAAATAGCTGGAAAAATTTGTGTTTTTTTTGACACCAGGTGTTTAGTAACTGGAACTGGCATTTATGTTTTTACATAGGAGAGGCTGGCCTTGAACTTCATCCTGATTTCAACCCTGTAGTGCAGGGATAATAGGCATATACCTTACCTCCATGTTAACAATGTTTTAAGTGAAATTTTTGATGTTAGCCTAGAGATACGGCTTAGTGTTTAAGAACCCATACTGAGGGGCTAGGGAGTTATGAATGGTGTGTCTTGTTTGCTGGAGTTTGAAGTGGGCATGTGAAAGGAGTAAGAGGAAGAGGAGGAGGGCAGGGAGAAGACAGGAGGGGAAAAGCCAGAGAGGAGAGCAAAAAGAAACAGTGGTGGAAGGGGGATCATGGAGAGGACAGAGGAAGAGAAGGGAGGGGGAAAAGGAGGGGAGGGAGATGAGAGAGAGGCCTGGTATTGTCAGCCTAGGGATCCAAGACAAAATGTGTGTGTGAGGTGGAGGGTCAGCCAGGGGAGGTCAGAGCTTTGCCTGTGCAACAATGTCAACAGATGTGTGCTTGGCCAATGCCAAGCTTAGAGTGGTATCAAGTCTCTTCAAAGGAAAGGGCACCCTCAGACAAGTTTCCAATGAACCCTGACTCCTCCTCCCCTCATGAGGCAGTAGCAGTTCCTCCTAATTAAAGCAGCTGGAATTGGGCTTGAAAGTTTGTCTTGCCCTCAGGGCTTTTGTATCAAGGAACAATGTCTTCCACTGACACTTTCTGCCCGATTTTTTTTTTAAAAATTATTTATTCTTATTTGCACAAGTTGTTTCAATTGATGAAAAAGGGCAACAAAGCCCCCATGTGGATGCTGGGAAAGAACTCAGGTCCTCCACAAGAACAGCACGTGCTCTTAATGCCAGAGCCACATCTCCTGACCCTGATCTGGTTTCCCGAATACTGACAGTGTCCCATTGAAGGAGCCTACATTTTCCTTGTAGATCTCCCCTCGGTACTCTCTGTAATATACCCCCTTTGCCACTGGCAGAGGGCTTTTTTTTTTTTTTTTTTTTGGTCTTTTCAAGACAGGGTCTCCCTGTAGCCCCAGCTGTCCTGGAACTTACTCTGTAGACCAGGCTGGCCTAGAACTCACAAAGATCCGCCTGCCTCTGCCTCCCAAGTGCTAGGACTAAAGGTGTGCGCCACCATGCCCGGCTGGGTATTCTTTTATACTCATAGAACCTTACTGTTCAGATTTGACTGATTACCAAAGGCTGGTGCACCCAACCTCAGAGACTGTCTTTCCCCAGAGACCCGAATTATTTGTAAATGGGTCCTCCTGTGTAATTCCAGGCAAAAGACATAATAGATAGTCTCTGATGAATGCAGTCTAATTAATCAGTGTAAGTCTCCAACAGCCAGAGGCAGATGGAACTCTGTGAGATCGAGGCTTGCCTGGTTTCTATAGTGAGCCCCAGACCACATAGAGCAAGAATGAGACCATTCCAAAGTATCCAAGGGAACTGCTTATTCTGAGATGCCTAAGGTGGCTGACAGAAATATCTAGGGGGTATTGTACAGCACCTTACTACCTGGGTGAAGATTTCCCTCTGCCCAATACTACAACTAACTGTGTAACAAAAACACTCCTAAGGTAAATAGTCCCAAGATTTGTGTTAATATAAGAAAAGAATGAAAAAACCAGAAGATATTTTACTTCCACTATTCTAAAATAACTACTGGAATCAGTAGACATTAACTGGGTCTGTCACACTCTTTGTCACCCTCCATACTGGGGCAATTGTGAAAGAGTGAGCTGAACGCTTAAACAAAAGGAAACAATGCTGACAGAATGCACAAGGCCCATGCAGACTCTATCAGACAAAAACCCATCCTAGATCAGGGGAAACAGGAAGCAGGCCATAAGCCTAGCCAAGGAACTATTGGTAAATTACTGCAACGAGGGAGAGTTGATCTTCTTTCCAGGAGGAACTGTACATAGGCGGACTAGACTACAGTGGATGAACTAGCACCAAGGGTCATCTGGGTACATATGCTTCACTGGATAGAATTAGACATATATGACAGAATTCATGAAATCTGGTGGTGGTAGGTGCCAGTGAGAGGATGGGGAGGGGGTCTATATTTGAATAAGATATATTATATGAAACGCACAAAAACTAAAAACAGAAAATCCTTAAACAACAAATAATTAACTTAATTTTTGAGACTAAATGGCCTTGGACTGAGTGTTTGGCAAACAGCCCTGAAAAAGACCTAGGATTGTCCTGTCTGACATGCTACACGGATCAACAGACCTGGGAAGAGCCACTGACCTTCCACCATGGAGAACAAGATCAACTTCTCAGAAATTATGTGCTGGCCTCATGTAACTCTGGTTTCTCTTAGGTTACAAGGCTTTCTCTTCCAGCCCTCTCCACTGCCAGCCAACCACAAAGATGCCAGAGCCACACAGATAAGGAAAGAAACCCTTCTACTTGAACTTCTAGCACATTCTTTCCAGCCTGGGACTCAAGTTAAATGCTGCTAAAATGCTGGAAAGAGAAAAAGGTGGAACTGATTCAGAAGGAGCAGATTCTGGTATTGTAAAACACAGAAATAGCTGTTTGGGCAGAGGGGAAGGAGAAGTTGGAAACAGTCCAGTCAAATGAAGAAGGCTGCTGACAACATTACACAAAGAAAATGCACAATCTTACCACAAAGAACCCTTTGAAATGGAAGACTACAAAAACCAGTTTGTAGTGTTTTTATTATGGGAAAATATAATAGCCAACTTGGAGACTAATGTAACTAAAACACTGTCTAATCCAACATTGGGATCAAATACTCTCTCAGTGTATGAAATAAGAGAAATTGTCAGGACTGAGTGGCAGGAATGAGAGAAGCTCATGTGGTCTAGGTCCCACTGAGATGGACCTCCCCAGCCCTAGGGATGGGATGTATGATCTTCTCTTCCAGAAGTACATGACCTGGGGAAACCCATCTTGAACATCCCTGTCCTTTCTGTTCCTTGCCACAAAAGGCCTGAAGCAAGACACACCCTTCAAGCCCAACTATTCCAGCTCCTTAGATCAGCTGTAGCTATAGCACCTGCAACAAAAGGGGAGAAGGAATCAAAACTCATTAGAAACTTGTCTGATGAGGGCTTCCTTTCCTTTGAGGAGACCTGACACCACTTCAACCTGAGAACTGCCAGAGCACGTATCTGTTGACATTGTGGTGGATGATTACTAGAGGACGAACTGTCCAGCTGGGGTGGGGCCCGTGCTTCTGTTCCACTAGCTCTTCCTTTCACTATAGCATATTCAGGTTACTAAGTTAACTTCAGCTGTCTCTTAGAAAAAGGGATTCTGGGGGCTGGAGAGATGGCCTAGTGGTTAAGAGCGCCGACTGCTCTTGCAGAGGACCCGGGTTCAATCCCCAGCACTCACATGGCGGCCAAGAGCCGTCTGAAACTCCAATTCCAGGAGAACTCCAGTTCCAGGGGAGTCCGACACCCTCTTCTGACCTCCACGGCATTGCACGTCATGGGTGCACAGACTTGCATGCAGACAACACATTCATACACATACGGAAAATAAAATTAAAAAAAAAAAAAAAGAAAAAGGGACTCTGACTCTAAGAGGGTCATTTGACACTCACATGGAGTCAATTTCATTAGAAAGGAGCACCTGATGAGTTTAAGGTTAGAAACCAAAGAGCAGGGCTGGAGAGATGGCCTAGCGGTTAAGAGCACCAACTGCTCTTGCAGAGGACCCGGGTTCGATCCCCAGCACCCACAAGGCGGCTGAGAACTGTCCATAACTCCAATTCCAGGAGAACTCCAGTTCCAGGGGAATCCGACCCCCTCTTCTGACCTCCGAGGCTTTGCACAACACGGGTGCACAGACCTACATGCAGACAGTATATTCATACACATAAATAAAATTAAAAGAAAAAAAGAAGAAACCAAAGAGCAGCAGGACTTGAGTCAGTGCTGTTCTGCTGATTTAGCATAAATGAGATTCCAGACTGGAATACACACATACAAACTGTACCATACATACACACAGAGGCACATTACCTATTATATATTATAGCTAACACAGATTTGTGCATTTCACTAGAGACAATATTAACTGTACTGAAGAGCAACTGGATGCCATTAGTAAATGGCATGGGGAAATAACCTATCCCTAAGCATGATGTTAGCAGGAGAAAGGTGTGTAGATGATAGGAGACCAGTGCTGTCCTTTCATTCCTCATAATACAGCATCTGCTGGCAACATTACAATGGCTCTTCAGGCACAAACCATTTGGTCCAATGAGCCACCTGAAAATTCAAAATAAATGATCTCTTTTCTGATCTTAAGGAACAGTGGTTGCCAAGTAGAAGGGTAAAGACCTCCTTTGTATAGTTCTTGGACTCATGACCAAATTTGGATGTTGTATAATCCCATGCATGGGTGATTAATTGAAGATCAATTGAAACAGTGACAACTGAAAAAATTCCTACATCTTTTCACAATTTGTTAGTAATGAGAACCTCAGAGACGGAAAGTTAGGCAAGGCTAAGTGAATTTTAAAAACTCAAATGGTATTGTAAAAGAGGAGGATGTCTTGGAAAATGCCAATGAATTTGCATTAAATGGTTAACACAGAAAGAGAATACCAAGTGTAAGGAAATCTGTCAAGATACAATAGGCAAAATGCCTGCAAGTCAGTATTTTTCTGTGATCAATGTAGGTACTCAAGATTGTATCCTGTGCCCAATGTCACATCCTCGTCTCAAGAGCTGAACTTTGCTTATCAACTGTGCTCTTTTGAATTAGTCAACCATGTAAGAATGGGAGGCCAAACTCTGACCATTTAGAATTAGGCACAGGATCCTTTGCCTTGGACTTAAAAACCCAGCTGAAACCCTGCCTAATGTACTTTCCTGCTTCACTTAAAGTTGTTACAGCCTTTTGTAGAAGTGAAGCATTTCTAATACTAGCCCATAATAAACACCCAGTCCACTGAAGAGGGAGACTATTATTTGGTAACCCTGGATGGATTTTATCTGGCAGTACTCTTTTATTTATTTTTTTTTAATCTGGCAGTACTGTTGCCTTTTGCCTGTATCCTTCTCTATAAAAACAAGAAGTAGGGACTGGAGGGATGGCTCAGACCATAAGAGTGTGTACTACCTCTTCACAGGAACTGAGTTCCATTCCCAGCACATGTGGGGCAACTTACAAGTGCCTGTGACTCCAGCGCCATGTACATTGCACATGTCCTCAGGCACCTGCACTTAAGGACACAACCCCATTCCACACAATTTACAAAACTTTAAAAGAATTAAAAATCCATCAGGGACTGGAGAGTCAGCTCACTGGTTAAGGGCACTTGGTGCTCCTGAGGGAACTTGGGTTTGGTTCACAGCACCCATATGGTGGAACAACTGTCCAAAACTCATTTCAGGGGATCTAACACTTCCTTCTCTCCTCTGAGACACTGTATGTATGGGTGCATTTGCATTCAGGGAGAAAAAACACTCATATGCATATGATGAAAATAAAGAAATAACAAAGAAGCCTAAGTAGGTCCTCTGAGGAAAAGTTGGCATGATTTTTTGTTTTATGGCAGGGAAGCATAGGAGATGCTTTACTCTGTTACACTATGTGATTTGGGATATGCACACCCCTGTGCTTATAATAGTACACTTTAACCTGCACCTCCTATGCACACTGGCTTGTCTCCAAACAATGCAGCTAGCAACCTCAGAACCCCTGAACTCTCACCTGCATCAGGTTACACATACACCCCTGTCTGAACTATGGTATAGGATTCCCTACCCCCGGTAACATCAAATATAGATAATCCCTATTCACTTATATTACAATGACTCTGGGTATGAGGAATGTAGGACCAATCCAGGCTCAACTGGCCTGGGGAGAATCACTTATTCATCATCTTATGTCTATGTATAATTGACATGCATATGACTGTAAGCAGATGCATTGTAGGAAAGGAATTGTACAGTAAGAAAACTGTATAAATGACATAATCTGTCAAGTCAAGGGGACTCACCCTCCCAAATTCAGCTACCACATCCTAGTCCTCTTGAACCCCATAAAAAGAAGCTCCAAACAATAATTCAGCCTTGAGTGTCCTCAGTCATGGGCCTGCTGTCAGTGTTGACACTGTCTCCCTCTCTAACCTATTCTATGGCTTCATATTTGGTAAAGAACTGAGCTCTTAAAGAGACCAGGAATGTGGAAACACCCAGCCCCACAGCAAAAATGGGGAAGTTTTGTCTGTTTGTTTTTCCAGAGACAATTATGTGCAGTCAAGGCTGGCTTTGAACACAGTTGTAGGGCTGGAGAGATGGCTCAGGGGTTAGGAGAACTGGATAGTCTTCCAGAAGAACTGGGTTCGGTTCCCACCACCAAACCTTCTTACTACAGTTCCATGTGATCTGCCCTCTAGGCACTGGATGACATGGCTGCTCTTATATACATGCAGGCCAAACAGCCATACACATAGAAGAAAAATCTAAAAAAGAAAGAAATGGTTTGTACCTTGGCATGGCCTTGATCTCCTGATCTCCTGACCTCCACGTCCTGAGCCTGGGCCTGGACAGGTGCACCTCCCCTTCCTTATGTAGAAAGCAGCACTGTGTGGATGCAAGGCAAACTCTCCCCTGAGCTACTGGTACAACTACCTGTAATTACATGTCCACGAGCTCTGACCTGTTCTGGCCTCCAGATAACGCAGTGCCCATGCTGACACGTTTACATTCACACACACACACACTCCTAGGACAGGCCACAGGCGCTACACTGCCGCGGCCCTCAGTCTGGGGGAGGCAGATTCCCTGGCCTCAGGGAGCAGCAGGGCGCCGGAACCCACCACCTTCCCAAGCCATGCTCCAGCAGCCCCACGCCCCGGGCCGCAGATCAGGGGCCGAAAACCCCGCATCCCCGCCGCTGCCGCTCCACAACCCTAACCCCCCACCCCCTTTGCGCCCTCCTGAGCCCAGGAGCCTTGGACTCCTGCAGACAGAGCTTCCAAAGCCCCCGCAGCCCAGCACTGCCCGACAGAGGAGCCGGAAGGCGGGGAGCGGACACAGCCTTCTCCCCGTCAGGACGCCGCTCACCAGCTCCTGATTCCCCGACATCCCGCCGTCTCCGCGCTTCTCCCCGGGGCAGAGTCTCCTCCAGACAGGAAGGCACACACAACCTCAGAACAGACTGGACTCTAGGAACAGAACTAGAGAGAAAAGAAAGAAAGTTTCAGGAAGCCGGTTGCCAGTCTCTGTGAACCCGATTGGACCCAGAATCCTACGAAAGTGCCTCGGATTGGTAGGGATTTCAGGTCCCGCCCCCTCAAGCTCTGAGTGACAGTATGTTCTCCCAATGGGAAGGAAATAAATCTTGCCAAGCTCAGGGCCATCCAACATGCCTCAGAGGAAAAAGGCCTTGGTTTCCGGAATTCTCTCCTGGATTCCTCATGGTGGAAGTAGAGAAATGATTCCACCAAGTTCTCCTGTGACCTCCAGAAGTGCCCTAGGCCTCCTGTGTTTTATAAACAAGCAGATATATGTTAATGAATTAAAATTTCTTACCCGTATTTAATTTTTTTTTTTTTTGGGTCTTTTTCGAGACAAGTCTCCTGTAGCCCAGCTGTACTGGAACACTCTGTAGACCAGGCTGGCCCTCGAACATCAGAGATCCGCCTGCTCTGCTCCCAAGTGCTAGGATTAAAGGCGTGCGCCACCACACACAGCTATTTTTAATTTATTTTTTTTTTTGTGTGTGGTATACGTGTTTTCCTGCTGTCAGGTTGTTAGATCCAGAGGCATTGAAATGCAGAGACTACCTAAGACTGGTGGTGCCCAGGATCCTGCCCTACCAGGCCAGTCTTTAGCTATGCTAAAACAGGCCATCAAATCTTCCGCCTTTTTGGAAGCCAGACTCCAGACTCCTGCAGAAGTGCGCTTTACGACCCCCCCCACTCCATCCCCACCTTCTCCACTTTCCCAAGTCAGACGCCATTCTGGGCTTGGCTCCTTCTCTCCCCTAAGCCTAGCCCCGGCTACTCTGAATTAAACTTTGCTCGAAGAACTTAGACCTCGTGGCTTTTCATTCCGGGGGGAGCGCGCCATAACCTTACGTCTGGTGCCGTGACTCGGATCGCCTTTTTTTTCCCCGCCCCCCCCCCCTCGGAGCAGCTTCGGAGTAGCGTCGGTAAGCCAGACAAGACCGAGGCCTCCTGACAACATCCACCAGAATTCGGCCACAGGTACCCTCTCTCCTCTCCTTATCTACCATACTCTTATTCCCGTGTGACTGTGAGGTGAAAGTTGAGTGCGTGTTCTGGTTCCACGCTTCTCGGGCTACGGAATCTGATCGGGCCCTAACCCGCGGTTCCCCAAGTCGTTTAACTCATCGGGCACTCATCACACTCGGGATGACCAGCACGGGGTTTATAAGTGTGGCCCTCATGGGTTGCTTTAAGTCGCCTAGCGGGCGGCCGGCCGGATGGGCACCTGAGTGAGGGGAGATTCCATCTCCACCAACTACTCTTGTGGTAACCCTGTGTATGTTCTGCCCCCTCTAGCTGCCCCCTCTGCCTCGACACTTCCTGTTTCTAACTACTGCTCCCTCCGATCTTCTTTTTCCATTCCTTTTAGTCTCCCGTCTGTTCCGTTTTGGATCCCTGAGTGCTGGCTAAGTCAGGGATCCTCTCCGATTTTCCCGTGTCCAGTTTGCTGTCTATTACCAGGACGCTGGGGACAGACTCTGGACCCGAATTTTTGGCCTCTTCTGTGACTTTTGGGACGCCGACTTCACAGACGTGCAAGCCCCGATTTCAGAGATTCCCACACTGGTCACACAACCTGGGGCTCTGAGCGCCCACCTAGATCTAAGGCAGGACGCGCCTTAGGTCTTGCCTGGGTTCTGAGACTAAAAGAATCTATTTCCTTCCTACAGACCCTCTTCCTCTCTCTCTCTCATCTCTCTCTCTCTTCTCTCTCTCTCTCGTCTCCTCCGCCCCCTCTCCCTCATCCCTTCCCTCTCTCCTCTCGCTCTCCTTCGTTCTCCCCATCTCCTCCATTCCTCTGACTCCTAATATGGGAGCCCTCATAAAACTTAAACAGAGGCCCTGGGCCTACACCCTTGGAGTGTCTCCTTACACTCTTTAAGTACCTTAGATCTCCAAATTCTCAGCTTTGAGACACTTCTGCCAGCGCTCTGGTGAATGGTCAGAACGCTTTGCGTGTACAGGCATTTCTTTGCCCTTCACTCATGTCCCTCTCTATTCCTCTCAAGATCCCATCCCCACCTCCCTACACAACTAGACCATGAACTCCACCTCTGCTTTTGACCTTGGGTGGCCGACGACCTAGGCTCGCTCCTTGTGTGTGTGTGTTCTTTGCTTCTCTCCTCTCTCGTCTCTCTCTCTCTCTCCTTCTGCTCTCTCTTCTCTCTCTCTCTCTCTTTTATTCTATTAATAGCAGGTATTATGCACAACGCATCAGATTTCCCTGCTCCCCAGTCCACCATCCTTCCAGAGTTTGTAAAGAACGGTCTGTGCTGCAAAGCACAAGTAAACATAGTCTATTTTCCCCTAACACAAATGTCTTAAACTGCTAAGTAATCTTGTGTGAAATGTGACAATGAAATTAAGTTCTACAGCCCTAGGACAAGGAAAGGAAACAACTTTCAAAAGGGAAAAAGGAGAAATTTTCGCCACTGTCCAGAGTTAATGGATACAGTTAAGGTGTGTCTTCCAACCTGTCTGGTGTTAATAACCGTTTGTCCATAACCGTTCTTTTCAATTTGTCTTTGTAACTGTCATGTGTCCATGTTCTGTTTTTTTTGCTCAAAAGAAAGTGGCCACTTCAAACATTGTTTTATTCTATGCTTGGTGCACAAACAAAAAATTAATTTAAGTTTTATTTTGGCTAATGCCTCTAAAACTTTTTTTTTTCCAAAAGGGCCTGATTTGACCCGGTCCCTAGGTTTCTACACTGCTTATCTGAAGTTTTTATTCTATATCTGGCCAAATTATTTTTTCCACAGGTATTACAACTAAAAAATTTTCTTTTCACAGTTTTTTCTTGTTTCAGATTGTCGAAACTGATTTTTTGACCCTTACATGTTCCTAACACTTTTTTTTCTCTCCTGTGCTATGCCACGTCCTTTCCTGACCAGAGACACTTTTAAAAAAATCCCTGGATTCCATTCATACTCCTGGTAACTTTGGACAGTGACACATTGCTTCCCATAGATACCTAGAACTGTAATCTTCCCTACACCAATAAACAGCCTAAGTACCTTTGATCTTGTCAGTTCTTTAATTATAATATATAAATATTCTGTTTTTTTTCCATCACTTGTTAAAGTATTTCAAGTAAGTCATAGTTTTAAACCAAAGGTACAAGATGTCTCTTAGCCTTAGCAGCAAATTATCAGAGCTGCATGTTTTAAATAAATCTAAAGGTGTTTTTTCCAATAGCATATGAAGTTCAATACAACTAGCTAGGATAAGAATCTCTTAAAGAAACTGTAGTGTATAAATAGTGTGTAATGACATTGTTTAACCAGCAATGATTAAGAATCTATCTGTATGATTACAAATGCATTGTGCCTTTTGCTTAAGCACAAACTCTTACAAAGTGTCATCGCCAAATGTATTTATTTAGCAAACCTTATTTATGAGTGTAGCATGAAGTACTGTTCACTTTTAATAAATTCTATAATGTAATTATGCGCATTATACAAGATAAGTTGTGTTCCACTACCAGTGTACTATAATACCTAGTTACAGCCTCAAATTGAAACAGACATATAGTTACCCACATATACTAAAAATGTTTTGTATATCTGTTATACTTTGCACATGTTATTTTTAAGTATCTTTGGGAAAAAATTAGTTTTGCTTCGGTGACCACACGGATCTGAAATGTAACCAATTGGTGAGCCCTAGAGTATTATCTGTTCCTGTCTGCTGTGGTGATGTGACAATGGCCCGCCCCCTTTCCCTTCCTTTTCAAAGCTATAATTCAAAAATCTGTGGCAAGATGATATGGCTTCATATTGAGAAAGGTAACTTTTTTAACCCCCTTATTATCTTGGGTTTGTTTCATGGCCTATGTTAGAAACTTTTGCCTTGCATGGTTTAAATCATTGTACTTTGAGTACTTAGCTTCATAGACCTTAAAGAAAAATTGTAGGGACCTTTACATGATAGGTTATGGTTTCAACTTGATTACCTGGAGCTGAGGAAACCTTCAATAAATTGCCTTACGTTGGACTGGCCTGTGGCATTGTGGGCAATGCCATCCTTGGACCAGATATTTCTATTATTGTATACAATAAGGCTGAGAATACACCTAGCATCCTTTCCTAGCCTGTAGTACAGCTACTACCACGGCACCACCAGAGCTTTTATTATACTTGTCAGAATATTTTTGCCACTAGCAATTAAACTTTATTAGACTTAGTTCAATGTTCAATAGTTTTACTTAGGTGTTTATGGTAATAGTACCAAATTAATTCAAACAATCTTCTTAGAGGTTTATAACAACCACACTTAAACTCTACTCTAATCTGATTTGGCAAGAGGGATTTGATGGGACAATATTTAGGCCCCCACCCTCTGAGGTCGACTTGGGTCCTAGGGTCCTGCTTCGACAACTTTGTAGCATGTCCTGTAGCAATGCGAGTCACCAGTCATATGACCCGAGCCCATGGAAGTCTTGGAGAATTCACTTAAGGGACTTCATCCTGCCAGTGTCCATCAAAGGAGAGAAAAGTTCTCTATAGAGGAGAGACTCCTCATGCCTCAATGGGAAGCTCTGGTCAAGCAAGGCCTGACCTTGTCCTCGGCATAGATGGAACTGTTGAAGAGAGCCAGGCACAAGGCCGAGATGACCCCTAAAGGACCAGAACCTCACTGACCTTCTAACACCAAAACAAACTTTCATTTATCTGAGTTAACTGGGTTTGTTTTAAACACCCCAACAGGAGACTCTAATCTACAAGAAGTTAGTCAGAGAAATCAGGTGGAGATGACCTTACTGTAGTCATGTTAGAAATATCTCGAGACGATAGATGACAGATCTAATGTGCAATGCCAGAACAATACCACCTTTTATATTCTCATGGTTATGGCTCTCATGTCTGGAGCCGCCGTGTATTAAAGCTGGCCCTCATTCTAGAGCTCTGTGTACTAAACTTTTTCCAATTCCTCGAAATGTGCCTTCTCCCTCTGCAATCCCTAGACGGGACCCTCAATTGCTAATGCACCCTGTTGCCCCCTGTTTGTACTGTGAAGTCCCTGCACTGGTATACTCATGTAAGACTCAACCAGCTTGTCCTTTCAGTTGCAGAGAAAACATCCACTAAGTACTGGCCACTATCGATCTGGACCAAACCCACCGGGCAGAGTACCCCAAGCAGCCAAAATAAAAAACTGAACTCTAACCCTCCAGCCTGACAGCTGTTCCCCCAGGACTCCGCCCCCGATCAGCTCTGAAGCAGATACAGAAGACAGAACTCCGCCCTTGTTCCCATAGAAACAAAAGGCTGGAATGTCAGGTTGTTAGATCCAGAGGCATTGAAATGCAGAGACACCTAAGACCGGTGGTGCCCAGGATCCTGCCCTACCAGGCCAGTCTTTAGCTATGCTAAAACGGGCCATCAAATCTTCCACCTTTCTGGAAGCCAGACTCCAGACTCCTGCAGACTGCGCTGCCCACCCCCACTCCCATTGAATCCCATCCCCACCTTCTCCCTTAAATTCCCAAGTCAGACGCCATTCTGGGCTTGGCTCCTTCTCTCCCCTAAGCCTAGCCCCGGCTACTCTGAATTAAACTTTGCTCCGAAGAACTCAGACCTCGTGGCTTTTCATTCTGGGGGGAGCGCGCCATAACCTTACACCTGCATGTAAGCGAACGCATGCATGCAGTGTCCTCAGAGGACATCAATAGAGGGCATCAGATTACCTGGTACTGGAATACTAAAGAAGAGAAGTTACGGAGACCTACCATTGGCAGAGAGCTTATAACGAAGCCCATTACAGAGTTTAATTCAGGGTAGCCAGAGCTGGGCTCAGGGGAGAGGTAGAACCAAGCCAAGCCCAGAATGGCGTCTGGCTTGGGAATTTAAGGGAGAAGGTAGGAGCGGGATTCAGTGGGAGTGGGGTGGGTCGGAATCTGGAATCTGGCTTCCGAGGGGCGAGGTGGAAGATTCTTGAGTAATCAGGGGTGGCCTTCTTTAGCATAACCAAAGGCCATGCCTGGTAGAGCAGGTTTTTGGACCTCCGGTCTTAGGTGTCTCTGCATTCCAATGGGCTTCTGGATCTAACAACCTGACAGAAACCAGGAAAGAAGCAAGAATTCCCGTATGATTCATATTTACTATGAACTTTACCAAGATCCAGATAATATTCCTTTTATCTAGAGGTATTTAATTCGAAAATGACAACAAACCAGGACTAAAGCCTCAATATGAAGACACTGGGGTGGAGCTCATTCTCTTCTCCAGACGTTACTGGTTGTCTTGAATAGGAACATCAATGATTCTTCACAGTGTCTAGTGCTAAAATGGCTTTGTGAATCAAAGTCTGGAATCCCAGTTTGGCCTTATGTGGGTAATAGTTTAGAGCTGTGCCTCCTTCTTCCATCCCTCACAGGATCTCAACTGTTTAAAAAGCAGGTGTTGCAATTCTAAGATCTGACAAAATAGGCTTCACATTAAAACTAATCAGAAGAGATATAGAGGGTCAGTGCATTCTCATCAAAGGATCAACTGACCAAGAAGATATGATAATACTATGAATACATAAGACAGTAGAATTTAGTTTTTAAATTTATTTTATCAATCTTTTTGACACAGGGTCTCCCTAGAGCCTGAGCTGGCCTAGAACTCACTATGTGGACCAGGCTGGCCTTGAATTCACAGACATGCACATGCCTCTGCCTCCCAAGTGCTGGAATTAATGGCTTGTCCCAACAAACTCGAAACGTTCCAATTTTAAAACTCCCCCAGTCTACCAAATTCAACACTTTAACTATTCAATGTCTTTCTTCTTTTAAATTTTCTTATTTATTTTTTAATTTTTATTTATTCTTGTAATGTGTATGAATGTACTGTCTGCATGTAGTTTTGTGCACTCATGTCGTGCTATGCTGCAAAGGTCAGAAGAGGGTATCAGACTCCTCTGGAACTGGAGTCAAAGAAGGTTCTCAGCCACCATGTGGGTGCTGGGGATCGAACCCAGGTCCTCAGCAAGAGCAGTCGGCGATCTTAACTGCTAGGCCATCTCTCCAGCCCTCAATGTCTTTCTTAGAACTTTCTTAAATGTGGGCTTCTATAAATTACAAAACAAGTAGCACCTTATTTTCAAAGGAAAGACTCAGGCACACCTAAACAAACCAAACTCCAGCAAAGTAGCTCAAGGCTGGACATCTGGGATTCACACACAATCTTCTGGGCTACATTGGGCATCAGCAGCTCCATTTCTGTGGCTCTGTCATCCATGACTCACAGACCTGATCTTGCAGGCTCAGGCCAGTTCTATCCTACACCTGCTGCTGCTGTCGGTGTTTGCCCTAAGGTCCAGCATCTTCAAAAAGCTGAGGACTCCACTGAAACTGAGGCTGCATCTTCACCAATGGGCCCTTCTGGCCTCTCAGGTGGCAAAGCCTCAGATTCTCCCCATGGTTCCTTCAATCCATGGGCCTTCCCTGGAACTGGAGATGAACTGTGACCACCTTCAAAACCAGAACTATCCAGCTTGAGATGGAGGCTCGGACACACTCTGCACCACAGCTTCTGTGTGCTGACTTTGAGGAAATACTTCCCAGAAGATTTTCCCACAATGATGTGGCTTCTTGTTACAGCTGATTTTTCAGCCCCAGCTAGCCAGCATCAATTGTCCCAGCAAAGCAAAGATTTCATTTCAGTGTTTCTATTGTTTTTGTTTTTCCTTGGTACAGGGTCTCCCTACAGCCCTGGCTGGCTTGGAACCCACTCTGTAGACCAGGCTGGCCTTGAGCTCACAGAGATCTACCTGCCTCTGCCTCCTGAGTGCTAGGATTAAAGGCGTGCACCACTATGCCCAGCTCAAAGATGCTTCTTAGCTGCCATGTGGGTGCTGGGAATCGAACCTGGGTCCTCTGCAATAGCAGTTGGTGCTCTTAACCACTGAGCCACCTCTCCAGCTCCTTCTATTCTCTTCTTAATCACAGCTGATTCTTCAGACCTGGGTGACCAGAAACCATAGATTCTGAATTTAAAATACCACACAAGTAACCCTGATAGTCTCAGCTTCCATTTGAACCTTGAAAAGCCAGGCCTCCATTGTCCACAAGTATTTCAGCAGAACTGTTACAAGCTCCACAGCCTCAGTTCATTAAAAAATTAAAACAAAAGTTTTAAATGCTTTAATAATCCTCCCCAAAACAACTAGGTCAGGATTGTCACAGCAATAGCCTACCCTCTGCTATCCCTTTCTATTGAAGTCTGCCTTCAAGTGCTGTGATAAAACACTCTGACTAGTAAGTATTTGGGCAGAAAACAGTCAATTTGCTTTACAAGTTCAGTCCACCATCAAGAGAAGCCCAGGCAGGAACTCAGAGTGGGAACTTGAAGGCAGGAGCCGATGTACCGTCCATTGAGGAATGCTGCTTACTGGAATGCTGCCTTTACCCCTGGTCAGCCTGCTTACTTATACAACACAGAAGGACTGGCCCAGGGGTGGTACTAGTCACACTGGGCCAGGCCCTGATATAATATAGTTCATTTTTCAAAATAAAAGTTGTGTTCAACAGTATATATACTGATGACATATGCCAATTGCTTGAAAAAGAGTGGGCTTGTAATTTCCAGTTTAGATGTTCAATATTACTAATAGTAAACTGTGAATTACTGTGTGACTCTGGTGATATGGGCCTCAGGCATTTTGTTTGGAAAGATGTTTTTGGTGGTTAGACTTGTATTACATGTTCATAGAGTCCTAATAATATGATGATATTGAGAGTGTTCAGATATCATACTACCTAAATTGACAAGGCGAAATGTTTAATGGAGTTTAAAAATGAAAAAGCAAACAGTGAAAACCAAAGGTGATTCCAAGTTGAAAAGGACATCAGAGAGGATTGTGGGATTATACAAATGTGTGAATCTTCATGAGAAAGTGGAGCAGTGTCTGTTGGTCCTCAGCACCCTAGGTGCTGATGCAGGCTCTGCATGCTGGATGCAGACACTGTATTTTTTCTATGATATAAGTTAATGCTACCTGCAATTACTCTTTTACTGTGTACTTCATTTTCATTGATCCCGGGAACTAACATCTCAGCACTGCTGCACTGTCCACTGTAAATTCTCTCTGTGCTTGAGAAAAGCATGGTTTCAATTATACAAACTGTTCCTATTCAGGCTGGCGTATTTATTTCCCACACCATATTAGGTGCCACAGGTTGTGTTTAAGTTCTCTTAAGTTTCTGGGAGAAAAACTAAACACACCTTCAGTGAAAATATTTTCATACATTAACCACACTGTTTGGATCTCTACCAGCTAAAATGCAAAGAGTAATGTGTAATGATGTTTGTAACATAAAATGTAGAAAAATATAGGCATAAATGCCTCAGGTTCACCAAAGTTGGAAATAGTCAGAGATAAGACTCTACCTTTTTCCTCACCGATATGTAAATGGATTCCAAAAGTAGTGTTCATATATGTCAATGCCTATTGAGTCAAGTGTGTGTACCCAGATGTCCCTAGGTGTGAGTCCATCTATTGGATCCTGTTTGACATGTCTAGGGTCACTCCCTTTAAAAAGATTAAATTTCCATTACCCAGCAGTGAAAAGCTGTCAATATTTATTTGCCAAGTTGTGGCAACCTGCCCATTTTCCCAGGTCTATGATTTTTTGTCTGACAGAGTTTTCATGGGTCTTGTGCATGTTGTCACCATTCCTGAAAGTTCATATGAGCAAGGTTCCAGGAGCCTGTGAGAATGCATTTCTTTATGGCTGTGCACCACCTGACCTGGCTCTAGCAATCTATTCATGCTTTCTTCCGCATTGGATGCTGGGCCCTGTGTGGATGCAGGTTAGGATAGGAGTCATCTCCAGGGACCCATACCTTGCAGTCTCTTATTCTTTATACATTGGGAAGTTGCAGCATTTTTTGTTTATCACCCACTGTTGATGAGGTAGTCTTGCTGACGAGAGTGAAAAGATGCATTAGAATTCCCTCTACCCCCTTGTTCCACTATATTTTTTGTAAGCCTTCTGTATATAGGTTCCATTTTATTTATTTATTTATATTTATTTATTATTTTTTATGTGTATGAGTGTACTGTCTGCACATAGGTCTGTGCACCCAGGTCGTGCAATGCTGCAGAGGTCAGAAGAGGGTGTCAGATTCCCCTGGAACTGGAGTTAAAGACTGTTCTTAGCCACCAATGTGGGTGCTGAGAATCAAAACCTGGACCTCTGTAAGTGCAGTCAGTCCTCTTAGCTGCTGAGCCATCTCTCCAGCCCCTATAGGTTCCATTTTAGATGTGTCACTCATGGTTGGGCATCTCACAGACACTGATTCTCTGGGTGTGACCTGTTAGGGAACTTTGTAATGGTCTCTGTTGCCAAAGAAGCTTCTTTGATGGGTGGTGACAGACATACTTGTGAAAATATAAGGATCCATATTTAGCTAAGTGCAATAAATTATGTTTACCTAGGGATATGATAGACTCAGGGTTTTCTCTAAGATATATGACCTCTCAAACCATATGTATTTGGCTATATTTACAGGCCCCATATGAGTTCCTTTGCATTGAGTGGGCTCTATGTCCAATTAAGGAGCTGTTGATTAACCCCCAAGATAAAAGTGCCACTATCACACCAATATAGTTTGTTGTGTGACTATAAGGATTTAAAGCAGGGTTGGACCATTGATTGATTTTCTCCCTCCAGAGCTTGCATAGTGTCCTCCAACACAATGAAAGCTAATGTTCAGGATGGCCACTTCCAGGTCAGTTCCAGCTCCAAGTCCTCTGTCAAGTATTTCCTATCTCCAGCTGTAGAGAGTTTACCTTCAAGTTCTGGGAGATAATCAAGGGCTCTTGCACTAGTCTATGTACTTTTCAGATTCCCTTTAACCACCTTGACCAACAAAAGAGCAGGTTTCTCCTGTCTTACATTGTTTTTCTTGTTATATAGTCTTCCTGTATATAGACATGTACAGATATTGTATGTGTACTCATGTACATATATTGTATGTGTATATTTCAGTAGGGTTTTAAGCTAATACATTTCCCTCTGGTTTTTCTCACCAGCTAAGCATTATTTATCCCTCATGTCTCTCTGAATGCGTTGTCCTCCCCCCTCCCTCTCCAGTTGTTTTCCACATTATCCACATTTTCCCCTGCACACTACCTGTCTCCTGTGATTCTCACTCTCTTCAGCTCCTTCTTCCCATTTACACCACTGTTCCTGGTATAATTCTCCCTTTTCACCTTCCTATTTAATACCAGAAAATTTTCCATATCCCCTTGCTAACATCTGTTTCCTACTGTCCCTCTCTCTCAAGCTACTCATTTCCTTTTACCTCTGTGGTTTCATTTCATTTTTCTGGCTCCTGGAGTTATATGAGAATGACTCATACATAAGGATTTTGTGCTAAGTTCCATAAATGGGGGACAATATATGTCACTTCCCTTCCTTTTGCTATACAGAAGCTTTTTAATTTAGTGAAGTCCCACTTCTGAATTGTTGAGCTTAAATCCTGAGCAACTGATGTCTGATTTAGAAAGTCCTTTCCTGAACCTTTGCCTAGTAGGGTACTGCCTATGTATCCTTCTAACTGTTTCACAGTTTCAGGGTGCACATTCAGGACTTTGATCCACTTGGGGTTGCCCTCTTTGATGGTGAAGCATACTGTTCCAATTTCATAACTCTATATGCGCAGAGCTGGCTTTGAACCCACCATTTGTTGAAGATACTGTCTTCCTCCAGTGTGTATTATTTGCATCTTTATCAAATATTCATTGGATGAAATTTCATGAATTCATGTCTGAATTTACAGTTATGTTCCTTTGACCTATATGTCTGTTTTTGTGGCACTACCATGTTGTTTTCATGACCATAGTTCAGTTTGTTGACAGGCCCAGTGTCCTGAAGAAACAATGATGACAAACACAGAGACTTTGTGATCATATTTGCAAAGGCCGTGTCATGTTCTGAAGGTAGCATTTCATGGCATTGATTTCGATCTTCTTGCTCTTGCAGTCTCTCTGCTCCATCTTTCTCAACGCTATCATGAGCAGTTGAGGCAACTATATAATGAATTGTATAGGGCTTATCACTCAACTGTCATTGGTCTAAGTAATTGGAGCGCCTGTGAGACTTGACAGACACTGTTTCCTAGTCACTCCAAACAGATGCTTTTCTGATTAAGACTGAGAGGAACATTTCTCTGTGTCTGTATACCTAAGTATTTGAAACTAAATTTGATACCATGTAAATTTAGATAAATGGAAGTAGAAAATTAACCCTTACACCCATGACAGTGTTAGAAAATTTAAAAGAAATGGATGAGTTCCTAGGTGAAAGAAATATATATATCAAAATTATTTATTTATTTATTTATTTGGTCTTTTTGAGAAAGGGTCTCCCTGTAGCCCCAGCTCACTTGGAACTCACTATGTAGACCAGGCTGGCCTTGGACTCACAAAGATCTACCTGTCTCTGCCTCCCCAGTGCTAGGATTAAAGGCCTGTGCCACCACGCCTGGCTATATCAAAATTAAAACAAGGTGATTGAAATGTATCTGAAACACCTATGTCTAACATGAACACTGATGTGTTAACAAATACCTCTCAACTGAAAAGGAACAAATGTTAGATTTGCATAGAAATAATTAGAACCAGAATTTCTGAGAACAGTTACCACCAATACTAGTCAAATTAATCCATCAGTGAGAAAGGGAATAAAGTCTCCCAAACTTTTTTTAAGTCAATTTTACTCTGATACCATAATCCTATAAAGAGAGAACAAAATCCCCACAGGAAAAAAAATACAGAGAGATATTCTTAATGACTATAGATGCAAATACTCTAAATAAAACATGGGAAAACTGAAATCAAGCTCATATAAAAATGATTATTCATCCCCCAAATTGTGTTTAATTCAAAAGGAACTTATTACCCCAACCTGTGTTAAATACTCAACGTTAAGTATCATCTAAATAGACTAAAGACACAAATGATCATCACATTAGTCCTTGATACAAAACAAATTCTCTTTATGATTAAAGTCATGGAATGGCTAGAGATGGAGGGAGTATAACTCAAAATAATACACATTACAAAATCAAAGCTACGGCCAACATCTTGATAGCTGGAGGAAAACTTAAGTAATATGCCTTAAAATTGGTTATAAGGCAACGGTGACCACTGCACATTATTAAATAAAATATTTGATGTCTTGAAAAGAGTAAAAATAAAAATGATACAAAAAAGAAAAGAAGTATTTTATACTATCTTATATTTTTATAAGAAAGGTAAAGATTCCAATAGAAAGAGAATTTTCCTGCAGAAAGAAAAATTAAAGATCTCCTTATTGAATATATATGTAAATATTCTAAATAAAACAAGTTGAAACCAAGCTCATATCAAAATGATTATTCATTAAACCAATTGTATTTTATTCAAAAGATACAGAGAAATAAAAAAATTAGGGTTGAAAAATAATTTCAGCAAAATGATGGAATACAAAAACAAACACAAGTCAATATCATCTCTATATCCAATGACAAAAAGATTGGAGAAAGGAGTGAGGCAAATAATCCCATTCAAAACAGCTACCATAAATAAAATAAAATACTTGTGAAAATAGCTAAGCAAGGAAAGAAAAGAAATCTAAAATAAAACCTATAATGCAGTGAGAATGAAATTGAGGAACACACTAAAAGATGGGAAGACATTCCATGGATTAGAAGAATTAATCCTGTGAAAATGATCTTCATTAGTAAGACAATCTTGAATTTCCATTCAATCTCAATCAAAATCACAAGATCATTCTTACTAGATATAGATCAAACAGGCAATCTTCAAATTCAATACAATTTTGAACATAATAACAATATCATTATTGATAGTTAAACATGAAACATATATAAATAAAAAATATATAAGTAGTCTCAAAAGACCAAGTGTAGTCAAAACATACTGCAGATAAAGAAGAATAAGTTGGATAGTCTCAGACCTGAATTCAAATTACACTGTGGAGCCACAGTAATATAAAACATAGAGGTTTTGCACAGAAAGAGACAAATAAGTCATTAGAAGGAAATTGATGACCCAGATAAAAACTACCTAAACAGAAGAATCTCATTTTCAGCAAACAGTAATATACACTGGGAAAAAAACAGCATCTATTACAAATAGTGCAGGAAAACCTGAATTTCAACATGTAGATAAAGGAAAATAGATACTTATTTCAAAGAGTGAAGAAAACTCAACTCCATGTGGATCAAGGAGATACTGGATAACACAGAAGATACGATCTCAATGATCAACAAATGGGATGTCGTGAAACAATGAACTTTGTGTTCAGCAATGGAAACTGTGAGGCCAATGAATAGTCATTGAACTCAATGGGAGAAAATTGTGATTGACAGACCTCATCTTGTCTCCAATATATGAAGAACTTAATAAAATAAACATTACCAATGTAAACAACTCAAGTATAAGAAGATGGTGGAACTGAACAAATAACTCTCAAAAACAAAAAAAACCCTGTATTAGTCAGGGTTCACTAAAGAAACAGAATCAATAGAACAAATATATGTCTATAATATACATATTATAGATATATATTCAGATTTATTGATTTGCTCAGGGGATAGGGTCTGAGTAGTCCAGCAATATTTGCACCGCATGGGGAGGCTGAGAATCCAGGTAGTTGCTCAGTCCACGAGGCCGGATGTCTCAGTAGTCCCAATCCGGTGCTGAAGGCCTGATGGATTCTGGGAGATCTGCCCATATTCAGTCTCCACTGGGATCCAAAGGGTTGATCACAGCAGCAAGATGAACTCACCAGTGAGAGAGAAGGCAAGCAGCAGAAAGGGATGCACTCCCTTCTGCCATGGCCTTTTATTCTGGCTGCCATCAGAATGAGATAATATCATCTGAAGATCTCTTTCTCATATGTGTTCATCCCAAATCCATTCAAGTTGACACCCAAAATTAACAGGATTAACCATCACAAGTCCACCCCTTATCAACTTGACACCCAATAGCCTCTTCTTTATGTTATGCTTAAATGTCAATTGCAAACAATGGTGAGGTCATAATTCCACCTAACATGATATAAGAATCCCATGTGGAAAACAAAGCATTATATCTTAGAGTAGGTGATAGTATCCTTGAGGAATACTTAATCCTTCATTATCTAATAACCTAAATATGACAAACTTATCTCAGTTATTCATTCAAAAGGATATAACACAAGTATCTGCTTAATATATGTGTATATATGCACAAGCGCATTCTTAACCAAATAGGACAAAAGTTCATATCTACTACAATCCACATTTCCGCAATTGGTCCCATGGTCTCAGCTGATATTTATGACTACCTTCCTCTACTACCCATTCTGTATTTTCTCATCATCAGTAAGCAACTCTGCAGGTCTTGGCTCTTTTCCTGGAGGAGGAAAAAGAGCCTTCATCCCTGAAGGGTCTGGGCCATTTGTTGTCCTATCTGGTTTGGGTTGTTGTAGTTTCCCATTGACCTTAATCATAGGACATGGTAGCACCAAAAGGTGCCCTACAGAATCTCCTGCCTTCCAGACATAATTTTTCTTGCCACCATTGTGGAGAAAATGTCCAATTTCCCCCTGGTAGTCTGGATCAATCACTCCTCCTACTACTGTTATTCCTTCCTTAGCCTGTTGGCTTAAGGGCAGTAGAAGCCCAAAGTGGCCAGGGGGAAGTCTTAGCTTCCAGTTCAATGGAATGTTTGCTGTATCTCCTGGCAAAAGCACTCATCCCTTTGGAGCCAAAACATCTAGACCAGCAGAACACAAGGTCGTGGGTACAGGAAGCAAAAATTTTCCTACTGGGTCACTAGGGGTGATAGTGAGTGGAATCACTCCCACTTCCACCCCTTGGTTCCTGGACCCATGAATTCTGGCTATAGGAGAAACAGTACCATATAGTGGACGCTGATTCAAAGCATATACTGCTTGCTGGAGAACCTTGCCCCAGCCCTCCAGGGTATTGCTACCTAATTGGCGCTGTAACTGTGTCTTCAAGAGGCCATTCCATCGTTCTATCAAGCCAGCTGCTTCTGGGTGGTGGGGAACATGGTAAGACCAGTGGATACCATGACCATGGGCCCACAGTCGCACTTCTTTGGCTGTGAAGTGAGTTCCTTGATCAGAAGCAATGCTGTGAGGAATACCATGACGGTGGATAAGGCATTCCGTAAGTCCCTGGATGGTAGTTTTGGCAGAAGCATTACGTGCAGGAAAGGCAAATCCATAACCAGAATAAGTATCTATTCCTGTAAGAACAAAACGCTGTCCCCTCCATGATGGAAGTGGTCCAATGTAGTCAACCTGCCACCAGGTTGCTGGCTGGTCACCCCGGGGAATAGCACCATATCGGGGGCTCAATGTTGGTCTCTGCTGTTGGCAAATCTGGCACTCGGCAGCAGCTGTAGCCAGATCAGCCTTAGTGAGTGGGAGTCCATGCTGTTGAGCCCATGCATAACCTCCATCTCTGCCACCATGACCACTTTGTTCATGGGCCCATTGAGCAACAACAGGGATAGCTGGAGAAAGAGGCTGACAATCCACAGAACGAGTCATCCGATCTACTTGATTATTAAACTCATCCTCTGCTGAGATCACCTTTTGATGAGCATTTACATGAGACACAAGTATCTTCACATCCTTTGACCATTCAGAGAGCTCTATCCACATACTTCTTCCCCAAATGTCTTTCTCATCAATTTTCCAGTCATGCTCCTTCCAAGTCCCTGACCATCCAGCCAAACCATTGGCTACAGCCCATGAATCAGTATTTAATCAAACCTCTGGCCATTTCTCCTTCCAGGCAAAATGCACAACCAACCATGTACACTACCCAAAGTTCTTCCCACTGTGAAGACTTTCCTTCACCAGTGTCCTTTAGGATTGATTCAGAAATTGGCTGTAATCCTGCAGCTGTCTACCTCTGGGTGGTGCCTGCATAGCATGCAGAACCATCAGTAAACCAGGCCCTAGTCTTCTCTTTCTCAGTCAACTGATCATAGGGTAAACTCCATGAAGCCACAGGTGCATACTTGAGCACAGGAGGCATTGATACAGGAGTAGGAACCATAGGCATTTTGCCAACTTCTTCATGTAGCTTGCTTGTGTCCTCAGGGCCTGCCTGGGCCCTGTCACATATACACCACTTCCATTTGATAATGAACTGTTGCTGTCCATGTCCTCCTTTATGGTTTGGTGGGTCAGATAATACCCAGCTCATGATGGGCAGCTTAAGTCACATGGTGATTTGGTGGCCCATTGTCAAACGTTCAGTTTCCACTAAGGCCCAATAGCAGGCTAAGAGCTGTCTCTCAAAAGGAGAATAATTGTCTGCAGATGAAGGTAGAGCCTTACTCCAAAATCCCAAGGGCCTCCGCTGTGATTCCCCTATGGGAGCCTGCCACAGACTCCAGACAGCATCTCTATCTGCCACTGATACCTCAAGCACCATTGGGTCTGCTGGATCATATGGCCTGAGAGGCAGAGCAGCCTGCACTGCAGCCTGGACCTGTTGAAGAGCCTTTTCCTGTTCCAAGCCCCACTCCAAGTTTGCTGCCTTCTGAGTCACCTGATATATGGGTCATAGTAACACACCCAGATGAGGAATGTGCTGCCTCCAGAATCCAAAAAGGCCCACCAAATGTTGTGTTTCTTTCTTGATGGAGGGAGGGGCCAGGTGCAACAACTTATTCTTTACCTTAGAAGGAATGTCTCTGCATGGTCCACACCACTGAACTCCTACAAATTTCACTGAAGTAGAAGGGCCTTGTATTTTAGTTGGATTTTTTCCCCATCCTCTCGTGCATGTGCTTTACCAACAAGACCAGACTGCTACCTCCTGTTCACTGGATCTAATCAGCATAACATCTTCAATATAGCAGACCAGTGTAATATATCATGGAAGAGTCAGTCAGGTGATCAAGATCCATTCTAACTGAGTTATGGCACAAGACTGGAGAGTTAACATACCCTTGAAGTAGGACAGTAAAGGTATACTGCTGGCCTTGCCAGCTGAAAGCAAATTGCTTCTCGTGGTCCTCATGAATTGGTATTGAGAAGAAAGCATTTGCCAGATCAATAGCTACATACCAGTTACCAGGAGACGTACTAATCTGCTCAAGTAAGGACACCACAGCTGTTACAGCAGCTGCAATTGGTGTCACTACTTGGTTGAGTTTTCGATAGTCAACTGTCATTCTCCATGATCCATCTGTCTTTTGCACAGGCCAAAATGGAGAGTTAAAAGGAGATGTGGTAGGAATCATCACCCCTGCATCTTTCAAATCCTTGATAGTGGCACTAATTTCTGCAATCCCTCCAGTGATACAATGCTGTCTTTGGTTCACTATTTTTCCTGGTAGAGGCAAAAACAATGATTTCCACTTGGCCTTTCCAATCATAAGAGCCCTCTCTCCACAGGTCAGGGAACCAATGTGGGGATTCTGCCAATTTCTAGTATATCTATCCCAATTATACATTCTGGGACTGGGGAAATAAACACAGGATGAGTTCTGGGACTGACTGGGCCCACTGTGATTCAGACTTCAGCCAAAACTCCATTTATCACCTGACCTCCATATGCCCCTACTTTAACTGGAGGGCCACAATGCTTTTTAGGGTCTCCTGGGATCAGTGTCAACTCAGAACCAGTATCCAATAGGACTGTGAGGCCAATGAATAGTCATCTGAACTCAATGGGAGAAATTGTGCATTAACACTTTGACTCATCTTTCTAATATATGAACGAACTTCTAATAAAATAAATCATTACCAATGTAATTACAACTCAAGTACCAGAAGAGGTGGTAACTGAACAAATCATACTCTCAACACAAGTCAATAAAAAATCCTGTATTTAGTCGGGATTCACTAAAGAAACAGAAACAATAAAAATTCCACTATATGTCTATAATCATACTCCATAAGTCTCATAATATATATTCTAGCACATTTATTGATTTTGCTCACGGGGATAGGCCGCTCTGAGTAGCCAAGCGCACACTATTTGCACCTGACACAACGATCGCGAGGAGGCTGAGAACAAGGTAGTTGTCCGTCCACAGAGGCGGCATGTTCAGTGTCCAATCCGGTGCTGAAGGGCCTGACTGATGGGATTCTGGGAGATCGCATAACTTAGATCTCCCATGGATCCAAGGGTTGATACAGCAACGAGAACCGATGATGAGATGCAGAGGAGGCAAGCAGCAGAAAGGGATGCACTCATTGATCACAGGCCCTTTATTCTTCTGGCTGATTCAGAATGAGATTACAACTATCCATCTGAAGATCTCTTTCTCATGATTTGTTCATCCCAAATCCATTCATTGGACACCCCATAAATAACAGGATTAACCATCACAAGAATCCACCTTAATCCAACTTGACACCTCAATAGCCCTCTTCTTTAATGTTATGCTAAATTCTAAATTGCAAACCCCAATGGTGAATTATAAATTCCACCAACATGATATAAGTCCCAGTGGAAAACAAAGCACTTATATCTTAGAGTGATGTGGTAGTCTTGAGAATAACTTAATCCTTCATATATCTAAAAACTAAATATGAGCAAACTTATCTCAGCTTAAGTATCATTCTATACAAGGATATAACACAAGTCTACTGCTTAAGTATATGTGTATATATGCACATAGCGCATTCTTAACACGAAATAGGCAAAAGGTTACATATCTACTACAGATCCACATTTCCGCCAGCGTCGGTCACCATGGCTCAGCTGATATTTAATGACTACCTTTTTCTACTACCCATCTGTCTATTTCTCAGTCATCATGTAAGCCGCACTTGGCAGGTCTTGCTCTTTTCTCTGTGCAGGATGGAAAAGAGCCTTTCATCCCCGTGACGAAGGGTCTGTTGGGCCATTTGATTTGTCTTATCTGGTTTGGGTTGTTGTAGTTTCCCATTGACCTTAATATTAGGACATGGTAGCACCAAAGGTGCACTTACAGATATCTCCTGCCTTCAAGACATAATCTTTCTTGCCCATCATTGTGGATCGAAAAAGTCCCTATTTCCTCCTGGGAGTCTGGAGTCAATCACTCCTCCTACATACTGTTATTCCTTCCTTAGCTGTTGGCTTAAGCAGTAGAACCCGAGTGGCCAGGGAGAAGTCTTAGTTCTAGTTAATGGAATGTTTGCTTTATCTCCTGGCAAAAGCACTCATCCCTTTCGGAGCCCAAAACTTCTAACAGCAGAACACAGGTCGTGGTTCAGGAAGGCAAAATATTTTCCTACTGGGCCATTAGGCAGGTGATATGTGTAGGAATCACTCCCACTCCCATCCCGTCATTCCTGGACCTGTTGACATTCTGTTATAGGAGAAAAATGTAACCTGATATTGGCATTGATTCAAAGCATATCTGCCTGACTGGCAGAGAGCCTTGCCAGCCAGCCCTCCCAAAGGTATTGCTACCTAATTAGCGCTACTTTAACTGTGTCTTCAAAGAGGCATTCCTATCGATTGTCGATATCATATGGGGGCCAGCTGCTTCTTGGGTGGGAAGAAATGGTAATGACCAGTGGATACCAAGACCAGGGCCCCACTGTCACACTTCTTTGCCTGTGAAGTGAGCTCTTTGGTCAGAAGCAATGTTATGAGGAATACTGTGATGGTGGTTACATGTTGTTTTCATGACCATAGTTCAGTTTGTTGACAGGCCCAGTGTCCTGAAGAAACAATGATGACAAACACAGAGACTTTGTGATCATATTTGCAAAGGCCGTGTCATGTTCTGAAGGTAGCATTTCATGGCATTGATTTCGATCTTCTTGCTCTTGCAGTCTCTCTGCTCCATCTTTCTCAACGCTATCATGAGCAGTTGAGGCAACTATATAATGAATTGTATAGGGCTTATCACTCAACTGTCATTGGTCTAAGTAATTGGAGCGCCTGTGAGACTTGACAGACACTGTTTCCTAGTCACTCCAAACAGATGCTTTTCTGATTAAGACTGAGAGGAACATTTCTCTGTGTCTGTATACCTAAGTATTTGAAACTAAATTTGATACCATGTAAATTTAGATAAATGGAAGTAGAAAATTAACCCTTACACCCATGACAGTGTTAGAAAATTTAAAAGAAATGGATGAGTTCCTAGGTGAAAGAAATATATATATCAAAATTATTTATTTATTTATTTATTTGGTCTTTTTGAGAAAGGGTCTCCCTGTAGCCCCAGCTCACTTGGAACTCACTATGTAGACCAGGCTGGCCTTGGACTCACAAAGATCTACCTGTCTCTGCCTCCCCAGTGCTAGGATTAAAGGCCTGTGCCACCACGCCTGGCTATATCAAAATTAAAACAAGGTGATTGAAATGTATCTGAAACACCTATGTCTAACATGAACACTGATGTGTTAACAAATACCTCTCAACTGAAAAGGAACAAATGTTAGATTTGCATAGAAATAATTAGAACCAGAATTTCTGAGAACAGTTACCACCAATACTAGTCAAATTAATCCATCAGTGAGAAAGGGAATAAAGTCTCCCAAACTTTTTTTAAGTCAATTTTACTCTGATACCATAATCCTATAAAGAGAGAACAAAATCCCCACAGGAAAAAAAATACAGAGAGATATTCTTAATGACTATAGATGCAAATACTCTAAATAAAACATGGGAAAACTGAAATCAAGCTCATATAAAAATGATTATTCATCCCCCAAATTGTGTTTAATTCAAAAGGAACTTATTACCCCAACCTGTGTTAAATACTCAACGTTAAGTATCATCTAAATAGACTAAAGACACAAATGATCATCACATTAGTCCTTGATACAAAACAAATTCTCTTTATGATTAAAGTCATGGAATGGCTAGAGATGGAGGGAGTATAACTCAAAATAATACACATTACAAAATCAAAGCTACGGCCAACATCTTGATAGCTGGAGGAAAACTTAAGTAATATGCCTTAAAATTGGTTATAAGGCAACGGTGACCACTGCACATTATTAAATAAAATATTTGATGTCTTGAAAAGAGTAAAAATAAAAATGATACAAAAAAGAAAAGAAGTATTTTATACTATCTTATATTTTTATAAGAAAGGTAAAGATTCCAATAGAAAGAGAATTTTCCTGCAGAAAGAAAAATTAAAGATCTCCTTATTGAATATATATGTAAATATTCTAAATAAAACAAGTTGAAACCAAGCTCATATCAAAATGATTATTCATTAAACCAATTGTATTTTATTCAAAAGATACAGAGAAATAAAAAAATTAGGGTTGAAAAATAATTTCAGCAAAATGATGGAATACAAAAACAAACACAAGTCAATATCATCTCTATATCCAATGACAAAAAGATTGGAGAAAGGAGTGAGGCAAATAATCCCATTCAAAACAGCTACCATAAATAAAATAAAATACTTGTGAAAATAGCTAAGCAAGGAAAGAAAAGAAATCTAAAATAAAACCTATAATGCAGTGAGAATGAAATTGAGGAACACACTAAAAGATGGGAAGACATTCCATGGATTAGAAGAATTAATCCTGTGAAAATGATCTTCATTAGTAAGACAATCTTGAATTTCCATTCAATCTCAATCAAAATCACAAGATCATTCTTACTAGATATAGATCAAACAGGCAATCTTCAAATTCAATACAATTTTGAACATAATAACAATATCATTATTGATAGTTAAACATGAAACATATATAAATAAAAAATATATAAGTAGTCTCAAAAGACCAAGTGTAGTCAAAACATACTGCAGATAAAGAAGAATAAGTTGGATAGTCTCAGACCTGAATTCAAATTACACTGTGGAGCCACAGTAATATAAAACATAGAGGTTTTGCACAGAAAGAGACAAATAAGTCATTAGAAGGAAATTGATGACCCAGATAAAAACTACCTAAACAGAAGAATCTCATTTTCAGCAAACAGTAATATACACTGGGAAAAAAACAGCATCTATTACAAATAGTGCAGGAAAACCTGAATTTCAACATGTAGATAAAGGAAAATAGATACTTATTTCAAAGAGTGAAGAAAACTCAACTCCATGTGGATCAAGGAGATACTGGATAACACAGAAGATACGATCTCAATGATCAACAAATGGGATGTCGTGAAACAATGAACTTTGTGTTCAGCAATGGAAACTGTGAGGCCAATGAATAGTCATTGAACTCAATGGGAGAAAATTGTGATTGACAGACCTCATCTTGTCTCCAATATATGAAGAACTTAATAAAATAAACATTACCAATGTAAACAACTCAAGTATAAGAAGATGGTGGAACTGAACAAATAACTCTCAAAAACAAAAAAAACCCTGTATTAGTCAGGGTTCACTAAAGAAACAGAATCAATAGAACAAATATATGTCTATAATATACATATTATAGATATATATTCAGGTTTATTGATTTGCTCAGGGGATAGGGTCTGAGTAGTCCAGCAATATTTGCACCGCATGGGGAGGCTGAGATCCATAGGGTTGATCACAGCAGCAAGACAAACTCACCAGTGAGAGAGAGGCAAGCCGCAGGAAAAAAGGGACCAGATCCCTCTGGCATGGCCTTTAATACTGCCTGCCAGTGGAAGATAATGCCTACATTTGGGGTGGGCCATCCAGGTTGAGGTGGTCCAATCCAAAGATCCTTTTTCTCTTATTTACTCCTTAGTCCAGTCAAGTTGACACCCAGGATTAACCATCACACGGGTTTAATTCTATAGAGAATAAGGTGGATCAGGACGTGGAAGGGCAGGATATGGTTCATCACATCAACCCGTCATCCTTCTTAGTGGTATTGAAAGTTAGAACAAGCAGTGATTGTATGGTCTAGGACAATGGAAACTGCCACGGTGAGCACAACTGTAAATGTGGTCTGCTGCAAGATGTAGTAGAGAAAACAGAATATGAGTGCAATTAGCAGAATGTAGCTGAGAGGTAGATTTTGGTCCTCACAATAGGAGTGTCTCACTGCTTACCTGCCAAGGAACTATACCTTTGAGAGCAGAAGTGGACTGGCAAGTGCCATCCATAAGTGGTCTTCATAAGACTAAAAGTTCATAGCTTTTTTTTTTTTTTGGTCTTTTTGAGACAGGGTCTCCCTGTTTCCCCAGCTATCCTGGAATTCACTCTGTAGACCAGGCTATCCTTGAACTCACAAAGATCCCAAGTGTGAGGATTAAAGGAATGCGAAACAGTGTGTTTCTCTGTTTTGGCATAGGGATTATCACAACACTTCACACATTGATCCATATTTGGCACAGAAAAGAAAACCTCTTAAGTACACCATGATTATTTCTAGATTAGTCACAGGAAAATTGGAGCTATTTTGGTTTTTACTCTTAGTTAAATTAAGCTTATTTGTTGCTAAATATCAATATTAAAAATAATATTTAATAGGAATAATACTTTGTCATGTAACACCTTTCATGTTTATGGTTATCTAAGCAAAACTGCTTATTTTCAATCTTAAGTACACCTATGATTATTTTTATATTTGGTAATAAAGAAAAAACCTGATATCTGTGCACATAGCTGATTCCATAATAAAGTACTTTAACCACCACAATTGGTAAAAATCTGAACTAGAACTGATCCTTCTATGTATTTTTTATTTTTTAATCTTATTTTTATTTTTCCAATATATTTTATTGGTGTTTTGCATAATATAATACCTGTTAATGATATATTTATTCCCTTAACCATGTCCCCATACCTCCCAGAGGATTTCATGCATTCTGTAATATAGGATAAGGTACACTGTGTCGTGTTCATGTACCCAGATTTCACATTGTGTGTTCATCCACTGGAGCCTGGTCTGCTTATCCAGCATCATAGCATTACTGCATTAAAGAACAACTGTCCCTTACATCAGTGGTCACAGCCAACAATAATTCCTCTGCTAATGTTGTGGCTTCTTAGCCATTTCTCAAGGTCTATACCTTTTTTTCCTGGTTAAGAGTTTGGTCTAGTGCAGCCTGTCATCACTGTGGCTGATTTAAAGTCTGGTAAAGTCTGTTTTCCACCTTTCAGATTGTCTCTTATTGTGGTATCTTTATATGATAGCGACAATGTAGAATGCCTCTGAGACATGACTTATTAAGGTCATTATTATTATTATTGTTACTGTTATTATTTTAGAAGGAGCCCAATTAGCACCAAACTTCCCAACCTCAAATGATCAGTGTGGTGTTTGTAAACCAATTTAGGATAATTAAACTCATAAAGAAAATTAAAAAGAAAGAGCCCATTAACACTTATAAGGCCAAGACTGGACCTCTAATTTTCAAACACATTTGTTCAGATGTGCACAAAACCAGACTCCCTAGGCAAGGCTTTGCTCACTCTTTTCTCTAAACAGCATGAAATGGAGGCCCACCCTTATGTTATCAGAAATTCTTCCCCTTTATCTTGGCCTAGACTATCACGCATGCAGCTACAAATAGTCTTCTCAATTTTATTAATTTTTTGCAGTGAGGAAAGCACACTCCATTTGGTTCTTTGAGCTATAAACCAGGCAGTTGTATATTTATTCATTATCTTGTGTGGGGATCTGAGGAATGAAGGTCAGGTGCTCAGCTATGAAGAGGAGAACATATCTAAATATATCACATTTTGGTTATAACTTTGGGTAAAAATCTTAGTTGCAGATTGTGTTTATATTTTAAATGTCATCTGAAACATCACATTAAAGGATTATGAGATGTTGCAGCATTCAAATTTTGACAGAACACACCATCTATATGTGACAGAACACAGTGTCTATATGTGATAGCAGGAAGCATTTATGTGTGACAGACACTGTGTCTATGTTTCACTGAATCCTACTTCTATCCATTGTGGTCTAAGTAAGTGTTTTCAAGGATCAACTATGAGAACACTCATTCACTGCTCATGGGATTGCAAACTTGTGCAAATTCTATAGAAAACATTTTGGAGAACTCTTAAAAGATTAAAAATGAACCTATCATTTGACCCAATTATACCAGTCCTAAGTATATACCCCAAAGAGTCATCCTATAAGAGAGATACATATGCACAACCATGTTTGTTTCTGTTCTTTTCATAATAGTGAAGACCTGGAAGAAGCCGAGGTGTCCCTCAATTTGCAAGAAGATAATGATGTTGTAGTACATTTATACAATGGAGTTCTAGGCAGTGGTGAAGAAGGATGACATCGTTGATTTTGTAGGCAAATGGATGTAGCTTGAAGCTGTTATGCTAAGTGAGGTAACACAGTCTCAGAAAAACAAACAACATATGTTATCCCCATTTGTGGTTCCTAACACCAAATCCTTATATGCAAGTCAAAGTGGGTAACTGATCAGAAAAGATAATATCACATTGACTGTGCTCACTATAGTTATAGTTTGATGAATATGTCTCTTTTCCTCAGCTCTAAGATTTATGAGAAAGAAGAAATCTGTTAACATTGAGTAATTAACATAGGCTGGTGTATTATGTTCCTTTTGAATTAAATCCAAGTTGGGGAATGACTAATCATTTATTTATTTATTTATTTATATTTTTTCACATAAATTTATTTATTTATTTATTTTTAACAAATCTAGACCCATGTTCCCGCTCATTCCCCCACCCCGCCAGAGCTCATGCATTCTGCCAGACATGCTTTCCATCTCTTAGTCATTCTCAATATTTTCCATGGGGAAGTTGACTGTTTTGAGCAGAAGTTCACTGTTTCAGTCAGTTCTTTGATGCAGTCTTTTCTGTTGTTGTTGTTTCCAAAATGCGTTATGCCCAACTGCTTTGGACAAAAGCTCAGGGGGCCCTATACAAGAAATACTTACAATTGGGTAATTGGCACTAGCATCCACAGATGAGGGATACCATTCGTCGTTTGTTTTTCTGGGACTGTGTTACTTCACTCAGCATGATGTCCTCTAGCTCCAGCCATTTTCCTGCAAAGCTCGTGATGTCGTCTTTCTTTACTGCTGCATAGAACTCCATTGTGTAGATGTACCACATTTTCTCTATCCACTCGTCAGTTGAGGGGCATTTAGGTTGGTTCCAGCTCCTTGCTATTGTGAAGAGAGCTGCAATAAACATGGCCGTGCATGTCTTGAGGGTACATGCCTAGGAGTGGTATGGCTGGGTCGGGTGGCAAGTTCATTCCAAGTCTTCCAAGGGTTCTCCACACTGCTTTCCATAGTGGCTGTACGAGTTTACATTCCCACCAGCAGTGGATGAGTGTTCCCCTTTCCCCACAACCTCTCCAGCACTTGGTATCATTTGTTTTCTTGATCCTAGCCAGTCTTATTGGAGTAAGATGATATCTTAAAGTGGTTTTCATTTGCATTTCCTTAATGATTAGTGATATTGAGCAGTTCTTGAGGTGTTTCTCAGACATCTCTAATTCCTCGCTTGTGAAGTCTCTGTTCAGTTCTTTGCTCCATCTATTGAGCGGGTCATTTGTTTTCTTCTTTCTTTGTTTTTTGATGACTAATCATTTTTATACGAGCTTGGTTTCAGTTTTCCCATGTTTTATTTAGAGTATTTGCATCTATGTTCATTAAGAATATCTTTCTATATTTTTTCCTGTGGGGATTTTGTTTTCTCTTTATAGGATTATGGTATCAGAGTAAAATTGACTTAATGAAAAGTTGGGAATACTCATTCATTTTCTCACTGATGGATTAATTTGACTAGTATTGGTGGTAACAGTTCTCTGAAATTCTGATTCTAAGAATTTCCCTGCAAATCTAACTTTTATTTCTTTTTAGTTGAGAGATATTTGTTATCACATCAATGTTGATGTTAGATATAGATGCTTCAGATTCATTTGAATCATCTTGTTTTAATTTTGATATATATTTCTTTCACCAAGGAATTCATCCATTTCTTTTAAAATTTTTTTTTTGTCTTTTTGAGACAGGGTCTCCCTGTAGCTCCAGCTGTCCTGGAACTCACTTTGTAGACCAGGTTGGCCTTGAACTCACAGTGATCTGCCTCTTTTTAAATTTTCTAACTCTGTCATAGGTGCTAAGGGCTAATTTTCTACTTCCATTTATCTAAATTTACATGGTATCAAATTTAGTTTCAACTGTTTATGTTTATACACAGAGAAAATTGTTACTCTCAGTCTTAATCAGAAAAGTTTCTGTTTGCAGTGACTAGGAAATAGTGTCTGTCAAGTCTCACAGCTGTTCCAAGTACTCAGACCAATGACAGTTGAGTGATGAGCCATGTACAAGTCAATATACAATTACCTCAGTTTTTCATGTTAGCATTGAGGAAGAGGGAGCAGAGGGACTGCAAGAGCAAGAAGACGGAAAACAAAGCCATGAAATGCTACCTTTGGAACATGACACATCCTTTGCAAATATGATCACAAAGTCTCTGTGTTTGTCATCATTGTTTCTTCAGGACACTGGGCCTGTCAACAAACAGAACTATGGTCATGAAAACAACATGGTAGTGCCACAGAAACAGACATATAGATCAAAGGAACATAACTGAGAATTCAGACATGAATTCATGAATTTCATCCAATGAATATTTGATTAAGATGCAAATAATACACACCAGAGGAAGACAGCATCTTCAACAAATGGTGGGTTCAAAGCTGGCTCTCTGCCTATAGAGGAATGAAATTGGAACAGTATCCTTCACCATGAAGGAGGTCAACCCCAAGTGGATCAAAGTCCTGAATGTGCACCCTGAAACTGTGAAACAGTTAGAAGGATACATAGGCAGTACTCTACTAGGTAAAGGTTCAGGAAAGGACTTTCTAAATCAGACATCAGTTGCTCAGGATTTAAGCTCAACAATTCAGAAGTGGGCTTCACTAAACTAAAAAGCTTCTGTATAGCAAAAGGAAGGGAAGTGACATATATTGTCCCCCATTTATGGAACTTAGCACAAAATCCTAATGTATGAGTCATTCTCATATAACTCCAGGAGCCAGAAAAATGAAATGAAACCACGGAGGTAAAAGGAAATGAGTAGCTTGAGAGAGAGGGACAGTAGGAAACAGATGTTAGCAAGGGGATATGGAAAATTTTCTGGTATTAAATAGGAGGGTGAAAAGGGAGAATTATACCAGGAACAATGGTGTAAATGGGAAGGAGCTGAAGAGAGTGAGAATCACAGGAGACAGGTAGTGTGCAGGGGAAAATGCGGATAATGTGGAAAACAACTGGGAGGGAGGGGGGAGGACAACACATTCAGAGAGATGTGAGAGATAAATAATGCTTAGCCGGTGAGAAAAACCAGAGGGAAATGTAGTAGCTTAAAACCCTACTGAAACATACACATACAATATCTGTACATGTCTATATACAGGAAGACTATATAACAAGAAAAACAATGTAAGACAGGAGAAACCTGCTCTTGAGTTGTTGGTCAGGGTGGTCAAAGGGAATCTGAAAAGTACATAGACTAGTGCAAGAGCCCTTGATTATCTCCCAGAACTTGAAGGTAAACTCTCTACAGCTGGAGATAGGAAATACTTGACAGAGGACTTGGAGCTGGAACTGACCTGGAAGTGGCCATCCTGAACATTAGCTTTCATTGTGTTGGAGGACACTATGCAAGCTCTGGAGGGAGAAAATCAATCAATGGTCCAACCCTGCTTTAAATCCTTATAGTCACACAGCAAACTATATTGGTGTAATAGTGGCACTTTTATCTTGGGGGTTAATCAATAGCTCCTTAATTGGACATAGAGCCCACTCAATGCAAAGGAACTTATATGGGGCCTGTAAATATAGCCAAATACATATGGTTTAAGAGGTCATATATCATAGAGAAAACCCTGAGTCTATCATGTCCCTAGGTAAACATAATTTATTGCACTTAGCTAAATATGGATCCTTATATTTTCACAAGTATGTCTGTCACCACCCATCAAAGACACTTCTTTGGCAACAGAGACTATTACAAAGTTCCCTAACAGGTCATACCCAGAGAATCAGTGTCTGTGAGATGCCCAACCATGAGTGACAGATCTAAAATGGAACCTATACACAGAAGGCTCACAAAAAATATAGTGGAACAAGGGGTAGAGGGAATTCTAATGCATCTCTTAGCTCTCATTAGCAAGACTTCCTCAACAACAGTGAGTGATGCACACAAAATGCTACTTCTGCCCAATGTATAAAGTGTAAGAGACTGCAAGGTGTTGGCCCTTGGACATGACTACTTTATTAACCTTCATCCACAGAGGGCCCAGGGTCCATTTCAGAAGAAAGTATAGAAAGGTTATAAGATGCAGACCAGGTGAGGCATAACCATAAGGAAACAAATTCTCACAGGCTCCTGGAACCTTGCTCATATGAACTTACAGGAATGGTGACAGCATGCACAAGAACCATGAAACCTCTGAAAGACACAAAACATCATAGACCTGGGAAAATGGGCAGGTTGCCACAACTTGGCAAATAAATATCGACAGCTTTTCACTGCTGGGTAATAGAGATTTAATCTTTTTAAAGGGAGTGACCCTAGACAGGCCAAAGAGGATCTGATAGATGAACTCCCACCTATGGTCATCTGGGTCCACCACTTGATTCATTAGGGATTGACATATATGACCACTACTTTTGGAATCCATGAACATATCTGTGAATAAAATGGTAGAGTCTTATCTCTATTTCCAACTTTGATGAACCTGAGGCATTTATGCCTGTACTTTTCTACATTTTATATTACAAAAATCATTATACATTACTCTTTGCCTTTTACTTGGTAGATATACAAACAGTGAGGTTAATGTATGAAGATATTTTCACTGAAGGAGTGTTCAGTTTACCTCCAAGAAACTTAAGAGAACTAAAACACAACCTGTGGCACCTAAAATACTGTGGGAAATAAATACACCAGCCTGAATATGAACAGTTTGTATAATTGAAACCATGCTTTTCTCAAGCACAGAGAGAATTTATAGTGGACAGTGCAGCAGTGCCGAGGTATGTTAGTTCCCGGGATCAATGAAAATGAAGTACAGAGTAAAAGAGTAATTGCAGATAGCATTAACTTATATCCTAGAAATACACAGTGTCTGCATCCGGCATGCAGAGCCTGCATCAGTTCCTAGGATGCTGAGGATTGACAGACACTGCTCCGCTTGATTTCTCATGAAGATTCACACATTTTCCAATCCCACAATCCTCTCTGATATCCTTTTCAACTTGGAGTCACCTTTGGTTTTCACTGTTTGCTTTTTCATTTTTAAACTCCATTAAACATTTCACCTTGTCAATTTAGGTAGTATGATATCTGAACACTCTCAATATCATCATGTTATTAAGACTCGACCAACATGTAATATCAGTCTAACCACCAAAAACACCTTTCCAAACAAAATGCCTGAGGCCCATATCACCAGAATCACACAGTAATTCACAGTTTACTATTAGTAATATTGAGCATCTAAACTGGAAATCACAAGCCCACTCCTTTTCAAGCAATTGGCATATGTCATCGGTATATATACTGTTGAACACAACTTTTATTTTGAAAAATAAACTAGATTATAAGGGGGCCCAGCCCACTGTGACTAGTGCCACCCCTGGGCCAGGTCTTCTGTGTTGTATAAGTAAGCAGGCTGACTAGGGGATAGGGGAGCAAGCCAGTAAGCAGCATTCCTCAATGGACTGTACATCAGCTCCTGCCTCCAAGTTCCCACTCTGAGTTCCTGCCTGGGCTTCTCTTGACCGTGGACTGAACTTGTAAAGCAAATTGACTGTTTTCTCCCCAAATAGGTACTAGTCATAGTGTTTTATTGCAACAATTAAAGGCAAACTACAACAAAAATGGGTAGCAGAGGGTGGGCTATTGCTGTGACAATGCTGACCTAGTTGTTTTGGGGAAGATTATTAAAGCATTTAAAACTTTTGTTTGGAAAGGATAATGAGTGTTTAGGTTTTAATGAACTGAGGCTCTGGAGCTTGTAACAGTTCTGCTGAAATACTTGTGGACAGTGGAAGCCTGGCTTTTCAAGCTTCAAATGGATGCTGAGAATATCAGGTTTGCTTATGTGATATTTTAACTTCAGAATCTATGGTTTCTGGTCTGCCAGGACTGATGAATCAGCTGTGATTAAGAAGAGAATAGAAGGGGCTGGAGAGATGGGTTAGCAGTTAAGAGCAATGACTGCTATTGCAGAGGACCCAAGTTCAGTTCCCAGCACCTACATGATGGCTAAGAACTGTCTTTAAGCTGGGCATAGTCATGCACACCTTTAATGCTAGCACTCAGGAGGCAGAGGCAGGCAGATCTCTGTGAGTTCAAGGCCACCCTGGTCTACAAAGTGAGTTCCAGGCCAGCTGTGTCTATAGGAAGACCCTGCCTCAAAAAAAAAGACAATAGAAACACTGAAGTGAAATCTTTGCTTTGCTGGGACACTTGATGCTGGTTAGCTGGATCTGAAAAATTAGCTTTGAGTGACAAGAAGCCACATCATTGTGGGAAAATCTTCTGGGAAGTATTTCCTCAAAATCAGCACACAGAAACTCTGGCCCACAGGGGGCCTGAACCTCGATCTCAAGCTGGATAGTTCTGGTTTTGAAGGTGGTCACAGTTCAACTTCAGTTCCAGTGAAGGCCCATGGATTGAAGGGATCATGGGGAGAATCAGGCTTTGCCACCTGAGAGGCCACAAGGGCCCATTGGTAATGATGCAGCCTCAGTTTCAGTGGAGTCCTCAGATTTTTGAAGATGCTAGACCATAGGGCATACGGCAACAGCAGCAGCAGGTGTAGGATAGAACTGGGCTGAGCCTGGAAGATGAGGTCTATGAGGCATGGATGACAGAGCCACAGAAATGGAGCTGCTGCTGATGCCCAATGCAGCCCAGAAGATTGTGTGAGATTGTGTGTGAATCCCAGATGTTCAGCCTTGAGCTACTTTGCTGGATTTGCTTTTGTTTAGGTGTTCCTGATTCTTTCCTTTGAAAATAAGGTAGAACTTGTTTTGCACTTTGTAGAAGCCCACAGTTAAGCCAGTTTTAAGAAAGACTTTGAATATTTAAAGTGTTGAATTTTGTAAAGACTGCAGGACTTTTAAAGTTGGAATGTTTTGAGTTTGTTGGGACAAGCCATTAATTCCAACACTTGGGAGGCAGAGACATGTGCAAGTCTGTGAATTCAAGGCCAGCCTGGTCCACATAGTGTGTTCAAGGCCAGCTCAGGCTCTAGGGAGACCCTGTCTCAAAAAGATTGATAAAATAAAATAAAAAACCAAATTCTACTGTCTTATGTATCGATAATATTATCATCACATCCTGGGGACTAGAAATGGAAGGATTGTGATTTAAAATGATGTGATTGTGTGTCAAGTTGACAAGGGTCAATTTTGCTGGTTAGCTTTAGCTGCGAAATTGACACATCTGGGTATAGGGAGAGTCATACATAAATTTCCTTCACTTGACAGCACTGGGGCCATATATGTGGGGTACTTTCCTTATTGTTGAGTGATATGGGAAGGCCCAGCCCACTATCAGCAGTACCACCCCTGGGCAGGTTGTTCTGTGTTGTATAAGAAATCAGACTGAATGCACAGAGCTTAGATTGGGGATTTCCTCCAAGAATTCTCCAAAACTTCAGTGCTAGATGGGTACTGTTGAGATATCCAACTTGTGGATTGAACTACTACTGGGGTTTCCACCTCTTCAGAGTGTAGACTGCCATTGTTGGACTACCCAGGCTGTATCATGGAGACCAGTACAGGTAGATCAAGACAGGACATGGTCCGTACTGGACCACATTTGGTGACCATGGGAAGGGAAAACCCCAGTGTGGAACACAAGGGCAGAACTGATGGTGGTTTGGGCTTGCCAAGGAGGAGCCTTCAAACATGACATCTTTCACCTTAAGAAAAAAAAAACACAGCTGAGATGCTAACCTATGATATAGTGGCATGCATATATGCCTATT
>VZQC01015089.1:275467-340189 GCA_009823505.1 Rhizomys pruinosus
TTTTTTGCATAATATAATACCTGTTAATGATATATTTATTCCCTTAACCATGACTCCATACCTCCCAGAGGATTTCATGCATTCTGTAATATAGGATAAGGTACACTGTGTCATGTTCATGTACCCAGATTTCACATTGTGTGTTCATCCACTGGAGCCTGGTCTGCTTATCTAGCATCATAGCATTACTGCATTAAAGAACAACCCAGTGATCACAGCCAACAATAGTTCCTCAGCTGATGTTGTGGCTTCTTAGCCATTTCTCAATGTTTACACCTTTTTTTTCTTGTTAGAGTTTGGTCTATTGCAGCGTGTCATAACTGTGGCCGATTTAAAGTCTGGTAAAGTCTGTTTTCCCCATTTCAGATTGTCTCTTATCATGGTATCTTTATTTATTTATTTTTTGGTCTTTTTTGAGACAGTATCTCCCTGTAGCTCCGGCTGTCCTGGAACTCACTCTGTAGACCAGGCTGGCCTTGAACTCACAAAGATTCGCCTGACTCTGCCTCCTAAGTGCTAGGATTAAAGGCGTGCGCCACCACACCCGGCATTGTGGTATCTTTATGTGATAGTGACAATGTAGAATACCTCTGAGACATGACTTATTAATGTCATTATTTTTGTTGTTACTGTTATTATCATTATTGTAGGAGGAGCCCAATTAGCACCAAACTTCCCAACATCCTCAAATGATCAGTGTGGTGTTTGTAAACCAATTTAGGATAATTAAACTCATAAAGAAAATTAAAAAGAAAGAGCCCATTAACACTTATAAGGCCAAGACTTGACCTCTAATTTTCAAACCCATTTGTTCAGATGTGTCACAAATCTGGACTCCCGAGACAAGGCTTTGCTCACTCTTTTCTCTAAACAGCATGAAATGGAGACCCACCCTTATGTTATCAGAAATTCTTCCCCTTTATCTTAGCTCTAGACTATCACACATGCAGCTACAAATAGTCTTCTCAATTTTACTAATTTTTTGCAGTGAGGAAAGCACACTCCATTTAGTTCTTTGATCTATAAAGCATGCAGTTGTATATTTATTCATTATCTTGTGTGGGGCTCTAAGGAATGAAGGTCAGGTGCTCAGCTATGAAGAGGAGAACATATCTAAATATATCACATTTTGTTTATAACTTTAGGTAAAAATCTTAGTTGCAGATTGTGTTTATATTTTAAATGTCATTCTGAAACATCACATTAAAGGATTATGTGATGTTACAGTATTCAAATTTTGACAGAACACAGCATCTATATGTGACAGAACACAGTGTCTATATGTGATAGCAGGAAACATTTATGTGTGACAGAAACTGTGTCTATGTTTCACTGAATCCTACTTCTATCCATTGTGGTCTAAGTAAGTGTTTTCAAGGATCAACTATGAGAATACTCATTCACTGCTGGTGGGATTGTAAACTTGTGCAACTGCTATAGAAAACACTTTGGAGAACTCTTAAAAGACTAAAAATGAACCTACCATTTGACCCAATTATACCAGTCCTAAGTATATACCCAAAAGAGTCATCCTATAAGAGAGATACGTATGCACAACCATGTTTGTTTCTGTTCTTTTCATAATAGTGAAGAGCTGGAAGAAGCCGAGGTGTCCCTCAATTTGCAAGAGGATAATGATGTTGTGGTACATTTATACAATGGAGTTCTAGGCAGTGGTGAAGAAGGACGACATCATTGAATTTGTGGGCAAATGGATGGAACTTGAAAGTGTTATGCTAAGTGAGGTAACACAGTCTCAGAAAAACAAACAACATATGTTATCCCCATTTGTGGTTCCTAACACCAAATCCTTATATGCAAGTCAAAGTGGGTAACTGATCAGAAAAGATAATATCACTTTGACTGTTATCTCTATAGTTATAGTTTGACGAATATGTCTCTTTTCCTCAGTTCTAAGATTTATGAGAAAGAAGCAATCTGTTAACATCGAGTAATTAACATAGGTTGGTGTATTATGTTCCTTTTGAATTAAATCCAACTTGGGGGACGACTAATCATTTTTATATGAGCTTGGTTTCAGTTTTCCCATGTTTTATTTTTTTATTTTTATTTTTTATTTATTATTTTTTTGGTCGTTTCAAGACAGGGTCTCGCTGTAGCCCCAGCTGTCCTGGAAATCACTCTGTAGACCAGGCTGTCCTTGAACTCACAAAGATCCACCTGCCTCTGCCTCCCAAGTGCTAGGATTAAAGGAGTGTGCCACCACACCTGGCCCCCATGTTTTATTTAGAGTATTTGCATCTATGTTGATTAAGAATATCTTTCTATATTTTTTCTTGTGGTGACTTTGTTTTCTCTTTATAGGATTATGGTATCAGAGTAAAATTGACTTAATGAAAAGTTTGGAATACTCATTCACTTTCTCACTGATGGATTAATTTGACTAGTATTGGTGGTAACAGTTCTCTGAAATTCTGATTCTAAGAATTTCCCTGTAAATCTAACATTTATTTCTTTTTAGTTGAGAGATATTTGTTAGCACATCAATGTTGATGTTAGACATAGATGTTTCAGATTCATTTCAATCATCTTGTTTTAATTTATATATATATATATATATTTCTTTCACCAAAGAATTTATCCATTTCTATTAAATTTTCTAACTCTGTCATAGGTGCTAAGGGCTAATTTTCTACTTCTACTTATCTAAATTTACATGGTATCAAATTTAGTTTCAAGTATTTATGTTTATACCCAGAGAGAAGTGTTACTCTAAATATTAATCAGAAAAGTTTCTGTTTGCAGTGACTAGGAAACAGTGTCTGTCAAGTCTCACAGCTGTTCCAAGTACTCAGACCAATGACAGTTGAGTGATAAGCCATGAACAAGTCATTATACAATTACCTCAATTGCTCATGATACATTGAGGAAGAGGGAGCAGAGGGACTGCAAGAGCAAGAAGATGGAAAACAAAGCCATGAAATGCTACCTTTGGAACATGACACAGCCTTTGTGAATATGACCACAAAGTCTCTGTGTTTGTCATCATTGTTTCTTCAGGACACTGGGCCTGTCAACAAACAGAACTAGGGTCATGAAAACAACATGGTAGTGCCACAAAAACAGACATATAGACCAAAGGAACATAATTGAAAATTCATACATGAATTCATGAAATTTCATCCAATGAATATTTGATAAAGATGCAATTAATACACATTGGAGGAAAACAGCATCTTCAACAAATGGTGGATTCAAAGCTGGCTCTCTGCCTATAGAGGAATGAAATTGGAACCGTATCCTTCACCATCAAGGAGGTCAACCCCAAGTGGATCAAAGTCCTGAATGTGCACCCTGAAACTCTGAAACAGTTAGAAGGATACATAGGCAGTACCCTACTAGGCAAAGGTTCAGGAAAGGACTTTCTAAATCAGATATCAGTTGCTCAGGATTTAAGCTCAATAATTCAGAAGTGGGACTTCACTAAACTAAAAAGCTTCTGTATAGCAAAAGAAGGGAAGTGACATATATTCTCCCCCATTTATGGAACTTAGCAAAAAATCCTAATGTTTGAGTCATTCTAATATACCTCCAGGAGCCAGAAAACTGAAATGAAACCACGGAGGTAAAAGGAAATAAGTAGCTTGAGAGAGAAGGATAGTAGGAAACAGATGTTAGCAAGGGGATATGGAAAATTTTCTGGTATTAAACAGGAAGGTGAAAAGGGTGAATTATACCTGGAACAGTGGTGTAAATGGGAAGAAGGAGCTGAGAAGAGTGAGAATCACAAGACAGAGGTAGTATGCAGGGGAAAATATGGATAATGTAGAAAACAACTGAGAGGGAGAGGGGAGGACTACACATTCAGAGAGATGTGAGAGATAAATAATGCTTAGCTGGTGAGAAAAACCAGAGGGAAATGTATTAGCTTAAAACCCTACTGAAATATACACATACAATATCTATACATGAGTACACATACAATATCTGTACATGTCTGTATACATGAAGACTATATAACAAGAAAAACAATGAAAGACAGGCGAAACCTGCTCTTGAGTTGGTCAGGGTGGTCAAAGGGAATCTGAAAAGTACATAGACTAGTGCCAGAGCCCTTGATTATCTCCCAGAACTTGAAGGTAAACTCTCTACAGCCGGAGATAGGAAACACTTGACAGAGGACTTGGAGCTGGAACTGACCTGGCAGTAGCCTTCCTGAACATTAGCTGTCATTGTGTTGGAGGACACTATGCAAGCTCTGGAGGGAGAATATCAATCAATGGTCCAACCCTGCTTTAAATCCTTATAGTCACACAGCAACCTATATTGGTGTAATAGTGGCACTTTTATCTTTGGGGTTAATCAACAGCTCCTTAATTGGACATAGAGCCCACTCAATGCAAAGGAACTCATATGGGGTCTGTAAATATAGTCAAATACATATGGTTCAAGAGGTCATATATCTTAGAGAAAACTCTGAGTCTATCATATCCCTAATTAAACATAATTTATTGCACTTAGCTAAATATGTATCCTTATATTTTCACAAGTATGTCAGTCACCACCCATCAAAGATGCTTTTTTGGAGACAGAGACTATTACAAAGTTCCCTAACAGGTCACACCCAGAGAATCAGTGTCTGTGAGATGCCCAACCATGAGTGACACATCTAAAATGGAAGCTATATACAGAAGGGTCACAAAAATATAGTGAAAAAAGGGGTAGAGGGAATCCTAATGCATCTCTTGACTCTCATCAGCAAGAGTTCTTCATCATCAGTGGGTGATGCACACAAAATGCTGCAACTGTCCAATGTATAAAGAACAAGAGACTGCAAGGTGTGGGTCCTGGACATGACTCCTTTATTAAGCTTCATCCACACAGGACCCAGGGTCCATTTCAGAAGACAGCAAGGAAAGGTTGTAGGATCCAGGCCAGGTGAGGCATAACCATAAGGAAACAAATTCTCACAGGCTCCTGGAACCTTGCTCATATGAACTACAGGAATGGTGACAGCATGCACAAGACCCATGAAACCTCTGAAAGACACAAAACATCATAGACCTGGGAAAATGGGCATGTTGCCACAACTTGGCAAATAAATTTTGACAGCTTTTCACTGCTGGGTAATGGAGAGTTAATCTTTTTAAAGGGAGTGACCCTAGACAGGCCAAACAGGATCCAATAGATGAACTCACACCTATGGACATCTGGGTCCACACACTTGATTCATTAGGAACTGACATATATGACCACTACTTTTGGAATCCATTTACATATCTGTGAAGAAAATAGTAGAGTCTTATCTCCATTTCCAACTTTGATGAACCTGAGGCATTTATGCCTGTATTTTTCTACATTTTATATTACAAAAATCATTACACATTACTCTTTGCCTTTTAGCTGGTAGATATACAAACAGTGTGGTTAATGTATGAAGATATTTTCACTGAAGGAGTGTTCAATTTACCTCCCAGAAACTTAAGAGAACTAAAAAAAAACCTGTGGCACCTAATATGCTGTGGGAAATAAATATGCCAGCCTGAATATGAACAGTTTGTATAATTGAAACCATGTTTTTCTCAAGCACAGAGAGAATTTATAGTGGACAGTGCAGCAGTACTGAGGTATGTTAGTTCCCGGGATCAATGAAGATGAAGTACACAGTAAAAGAGTAATTGCAGGTAGCATTAACTTACATTCTAGAAATACAGTGTCTGCATCCAGAATGCAGAGCCTGCATCAGCATCTAGGATGCCAAGGATCAACAGACACTGCTCCGCTTGATTTCTCATGAAGATTCACATATTTGTCTAATTCTACAGTCATCTCTGATGTCCTTTTCAACTTGGAATCACCTTTGGTTGTCACTGTTTTCTTTTTCATTTTTAAACTCCATTAAACATTTCACCTTGTCAATTTAGGTAGTATGATATCTGAACACTCTCAATATCATCATGTTATTAAGACTCGCCCAACATGTAATATCAGTCTAACCACCAAAAACACCTTTCCAAACAAAATGCCTGAGGCCCATATCACCGGAATCACACAGTAATTCACAGTTTACTATTAGTAATATTGAACATCTAAACTAGAAATCACAAGCCCACTCCTTTTCAAGCATTTGTCATATGTCATCGGTATATATACTGTTGAACACAACTTTTATTTTGAAAAATAAACTAGATTATATGGGGGCCCAGCCCACTGTGACTAGTGCCACGCCTGGGCCAGGTCTTCTGTGTTGTATAAGTAAGCAGGCTGACTAGGGGATAGGGGAGCAAGCCAGTAAGCAGCATTCCTCAATGGACTGTATATCAGCTCCTGCCTCCAAGTTCCCACTCTGAGTTCCTGCCTGGGCTTCTCTTGATGGTGGATTGAACTTGTAAAGCAAATTGACTGTTTTCTCCCCAAATAGGCACTAGTCAGAGTGTTTTATTGCAACATTTAAAGGCAAACTACAACAGAAATGGGTAGCAGAGGGTGGGCTATTGCTGTGACAATGCTGACCTAGTTGTTTTGGGGAAGATTATTAAAGCATTTAAAACTTTTGTTTGGAAAGGATAATGAGTGTTTAGGTTTTAATGAACTGAGGCTCTGGAGCTTGTAACAGTTCTGCTGAAATACTTGTGGACAGTGGAAGCCTGGCTTTTCAAGCTTCAAATGGATGCTGAGAATATCAGGGTTGCTTATGTGATATTTTAAATTCAGAATCTATGGTTTCTGGTCTGCCAGGACTGATGAATCAGCTGTGATTAAGAAGAGAATAGAAGGGGCTGGAGAGATGGGTTAGCAGTTAAGAGCAATGACTGCTATTGCAGAGGACCCAAGTTCAGTTCCCAGCACCTACATGATGGCTAAGAACTGTCTTTAAGCTGGGCATAGTCATGCACACCTTTAATGCTAGCACTCAGGAGGCAGAGGCAGGCAGATCTCTGTGAGTTCAAGGCCACCCTGGTCTACAAAGTGAGTTCCAGGCCAGCTGTGTCTATAGGAAGACCCTGCCTCAAAAAAAAGACAATAGAAACACTGAAGTGAAATCTTTGCTTTGCTGGGACACTTGATGCTGGTTAGCTGGGTCTGAAAAATTAGCTGTGAGTGACAAGAAGCCACATCATTGTGGGAAAATCTTCTGGGAAGTATTTCCTCAAAATCAGCACACAGAAACTCTGGCCCAGAGGGGGCCTGAACCTCGATCTCAAGCTGGATAGTTCTGGTTTTGAAGGTGGTCACAGTTCAACTTCAGTTCCAGTGAAGGCCCATGGATTGAAGGGATCATGGGGAGAATCAGGCTTTGCCACCTGAGAGGCCACAAGGGCCCATTGGTAATGATGCAGCCTCAGTTTCACTGGAGTCCTCAGATTTTTGAAGATGCTAGACCATAGGGCTTATGGCAACAGCAGCAGCAGGTGTAGGATAGAACTGGGCTGAGCTGGAAGATGAGGTCTATGAGGCATGGATGACAGAGCCACAGAAATGGAGCTGCTGCTGATGCCCAATGCAGCCCAGAAGATTGTGTGAGATTGTGTGTGAATCCCAGATGTTCAGCCTTGAGCTACTTTGCTGGATTTGCTTTTGTTTAGGTGTTCCTGATTCTTTCCTTTGAAAATAAAATAGTTCTAGTTTTGTACTTTATAGAAGCCCACAGTTAAGACAGTTTTAAGAAAGACTTTGAATATTTAAAGTGTTGAATTTTGTAAAGACTGAGGGACTTTTAAAGTTGGAATGTTTTGAGTTTGTTGGAACAATCCATTAATTCCAGCACTTGGGAGGCAGAGGCATGTGCATGTCTGTGAATTCAAGGCCAGCCTGGTCCACATAGTGAGTTCTAGGCCAGCTCAGGCTCTAAGGAGACCCCCATCTCAAAAATATTGATAAAATAAAATAAAAAACTAAGTTCTATTGTCTTATGTATCAATAATCTTATCATCACATCCTGGGGACTAGAAATGGAAGGATTGTTATTTAAAATGATGTGATTGTGTGTCAAGTTGACAAGGGTCAATTTTGCTGGTTAGCTTTAGCTGTGAACTTAACACATCTGGGTATAGGGAGAGTCATATAGAAATTTCCTTCACTTGACAGCACTGGGGCCACATATGTGGGGTACTTTCCTTATCGTTGAGTGATATGGGAAGGCCTAGCTCACTATCAGCAGTACCACCCCTGGGCAGGTTGTTCTGTGTTGTAAAAGAAATCAGATTGAGTGCACAGAGCTTAGATTGGGGATTTCCACCAAGAATCCTCCAAACCTTCAGTGCCAGATGGGTACTGCTGAAACAGCCAACTTGTGGACTGAACTACTACTGGAGTTTCTGCCTCTTCAGAGTATAGACTGCCATTGTTCGACTACCCAGGCTGTATCGTGGAGACCAATACATGTAGATCGAGATAGGACATGATCCGTACTGGACCACATTTGGTGACCATGGGAAGGGAAAACCCCAGTGTGGAACATTAGGGCAGAATTGATGGTGGTTTGGGCTTGCCAAGGAAGAACCTTCAAACATGGTATCTTTCACCTTAATAAAGAAAAAAAACCCCATAAGCTGAAGATGCTAAAACCTATGATATATGTGGCATGCATATGTGCATATTTTGGAATGATGCATACTGGAACGAATAACAACAACAACAGAAAGACTGCATCAAAGAACCGACTGAAATGGTGAACTGCTCAAAACAGTAAACTTCTGCACTGAGAATTTTGAGAGAGACTGAGAAAAAGATGAAAAACACATTTGACAGAATACATGAGCTCTGTTGGGGTGGGGGGCAGAGAAGGGGGGCACGGGTGTAAATTTGATTTGTAATATTGAAATGCACAGAGGTTCAATAAAAAATTGACCTATAGATGCCTAAGTTGTATTACACATACCCATAAACAGGAGCCAAGGCATAAGCTTTCATTAAATTTACCCAAACTGTTTCTCATTGACTGTATGCTACTTATTTGGGAAGGAAATTTAAGCTTAGTTCCTTTAAATTGTCCTACAAGGAAAAGAAAGTGTTAAAATGTGATGTTGTATAATTCAGAAAAATATAGAGGCCATTTGTGTACCTTAACCCAATACAAATTATAAATAAAACAATTAACATTTTATATTCCCAATTAGTTCAATTGTATTACCATTTCCACCAAAACCTACACCTAAATTTAACTAATCTAAACAATTCACTAAGCCTTAAAATATCCTATACTTGGTGGATAAAGCTTGGGCAGAGTTGAGTACCTGCTAAATAAATTTTACCCAATAAACACTTTGCTCTTTAACGCTATATGACTGGACTAAGACTTCTACTTATTTGGGAAGTAAAATTTAAGCTTAATTCCTTTAAATTGTCCTACAAGTAAAAGAAAGTGTTACACTGTGATGTTGTATATTTCAGAAAAATATAGAGACCAACCCAATACAAACTATAAATAAAACAACTAGCATTTTATATTCCCAGTTAGTTCAAATGTCAGTATCTAGCTCTTTTTTTTTTAGCACAAGCATCCTTCATATAAAACCAATTTGCAAGCAGTTGTGCCCCAGCCCACACAGCCCAAGGCTCCCACCATCCAGCTGGAGGGGCTTGAATGTTCAATCAAGTTGATCAAATAAGTGTCCAGACTATATTGTCGTAGTTTTACCGTTCACCCCAATCGCAGCCCCTACAATATACCACTCCCCCTCTTCCACAGATTGTTCCTTAGGCTTAGAGACGGGGCACAGGTGGACAAGAAGCACAACAGTCTACTTTGTCTGGAGATGTCGTTTTGGACTCTGATCAGTTCTGGCTGTTTCCTTTCATGGGCTGACCAATTGCCCAGGGATAAGCTTTCAATCCTACTAATGAAGCACAAGCGATTAGATATATACGTATTTAAACATTGCTAGTTACTATGGTAGGTTACTTTGGTATAGACACAGATGTTTGGATGGTGTGTTAATCCCTGGATTACTTTTTTTTTCCCTGAGAAAGATGACAAGGCCTTACTGTGGCATATAAATCTCCTAATCACTAGAGCTTGTGACAACATCCACGAGTTATTCCTCCAAGGAGAGAGCTAATAATCAAATAAAGTTGGGATATAGAGACATATGGATGCCACTGCTGCACAGTATCTCCAAGCAGGTGAGGTGTAGCTGATGTTGGTGGAGGAGTCTTGCTTGACTCAAGGAGACCAACATTTGCTTTATTGGTTCAGTGGCCTTTGGTAACACTCTCTGGTATTCCAGAAACCAACTGTATACTTGTAAGTGCGATCTTGATACAATCCTCCCATGGATACATCAAGTCATTGACAGCAGGGCGGGCCTTACCACCTATTTTCTTGCAGATATCCCAGTTTACAGGCAATAAGCCTTTACCTTTTTTGGGGGGGTGGCTTGGGTCCCCTGGCTAACATCTCCTTGGGAGAATAGTCCTAATGAACTTTACCTTGTAGGTGCAGCACAGTTTCAATATAAGAGACCTCCTTACCTCTTTTTCATAGAACAAAGAAAAGCATGGTGGTAATGAAGTCATCATCTAACTGTAAATTAGAGCTGACTGTTATAGAAGTAATCTCTTATAAAACTGGTAAAACTGCTTTCTTTAATTGACTAATAAACATTGGAACTGTAAAAAGGATTATTGTCTATTCAGTACCAAATATAATACTAAAGTCTCTTTAAGTGGGGCATATAAGCAAAATATATTAATACAAGAGAGCACTGATAGCAGCAATGGATTATTCTGTTAAGGAGATGGGACTGTGTTATTTAGCACAGCAAGGGGTCAGAAGATTCCTAGGAGAATGGAGGTTGTGGGAAGGAAAAGGATTCAGTCAGAGTTTTATAGGGGTCCTAGAAGGCCACTGCAGGGGGGTCAGATGAACTTCCTGATATAGAACCAGATGCTCTAAGGGTAGGGCTTGTGGGACCAGATATTCTCTGGCCAGGAGTTCCTGTCGTGCCAATTGCCTTCAGATGAAATTTTTAAATGAGTTATATTCTCTCAGTATATGTGCTTACTGTACTTGGAATGGGTTGTTTGAGGGTTGATGTGTTGATCCTCCCCAGTGGACTCTGAGTATAGATTAGTAGCTAAATTATCCATGTGTCCTATGTAAGTGTCACACTCTCCGACAGTATTCTGAGAGCTGAATATTAAAGACTGAAGAAATCACAACTGCTGTACAGATCCACTGTGAAAACACCATCATCATCATCATCATCATCATCTAAAATGGAGGGGTGGGAGGGATGGGAGAGGGATATGGGTCTATATTCGATTAATATATATTTAATTGACGTGAGTTCAACAAGTGTCCAATTTTGCCCAAACTCTATCTACAAATTACATGGTATTTTTAGGACTTAGTAAAAGTAAAAATGTCTATATTAAACAACATTAGTTTAAAGGTTTTTAACAAAAACGGTAATACATCTAAGTTAATTGGAAATATAAATTGTTATGTCCACATTTGTTTTACTTAAAATCTGTATAACAATAACTTTGGGATTAACATATACAAATGTTCTCTATAATTTTTGTGTTATACAGTATTATCTTGTAACATTCTCTTTTACCTGTAGGATAATTTAACTTAAGGAATTAAGTTTGCTTCCCAAATTAAGAACATACTGTCACCCAAACCAGCTTGGATAAATTTAATGAAATGTACACCTTCGTTCCTGCCTATAGGTATGTGTACTACAACTGTAATTTTGAGACTCATGGGTCAAAAAATAAAAACCTAAAATAAAAAAGGGAGGATACAGTTATATATTAAACATTTTTGTCAAAAAAACTTTTCAATTTAAAACTTAAAACTATGGGAAAAGATTTGTATGTTCCCTCATTTCAAAACGTCATCAACTTAAGGGCTGAGAAAGAAAAGATACAGCTTTGCATTGTGCAGGATGTAGCAAGAAATACCAGCAGAGAAGTTGGCCCATCTAAACATTAAAAGGAAGAAAAGCCTCAGACTGCTACAAGCATCAAACATCTCTATGGATCCTATTTGTAACAACTGTTTATAATGAGTCCTAATGAACCTTACCTTCTAGGTGCTGCACAGCTTCAATATGAGAGTCATTCTTACCTCCTTTTCATAGAACAAAGAAAAATATGATGGTAATGAAGCATTTCTCTAACTGTAAATTAGAGCTGACTGTTAGGTAATCTCTTACAAAACTGGTAAAACTACAATTGGTAAGACGCCATAACTCGCGCGCAAACAGGGCAGGTACACAGCTACGGGCGGGGTGGTCTGGCACAGGGACAGCTGGGAGAGGGTCTCCCTCTGAACCCTCTTTCCGGGGTCCCCGTCCCAGAGACACCACACTCTTCCTCAGCAGAGTGAACAGAGGGTCGTGTTTACTTCTGCTCCGGTCCCGGATAGCGCACTCGTGGGCAGGCTCCTGAGTCACAGGCAAGATGACATAACTTGCGCGCAAACATGGCAGGTACACAGCTATGGGTGCAGGGGTTTGGCACAGTGACAGCTGGGAGAGGGTCTCGCTCTGAACCCTCTTTCCGGGGTCCCCGTCCCAGAGGAACCATGCTCTTCCTCGGCAGACTGAACAGAGGGTCGTGTTTACTTCTGCTCTGGTCCCGGCTAGCAGACTTGTGGGTGGGCTCCTGAGTCGCAGGCAAGACGCCATCACTCAGCGCAAACAGGGCAGGTACACAGCTACGGGCGGGGTCTTCTGGCACAGGGGCAGCTGGGAGAGGGTCTCGCTCTGAACCCTCCTTTCCGGTTTCCCCGTCCCAGAGGGATCAGGCTCTTCCTCAGCAGATTGAACAGAGGGTCGTGTTTACTTCTGCTCTGGTCCCGGCTAGCGGACTTGAGGGCGGGCTCCTGATTCCCAGGCAAGACGCCGTAACTCGCGCGCATACAAGGCAGGTACACAGCTATGAGCGGGGTGGTCTGGCACAGGGGCAGCTGGGAGAGGGTCTCACTCTGAACCCTCTTTCCAGGGTCCCCATCCCAGAGGGACCACGCTCTTCCTTGGCAGAGAGAACAGAGGGTCATGTTTACTTCTGCTCTGGTCCTGGCTAGGGGACTTGTGGGCTCCTGAGTCACAGGCAAGATGCCGTGATTCGCGAGCAAACAGGGCAGGTACACAGCTATGGGCAGGGTGGTCTGGCACAGGGGCAGCTGGGAGGGGGTCTCGCTCTGAACCCTCTTTCTGGGGTCCCCGTCCAAGAGGGACCACGCTCTTCCTTGGCAGAGTGAACAGAGGGTCGTGTTTACTTCTGCTCCCGTCCCGACTAGCGGACTTGTGGGCGGGCTCCTGAGTCACAGGCAAGACACCATAACTCGTGCAAACAGGGCAGGTACACAGCTACGGGCGGGGTCATCTGGCACAGGGGCAGCTCGAAGAGGGTCTCGCTCTGAACCCTCTTTCCGGGGTCCCTGTCTCAGAGGGACCACGCTCTTCCTCGGCAGAATGAACAGAGGGTCGTGTTTACTTCTGCTCTGGTCCCAGCTAGCGGACTTGTGGGCAGGCTCCTGAGTCGCAGTCAAGACACCATAACTCGCGCGCAAACAGGGCGGGTACACAGCTATAGGCGGGGTGGTCTGCACAGGGGAAGCTGGGAGAGGGTCTCCCTCTGAACCCTCTTTCTGGGGTCCCCGTCCCAGAGGGACCACGCTCTTCCTCGGCAGAGTGAACAGAGGGGCGTGTTTACTCCTGCTCTGGTCCCGGCTAGCGGACTTGTGGGCAGGCTCCTGAGTCGCAGGCAAGACGCCATAACTCTTGCGCAAACAGGGCAGGTACACAGCTATGGGTGGGGTCGTCTGGCACAGGGGCAGCTGGAAGAGGGTTTCGCTCTGAACCCTCTTTCCGGGGTCCCCGTCTCAGAGGGACCACGCTCTTCCTCGGCAGAGTGAACAGAGGGGCGTATTTACTTCTGCTCTGCTCCTGGCTAGTGGTCTTGTGGGCGGGCTCCTGAGTCGCAGGCAAGATGCCATAACTTGTGCGCAAACAGGGCAGGTACACAGCTACGGGCAGGGTCGTCTGGCACAGGGGCAGCTGGAAGAGGGTCTCGCTCTAAACCCACTTTCCGGGGTCCCCGTCTCAGAGGGACCACGCTCTTCCTTGGCAGAGTGAACAGAGGGGCGTGTTTACTTCTGCTCTGGTCCCGGCTAGTGGTCTTGTGGGCGGGCTCCTGAGTCGCAGGCAAGATGCTGAAACTCGCGCGCAAACAGGGCAGGTACACAGCTACGGGTGGGGTGGTCTGGCACAGGGGCAGCTGGGAGAGGGTCTCACTGTGAACCCTCTTTCCGGGGTCCCCGTCCCAGAGGTACCGGGGCATGGGCTAGGTCAGGCGCGCAAGACCCCCGCCCCGCGCCAAGGGAATTGCTGAGAATTTAACTGGTCTTCCTTTTGGAGAACCTTCAGAACAGAAAGAGAAGACTGACTTAGGCTTCCAACATCCAATATATACACAAAATTGAAAACCTGAAACCTAGGCAAGTCAATATACCATAAAAATAAAAAAAAATAATAATAAAAAAAAGGAGGAGGAAAGGGGAAAAAATCATCGGAAGGAGGCAAGCAAAACCATCTGCTAATATAGTGAAAAGTCATTTGCGACTTGAAACACAAAAGGGAAACCCACATGCCAGGGACACGACGAAGGGACAACATGGGAAAGGCACAGGATATTCCCACACCAGGCCCTACCAAATCTGGAGGAGATAGCTACAATGGGATCCCCTTGGAGGAGACCCAAGGAACAGAGCTTAGAGGAATAATTGCAGACATACGCAGAGAAATTAAAGAAAATAAAGAAGTCAGAGAACTAAAGAGAGAGAATGAAAAACTNCAAGAATCCTCCGAACTTTCAGTGCCAGATGGGTACTTGCTGAAACATCCAACTTGTGGAGTGAACAACTACTGGGGTTTCTGCCTCTTCAAGAGTACTGATTGCCATTGTTGGAATACCCAAGCTGTATCGCGTGGAGACCAGTAGAGGTAGATCGAGACAGGACATGATCCGTACTGGACCACATTTTGTGACCATGGAAGGGAAAACCCCAGTGTGGAACACGAGGTCATGATTGATGGTTGGTGGTTTGTTTGGGCTTGCCAAGGAGGACCTTCAAATATGGTATCTTTCACTTTAATAAAGAAAAAAAAACATAAGCTGGAAGAGGCGAAAAATAAAACCTATGATATATGTGACATGCATATGTGCAAATTTTGGAATAATATGCTACTGGAAGGAAATAACACCAACAACAGAAAGACCTTGCATGTCAAAAACTGACTGAAACAATGAAACTGCTCGTAACAGTAACTTCTGCATTGAAATTTTGAAAGAGACTGAGAAAAGATGAAAAACATTTTTGGCAAAATGCCAATGAGCTCTGGTGAGGTGGGGGGGCAGAGAAGGGGGCACAGGGTGTAAAGTTGAATTTAATTTTGAAATGCACAGAGCTTCATAAAAATTGGCTTTGAAAAGAAAAAGGAAATCAGACTGAGCAAGAGCTAGAGATCAAGGCAGTAAGCAATATTCCTTGATGGCCTTTGCTTCAGCCTCTGCATCCAGATTCTTGCCCTGAGTGTTTCCTACCTGACTCCCCTGGTTGATGAAACCGGCGACCTGGCCAGAGATAGCAATAGACTCTTTCTTCCTGCCCAATTAGTGGTGGGCAGAATGTGCATCACAACCAATGTGAAGGAACTAGAGAAGTGGGGTATGAAGTGGTACCTACTATTCGTGAGTGGCAATTATCAGTGGTCTTGAAGTTCTGTCGAATTGTGTGTTTTATGAAATTGGTGCACCAGAGTTTGGTGTATATATGTCCGTGTTTATATCATTTTGCTTAATTATTTCTCTGATCAAAATGAAGTGACTCTATATCTTCTGATTAGTTTTATGTGAAGCTATTTTGTCAGATCTTAGAAGGTGCAACACCTTCTTGTTAAACACTGAGATCCTATGAGGGACGGAGGAAGGAGGCACAGCTCTATTCTTCCACCCAGATAAGGCCAAACTGGGATTCCAGACTTTGTTTCAGAAGCCATTTTAGCATTAGCCAGTGTGAAGAATCATTAATGTTCCTCTTCAAGTAGACCACTAACGTCTGGAGAAGAGAATGAGTTCCACCCCAGTGTCTTCATATTGAGGCTTTAGTCCTGGATTGTTGTCATTTTCAAATTAAATATCTTAGATAAAAGGAATATTAATCAGGATCTTGGTAGAAGGTTCATAGTGGGGTGTGGAGTAGTAAGCAGGACTGGAATGCTTGCTTTGGCTTTCTCGCAACCCCCTGGTTGAATCAACCTGTCTCCTAGGTTAAAGGGCTTGTAAACAGGCTCTTGTATGGGCTTTGGTTTAAAGCTCTCGTAAATTCTAGATCTCCATAATAACTTCTTTCTCCTCTTCTTTCATACTCCAGTTCCAGTAATCTCATTCCCTCGACTGGCCTCTGAGGACATTGCATGCAACTTTTTGCTTACATGCAGGAAAACACCTATACACACACAAAAAGTTAACTAAAAATTAAATATAGGCCTGGCGTGGTTGCACAAGTCCCTTTTAATCCTAGCACCCGGGAGTCAGAGGAAAGCGGATCTTTGTAAATTCAAAGGACATCCTGGTCTAAGAGGAGTCCAGACGCTGGGTCTTCAAGGGTCACACTGTGGGTCCCTCGAAAAGACAATAAATACCTAAGTAAATAAATAAAGCAATAATTGTAAACTTATGAATACGTGGTCTGCTCTGTAAAAAGCACAGGAGTTCTTGGGCCAACTTATGGAGGTCACAGGAGAACTTGGTGGAATCATTTCTCTACTTCCACCATGAGGAATCCAGGAGAGAATTCAGGAATACCAGGCATTTTTTTTTTTTTTTTCCTCTGAGGCATGTTGGATGGCCCTGAGCTTGGCAAGATTTATTTCCTTCCCATTGGGAGAAAGTACTGTCACTCAGAGCATGAGTGGGCGGGACCTGAAATTCCTTCCAATCGGAGGCACTGTTGTAGGATTCCGGGTCCAATCAGGTTCACAGAGTGTGGCAACCAGCTTACGGAAACTATTTCTTTCTCTCTTTTTTCTGGTCCCTATTTTCCCCGTTCCGCTCTAAGGTTGTGTGTGTCGTCGTCTTGTCCGGAGGAGACTCTGGCCCAGGGAGAAGCGTGGTGACTTCGGGATGTCCCGGATTCAGGAGCTGGTGAGCGGCGTCATGAGGCGGGCAAACGCTGTGTCCGCTACCCGCCTTCAGGCTCCTCTGTCGGGCTGTCCCGGGCTGTGCCGGCTTCTGAAGCCCGGAGCATCCTCTCATGCCCGGCTCCTGGACTGGAGCCCCAGCTGCAGCGCTGTCTGCAGGAGTCCAGGGCTCCCAGGCTCGGGAGGGCACAAGGGGGTTTGTGGAGCGGCCTCGGCTGGACTGTGGGGTTCCTGGCCCCTGGTCTTTAGCCTAGGGCTTGGGGCTGCTGGAGCGTGGCTCCAGAAGGTCGTGGTTCAGGCGCCCTGCTGCCCCCTGGAGCCGAGGAATTCCCACCCCCCCACCCCCTGGCCCAGTGCTGTGCAGTGTAACCCCGCTCTGCCTCTCCTGTCCTTAGGAGAAGAGAGATAGAGAGGGAGAGAGGAAGAGAGGGAGAAACAGGGGGAGGAGTAAGGGAAAGGTGAGGATTCGTAGTACTTAGTCCTATAAATGCGAACATGTTTTATCCTGGGCACCACTGCATATCTGGAACTTAGAGCTTGGTCCAAACTCATGTAATTTAATATAACCAGGCATTGTACCCCTAGCTCAGAGAAGAGAGCTTGCCTTTTCATCCACACAGTGCTGCTTTCTACATAAGGAGGGGAGGTGCTCCTGTGCAAGGTCAGATCTGGTCAGAGCTCATGGAGATGTAATTACAGGCAGTTTTACCCATAGCTCAGGGGAGAGAGTTTTCCTTGCATCCACACAGTGCTGCTTTCTGCATAAGGAAGGGGAGGTGCACCTGTGCAAGCCCATCGCTCAGGACGTGGAGGTCAGGAGATCAAGGAGATCAAGGCATGCCCGAACAAAATACTTCTTTCTTTTCGTTCCCTTAGTTTTGAGAATTTTCTCTTCTGTTTCTTCTACTGTGGGATGACTATTTGGATTTGGCCTGCATGGATTTAAAGTAGAGCCATGTCATGCAGTGCCTAGAGGGCAGGCCACATGGAACTGGAGTAACAAGGTTGGGTGTGGGAATTGAACCCAGTTCTTCTGGAAGACTAATATCCATTTCTCCTAACCGGAGCCATCTCACCAGCCCTACAAGCTGTGTGTTCAAAGCCAGTCTTGACTGCATAAGAGTGTCTCTGGAAAAAAACAAACAGACAAAACTTCCCCATTTTTGCTGTGGGGCTGGGTGTTTCCACATTCCTGGTCTCTTTAAGAGCTCAGTTCTTTACTAAATATAGAGCCATAGAATAGATTAGAGAGGGAGACACTGTCAACGCTGACAGCAGGACACTCAAGGCTGAATTATTGTTTGGAGCTTCTTTTTTTATGTACCCAGATGACCATTGGTGCAAGTTCATCCACTGCATCCTAGTACGCCTATCTTAACCGAGTCACTTCCTGGAAAGAAGAGCAATTTCCCTCATCTCTGCCAAGAATTATTTACCATAGTTCATTTGGCTAGGCCTTAGGGGCTGATTCCTGTTTTAGGATGGGTTTTTGTCTGATAGAGTCCTCTTGGGCCTTGTGCATTCTGTCACCATGTTTCAAGTTCCTTTGTGTTTAAGCCGTTCAGTTGTCCTTTTTTCTTTTTAATATTATTTTTACAAAAAAAAAATATATTATTGTTTGTACAAGATATGTTACAAATAGATATAGACCTGTGTCCTGCTCTCAACCCCCCGTCCCACCAGAGTTCACCCGTTCAGTCCTTTGATGAAGGCTTTTCTGTTGTTGGGTGTTATGCTCTTTCCATTACTGGTAATCACTCCTAAAAGAAATGTTTACAACTAGGTTATTGGTGAGAGCATCCACCGATGAGGGTTGCCATTCGTCATTTGTTTTTTGAGTAGGGGACTGGTTACTCTTCACCTTAAATAATATCTTCTAGTTCCCATCCATTTACCTGCAAAGTTCAGATGTTTCTTTTTTTTACTGCTGCATAGAACTTCCATTGTGTAGATGTAACACATTTCTCAATCCACTCGTCCTTGATGGGCATTTGGGTTGTGTCCAGCTTTTTGCTATTGTTTAGACAAGAGCTGCAATAAGCCATTAGCTGTATGTGTCCCTCTGTGGTAAGAAGAGTCCTGTGGGGGTAATATACCCAGGAATGTTATGACTGGGTCAGTGGTAAGCCATTTTGAGTCTTTTAATGTTTTCTCCACACTGCTTTCCTAGTGGCTGTACAAGGTTACACTCCCACCAAGAGCAATGGAATGAAGTGGTTCCCCTTTCCCCACAACCCTCTCTAGCACTTGTATCATTTGGTGTTCTTATTCCTAGCCAGTCTTATCAGAGTGAGAGATATCTTAAGTGTTTTTAGTTTGCATTTCCTTATTATTATTGAGTTGAACACTCGTTAAGATGTTTCTTCCTCAGCATCTCTAATTCCTCACGTGGGAAGTCTCTGTTTAAGTCTTTGTGCCATCTTTTTGAGTATTTCATTTGGTTTTTTTCTTTCTTCTTTGTTTTTTGATAGAATAGATTAGATAGTTGGAAATCAATGCGTTGGTCAGATGGTATCTTGTGGTGAAGGTTGGTCTCTTCACGTCTTTGATTTTTTCTTTTGATGTAAAGCGCTTTGAGTTTTATGAGGTCCCCATTTGTCAAGTTTTGACCTTAATTCGTGCGCAGATGCTGTCTGATTTGAGGAAGGTCTTTTTCTACACCTATGCCTTGTATATTCTTCTGCCAAATTAGGCTTTCTATCGCCGTCAGTTGTGGGGTTTACGTTGAGGTTTTTGATCCAGCTGGAGTTGACATTTGTAGAGGGTGAGAAGTAGGTTTTTTTATTTCCATTCTTCTACAAGTGGTGAGCCATTTTTGCCAACACCACTTGCTGAAAGAGCTGTCTTCCTCCATGTTTTTGTTCTTTGGACCCGTGTCAAATATGGAGGTTGGCTGAATTGTATGTGCGCAAGTTTGGATCTTGATTTGTTCCAGTGATCAACAGGTCTGTTTTTGTGCCATACCAAGCTGTTTTTATAAACGACTATAGCCCTGTAGTCAGGTCACTTTTTTCACAATTCACCCCAGTATGGAGGGTGACAAGGAGTGTGTAGGCCTGTTAATGTCTACTGATTCCAATAGTAATTTTAGAAGGCAGTAAATCTTCTGTTTTTTCACTCTTTTCTTATATTTACCAAATCTTGGGAGGTATGGATTTAGGAGTATTTTTTTTGTTACAGAGTTAGTTGTTGTATTGGGCAGAAGGAAATCTTCCACCCAGTGGGTACGTAAGGTGCTGTACGAATACCCACTAGAGTATTGTCTGTCAGCCACCATTAGCATCTGAGAATATCAGTCCCCTATGTGATATTTGGGAAGGTCTTGCTCTTGCTCTGACCGGCCTGGAGGCTCGCTAAGAAGACCAGGGAATCAAGCCTCAATCCTCCGACAGACATAGCCATCTTGCTCTGGCTGTTTGTGAGATTTACTTGGTACTAATAGACCTGCAGTTCATCACAGACTATTTTCTTAGGGCGTGTTGTCGGAATTAACAGGAGGACCCAGTTACAAATAATGGGGTCGCCTGAGGAAGAGGGGGTCCCTCTGGGTTGGGTGACCAGCCCTTTGTATCAGTCAAATCTGAAGATTAAGCTGTCTAGTGAGTAGATAAAAGAAGTCCCTCTGTCAGTGCAAAGAAGGTATAATGACACTGAAGATTTGATGAACTCATTTGAAATGCACAAAGATGCAATTTAAAAAAATTAAACACACACAGAAACCCTTCTTCATTGAATGTTCGCGCCCATTCTTTCCAGCCTGGGACCCAAGTTAAATGCTCGTTAAAATGCTGGAAAAGAGAGAGGTTGGAACTGACCTCATAAGGAGTGAGTTCTGGTGCTCTAACCACAAAATAACATTTTGGGTAAGGAAGCAGGAGATGTTACGAGAACACCATCCAACCTAACAGGAGAATGCGTGTTGACAAGGCAGTGTATACAAAGGAAAATGCACAATCTTACCACAAGGAAAGCCTTTGAAATTGAAGACTACAAAGGAATTTCTCTGATGCACATATACATGTCTCAGTTGTCGCCCAAGTTGTGTCTCCCTCTCCTCCCAGCCCCAGAACTTGATGTAACGTGCGTGGAAGATACTCTACACCATGGGGGAATTCATCCCAGGGACATCTGCCATTCTTCTGGGCCTCAGGGAAACCCAGGGCAAAATACAAAGAGTAGGGGAGGGGGAATATACAAGGAAACTGTAGGAGCCTTCAATGGGACACTCTTTTGCAAGTATAGGGACCGCAGATCAGGGTCAGTACAAATGTGGTGCTTAGGGCCAATTAAGATGACAGGGCTTTTCTTCTGTGGAGGAGCCTGAATTCTTTCCCACATCCACAGGGACTCTGTCCCCTCTCATTTATTGCCTTATCAATTAAGGACACTTGTGAAAGTAAAATGATGTTTTTAAAAGAGAAATCCAGGGAGAAGTTTTGTCCAGCAGAAACATTGTTCTACTTGATCACAGCGCTGAGGGCAAGACACACCCTTCAAAGCCAACTATTCCAGCTCCTTAGATTAGCGAGTAACTGACAAGCATGGCCCTGTGCATGATGGGGAGGAGTCAGGAGTTCATTGGAAACTTTGTCTGAGGGTAACCGGGGGGGGGGCTGTTTCCTTTGAAGAGACTTGACACCACTCTAAGTACAGTCATTGGCCAAGCAGCGAGGGCAGTCAGTTGACATTGTTGCCAGGCAAACTCTTACCTCCCATGGCTGACCCTGTCAACCTCAACACACGGTCATTTTGTCTTGATGACTGGGTAGGCTAACAATACAGGCCTCATGTCTCTCTCATCTCCCATCCCTTTTCCTGCCTCCCCCCCTCTCGTCCCTCTGGTCCTCTCCTGTCTCCCCCACTTTCCACAATGTTTCTCTTCGGTTCTCCCCGATCGGGCTTTTCCCCTCCTGTCTCTCTTCGCCCTGACCTCCTCCTCTGCTCTTACTTCCGTGCTGTATGCCCACTTCAACTCCAACAAGACCACAAACACCATTCAAACTCGTAGCCCCTCAGATGTATTCTTAAACAATATCTCTAATAAAGGCTAGAGCGTCAACAATTCCACTCTCTAGCTAATGTCAAAAATTTCAATTAAAACATTGTTAACAGGTAGTGTAAGGTATATGCCTATTATTCACTGCACTACAAGGTTGAAAGTCAGGAGGTATCTAAAGTTCAATCCAGCCTCTCTATATAGTACAACAACGTTGAGTGCGCAGCTCTAATGTACTAAAAGTGTGTCAAAAAAAAAATGCAATGTTTTTGTCCAGGTATTTTGGTTTATGATTGTACTAAGGAGTAGATTTTTCTTCGACAGACTCACGCATGCCCTGTTGTGATGGTCACCTCTCCTCGTAGTTCGTTTGAAGGTGGATATTGGTCCTTGAGGCGGATGTTTGGGACCAATCTATTGATATCTCCTGTATGACTGTGCATAAGTGCGGCGACCATGCGTATGAAGCTACCATATCAGGGGTGGTAGCTCTCCAGTGGTCAAAGCTCCATTGCTCAAGATCCGGCACTTCTGAAGTATCCCGTCGGGCCTTACAAGTAGAATTTATACTTCAGTTTCGGGAGGCAAATCAAGGGCTGTGGCAACAGCACAGGTAATTGGGGGTTGTCTCTCTCTTCTGATATTACCTTAGGCAAATAGTACAAAGGAGGTTTGTAGTCTCCTGTCTGAACTCTTGTCTTGATAACAAACCTTCATCCGTTTTCATGTGGGACTCATGTAGGAGGTATTATAGTGTAATTTTTCAATAGATGTTAGATAATATGTATTTTCCAGGGTTTTTTTTTTTTTTTGCATTCTTGGTCTAAGTTTTGTTTATTTCTCCTCTCTCCCCTTACCTTTCTAGCCTTCCCTCCATGTCTTCTCCATGCCTTCAACATTTAAAGTATCTCCATTTCTCCATCGACACTGGCTGTCTCCTATGGCCCCACTTCTCTTGTGTTCCCCCCTCCCTTATCATCCCCTTTCCTTCTCTAACCCTTTCGCTCCCTCCCATTTAGATACTGTGACTTTTCCATTCCTCCCTTAGTAAGACCTGTCACCTACTGGCCTTCTGTCTCAGGTTCCCTCTTTCCCTTTCCCTCCCAGGTTCCTTTTCATTTGCCTGGTTTCTGCATTTACATCAGCGTATATACTTATAAAGAACTTGGTGCTAGGATCCAGAAATGAGGGACAGCATATGTCATTTGTTTTTCTGACTCTTTTTACCTTAATTAGCATAACAGCTTCTAGTTCCATCCATTTACCCTCACATTTCACGATGTCATCTTTCTTTACCACCGAATAGAACTCCATTGTGTAAATGTACCACATTTTCATTATCCACTCATCAGTCGAGAGACACTTAGGTTGCTTTCAGCTCTTAGCTTTTGTGAAAAAGCAGCAAGAAACATGGATGTGCACATATCTCTGCAATAGGGTGCATCCTTTGGGTATACAAATGGTAGGTTCGTTTTTAGTCTTTTCAGAGTTTTCCACCCTGCTTTCCATAGGATTTGCACTAATTTGACAAATTTCCACCAGCAGTGAATGAGTGTCCCCCTTTCCCGACAACCTCTCCAGTATTTGGTATTTGGTATTTGTTTTCTTGATCATTTCTTGATCATAGACAGTCTTACTGAGTGAGGTAAGATGAAATCTTAAAGTGGTTCCAGTTTGCATTTCCATAATTACTAACAATGTTGAACACTTTTTAAGATGTTTCTTAGCCATCTTTACTTCTTCTCTTGAGAAGTGTCTGTTCACATCTTTAGCCCATCTTTTAATTGGGTCATTTTTTTTCTTGGTCCTTTATTTTTTTGAGTAATTTATATACTCTGGGTGTTAAACTTTTGCCATATGTCACTGGCGACGATTTCCTCCCACTCTATGGGTTTTCTCTCCAATTATTTGATTGTTTCTTTTGCTGTCCAGAAGCTTTTTAGTTTAATGAGGTCCCCCTCAGTGACTTCTTATTTCCTGCACAACTACTGTCTGATTTAGAAAGTCTTTTCCTATACCTATACCTTGTAGGTTACTGCCAATGTTTTCTTCTAACATTTTCAGAGTTTCAGGTTTCACATTGAGATCTTTGATCCATTTAGAATTGACTTTTGTTCAAGGTGAAATGAAGTGGTTCAATTTTATTCTTCTACTAGTGGTGATCCTGTTTTGCCAGCACCATTTGCTGAAGATACTGCCTTTACTCCATTGAGTGTTCTTGGTCAAATATCAGGTGGCTGAAATTGCATGTCCTCAAGTTTGGGTCTTCAGTTTTATTCCATTGATCTGTGGGTCTATTTTTGCACCAGTATCATGCTGTCTTTATGACTATAGCTCTATAATATAGTTTGAAATCTGCTGTAGTAATCCCCCCTGCATTACTCTTTGTGCTCAGGGTTGCTTTGGCTATCTGGTGTCTTTTAGACTCTATGAATTTGGGGATTTTGTTTTCTAATTCTGTGAAGAAAGTCATGGGGATTTTGATTCGTATAGCATTTACTCCTTATATTAATTTGGGTAGCATGTTCATTTTTACGGTATTAATTCTTCCAACCAATGACCATGGGAGTTCCTTCAATCCTCTGGTGCCTTCTTCAAAGATTTAAATTTTTCATTTTAGAGATCTTTAATGTCTGTGGTCAGGTTTGTACCGAGATTTTTTTCTTTGTTTGTTTGTTGAGGCTACTGTAAATGGGAGGTTTTCCATGTATTCTGTCTCCAACTGCTTGTTATTGGCAAATAGAAAGGCTTCTTATTTTTATAGATTAATTTTGTAACCTACTACTTTATTGAAACAGTTAATCATTTCTAGGAGTTTTCTGGTGGCATCCCTTAGATCTAATATCATATCACCTACAAAAGGGATAGTTTGATGTCTTCTTTTCCCAGTAGTCCTTTTTAAATTTCCTTCTTTTGTCTTATTGCTCTAGCAAGAGTTATAAGCACTATATTGAAAAGGAGTGGATATAGTTGGCAGCCTTGCCAGGTTCCTCACTTTAAAGGGAATGCTTCTAATTTGTCTCCATTTAGAATGATGTTGGCTGTGGGTTTGTTGTGTATAGCTTTACTTATGTAAAGGAATGTTCCCTCCAGTCCAATTCCCTCTTAGACTTTAAATATAAAGGAGTGTTGAATTTCATCAAAGGCCTTTTCTCTATCAATTGAGATGACCATGTGGTTTTCGTCTTTGAGTCCATTTATATGATTTATGATATTTATTGATTTATGTATACTGAACCATCCCTTCATCTCTGGAATAAATCCAAGTTGATTATGTTGATGTGTGCCTATATGCAGTTTGCAAGAATTTTGTTGAGAATTTTTGCATCTATATTCATCAAGGGAATGGATCTATAGTTTTCTTTTGATTCTGTCTTTTCCTTGTTTGGGCATTAGAGTGATGCTGGCTTCATAGAAGGAATCTGGGAGATTCCCTTCTGTTGCTATCCTTTTGAGTAACTTAAGTAATATTGATTGTAGGGCCTCTTTAAATGTCTTATAGAATTCTGTCATATGTCCATCTAGGCCTGGGCATTTTTTATTTGGGAGGTTTTATATTACTGTTTCAATTTCCTTATATGTGATGTGTTTGTTTAAACTATTGATCTCTTCTTGGTTAATGTTTGGTGATTCTCATGATTTGAGATATTCCTCCATTTCCTTTAGGTTTCAAATGGAACATATGGGTTTTTTGTTTTGGTTTGGTTTTTGTTTATTATTTACTTATTTATTTATTTATTTATTTATTTTTGTTCTTTTTGAGACAGGGTCTCTTTTTAGTCCCAGCTGGCCTGGAGCTGGCTCTGTACACCAGGCTGGCCTTGAACTCACAGAGATCCATCTGCCTGTGACCGATCCACCTGCCTCTGCCTCTGGAGTGCTGGGATTAAGGCTGTACACCACCATGCTCGGCTGAAACATGTTTTTAAAGTATTCCCATATAATAATCTGGATCTTTTTTTTGTCTGTTGTGATGTTTCCCCTTTCATCTTTAATTTTGTTGATTTTGAGTTACTCTTTTCTCTATTGCTTAACTGAGCTAAAGGTCTATCTTGTTTATCCTTTCAAAGAACCAACACTTGCAGGGCATGGTGGCATGCACCTTAAATCCCAGCACTTGGGAGGCAAAGGCAGGTAGATCTCTAAGTTCATGGCCAGCCTGGTCTACATAGAGAGTTCCAGGGCAACTGGGATTAAAAGGAAGACCCTGTCTGAGAGAGAGAGAGAGAGAGAGAGAGAGAGAGAGAGAGAGAGAGAGAGAGAGAGAGAGAGAGAGAGAGAGAGAAACCAAAGAACCAACTCTTGGTCTCATTGATTCTTTGTTTCTGTTTCATTAATCTCTGACCTGATTTTTGTTATTTCTTCTTGTTTGTGGATTTGGGATTCATTTGTTGTTGTCTTTCAAGTATCCAGAATTGCAATGTTAAGTCAGTGCTCTTTCTGTTTTTTAATGTAGGCACTTAGAGCTATAATTTTCCCTCTTGGGACTGCATTTAAAGTGATCCAGAAGTTTCGTTGTGTTGTATTGCCCTTTTCAAATTTAATTCCAGGAATACTTATATTTCTTTCTCAATTTTTCCTTTGGCTCATCCATTATTCAGGATTTTGTTGTTTAATCTCCATGAGTTCATTTAGTTACTAGGGCTCCTGGTGTTGATACTAAGCTTTATTGACTTGTGTTCTTATAAAATGCATGGAATTATTTCTTTTCCTTTTTTTTTTGTATTCATTTTGCTTCTGTGCCTCAGTATGTGGTCGATTTTGGAGAAAGTTTCATGGGGTGCTGAATAGAAAATATATTCTTTGGTCCTTGGGTGGAATGTTTGGTAAATGTTTTTTAGGTCCATTTGGTGTATTGTGTTATATTGTATTGTATTGTTCAGTTTTGATAGTCACTGTCTTCAAAGATAAGATGGGTTTCCTGCAGGCAACAAATAGTTGTATTTTGTTTCTTAATCCATTCTACTAGTCGATGCCTCTTGATTGGGGGTTCAACCATTAATATTTAAAGTTATTATTGGGAAATGTATATTGGTTTTTCCATCATTTTAGTTTTTGTTTGCATTCTTGGTCTAGGACTGTATTTCTGCAGTTATACTTTCATTAAGTCCTTTTTGTTCTTGGTTGGGTGTAGTATTTCCTTTATTGTGCTCTTTGTATTGCTTCAAGTATTCTGTACATGAATTCTTTTTTTAAATTTTTTTATTTATTCTTGTATGTGTATGAATGTACTGTTTGCATGTAGGTTTGTGCACCCGTGTCATGCAATGCCGCGGAGGTCAGAAGAGGGCGTCGGATTCCCCTGGAATTGGAGTTATAGACGATTTTCAGCCGCCATGTGGGTGCTGGGGATTGAACCCGGGTCCTCTGCAAGAGCAGTCGGCGCTCTTAACTGCTAGGCCATCTCTCCAGCCCCTGTACATGAATTCTTTCAGCCTATTTATAGCATGAAATATTTTTCTTCTTTAACTATAGTAGACATTTTCGCTTTATGAAGAATTCTGGGTTAGCTTCTGTACTACTGGGACTTCTTTGGTTCAAGTTCTTCTGGCTTTCATGGTTTGCATTGAAAAATCAGCTGTAATTCTGATGGGTCTTCCTTTATATGTGTCCTTTGGTTTTTCTGTTGCAGCTTTCAGTATTTTTGATTTGAACATCTAGTGTTTTTACTGTGATATGGCATGGGGAATTTCCTTTCTGGTCATATCTTTTTGGTGTTCTATGTGTTTCTTGTATTTGTATGGCCACATCCTTCCTTCATCTAGGGACATTTTCTTCCTCAGTCTTGTTGATGAGCTGGTGAATAACATGATCCTGAGATTCTTCTCCTTCCTCCGTACCTATGATGTATAGTTTGGTCCTTTTTTGGTGTCACATGTTTCCTGTGCTTTCTTAAATTTTCATAATCTTTGCTAGAGCAGTCCAATTCTTCCTCTTCATCTTCAGTCTTGATATTCTATTTTCTACTTCCTTCATTTTGTTACTGAGGCTTTCTCCTGTCCTTTCTAGATGGCTTATTGAATGTCCCCCTTCCTTTTTCATTTCAGCCTCAGTTTTCTTCCATATGTCTCTCTTCTTTGTGAATTCAGTAAGAAGTTTATTATTGTCTCTTTTGAGTTTATCCCTATCTTTAAGTTCTATGATTTCTTTGTTAGCATGGCAATTCTTAGAATTCTTTGATTAAGTTTATTAAGATTTTTTTTTAAATTCTGTTTGCTGGGTTACATCTAGGGAGTCCTCATTGCAGAAGTCTTCTACAGGATTGGTAGTATTTAATGGAGTCATTTAGGTTTTTCGTGTTATTTGCTTTGGATTTTTACATGTAGATTTCTCCTTTTTTGTTTGTGATTCTGGTATGAAGCTCAAGTGTTTGTTGAACTGAACACTGACTTTCCTTGTATTCTTCAGGTGTCTTAGTTGATTTCTTATTAGGTATGAAAGTCTGATTGGTCTAGGCTTCAGGTTCTCACTTCTGACTTTGTACTGGAGGCCCAGCTAATTCTCACCCAAGTAATCAAGAGCTCCTCCAGAGGCCCAAGACAGATATTGGTGAGAAAGGTTTGAACACACAGGGCCCCACCCCATGTGAGCCGACGGAGGGGCCAAGGTGTTCCAGAGCTAGGTGGGTAGGAAATCTGGACTCTCCTGCATTGCTGCTCTCACCACTGAGTTGATCCACGTAGAGTTATTTTTCATGCAAGGTGAAAGGTAGGAATTTAATTTTATTTTTCTACAAGTGGTGATCCAGTTTTGCCAGCACCTTTTGCTGATGATACTGCCTTTCCTCCATTGAATGTTCTTCGCTCATTTGTCAAATATCAGATGGCTGAAATTGCATGTCCTCAAGTTTGGGTCTTAAATTTTATTGCATTGACCTATGGTTTTATTTTTGTGCCAGTACCACGCTATCTTTATGATTATAGCCCTGTTTTTGTTATGTAGGCACCTACAGCTATAAAATTCCCTCTTAGGACTGCTTTTAAAGTATCCCAGGGGTTTTCTTGTGTTGTATTGTCCTTTTTGTTTAATTCCATGAATACTTTTATTTCTCTCTCAACTTTTCCTTTGACCCATTCATTGTTCAGGAGTTTGTTGTTTAATCTCCATGAGTTCATTCAATTACTAGGTCTTCTTTTGGTGTTGATATTAAGCTTTATTGACTTGTGGTCTTATAGAATGTGTGGAATTAGTTCCCTTTTTTCTGTATTTGTTTAAGTTTGTTCTGTACCCTAATATGTGGTCGATTTTGGAGAAAGTTTTTTGTGGTGCTCAGTAGAAAGTATATTCTTTGATGTTTGGGTAGAATATTCAGGAGATGTCTTTTAGGTCCATTTAGTGTATTATATTGTTTAGTTCTGATGTCTTTTTGTTTATGCTTTGAACAGTTGACCCATCTAAGAGGCACAGTTAGGTACTGAAGCCCCCTACTAGTGTATTGATATTGATCTGTGCTTTAAAGCCCTGTAGAATTGTGTTTATGAAGTTCAGTGCACAAACTGTGGTGCATATATGTTCATGTTTATGAATTCTTCTTAGTGAATTGTTCCTTTGATAAGAATGAAGTTACCCTGTTCCTGTCTTCCCATTAGTTTTAGTTTGAAGTCTATTTTGTCTGACATTAGAATAGCAATTCCTGCTTGCTTATTAGTGTCATCTGCTTGGAATATTGTTCCCACCCTTTCACTTAAAGATACTGCCTGTCCTTAAAGGTGAGATGTGGGTTTTTTTGCAGACAACAAAGAGATGGTTTTTTTTTTTTTTGAGACAGGGTCTCCCTGTAACCCCATTTAGCCTGGAACTTGCCATGTAGACCAGGCAGGCTTTGAATTCTCACCCAAATAATCAAGAGTCCAAAGGCCCAAGACAGGTATCAGTGAGAAAGGTTTGAACACACAAGGCCCTGCCCCATGTGAGCTGAGGGAGGGCTCAAAGTGTTCCAGAGCTAGAGGGGGAAGAAATCTGGACGCCCCTGCATTGCTGCTCTCACCACTGAGTTGATCCATGTAGAATTGTCTTTTGTGCAAGGTGAAAGGTGGGAATTTAATTTTATTTTACAAATGGTGATGCAGTTTTACCAGCACCATTTGTTGAAGATACTGCCTTTTTGCCATTGATGGTTCTTGCCTCCTTATCAAATATCAGATCACTGAAATTGCATGTCCTCAAGTTTGGGTCTTCAAATTTATTCCATTGACCTATGGTTCTATTTTTGTGCCAGTACCATGCTCTCTTTAGGACTATAGCCCAGTAATATATTTTGACATCTGTTATAGTAATCCCCCCACATTACTTTTTGTGGTCAGTGTTGCTTTGGCTATCTGGTGTCTTTTGGGTCTACATATGAATTTTGGGAATTTTTTTCTAAAGAAAATCATGGGGATTTTGACTGGGATTGCATTGATTCTTTATATTAATTTGGCCAGGATGTTCGTTTTTACTATATTGATTCTTCCAACCCATGACCATGGGAGGTCCTTCGATCTTCTGGTGTCTTCCTTAATGTCCTTCTGCAGAGATTTAATTTTTTTTATTTTAGATATCTTTAATGTCTTTGGTCAGGTTTGTTCTGAGATTTTTTTTTTTTGAGGCTACTATAAATGGGTGGTTTTCCATGTATTCCTTCTCCAGTTGCTTGTTATTGGCAAATAGAAAGCCTACTGATTTTTGTAGATTAAGTTTTTAACCTTCTACCTTACTGAAATCCTTTCTAGGAGTTTTCTGGTGGAATTTTTGGCATCCATTAGGTATAATACCAAATCATCTGCAAAAAGAGATAGTTTGACTTCTTCTTTTCCAATTAGTCCTCTTTTAATTTCCTTCTTTTATCTCATTGCTCTATGGAGCATTTCAAGCACTATATTGAAAAGGAGTGGATATGGCAGACAACGTTGTTTTGTTGTATAAAGCTTTACTTATATTGAGGAATGTTCCCTCCAGTCCAATTCACTTTTGGCCTTTAAATATAAAGGCATGTTGAATTTTATCAATGGCCTTTTCTGCATCAATTGAGAGACCATGTGTTTTTTGTCTTTGAGTCCACTTTATATGATTTATTTACTTAGGTATACTGAACCATCCCTGCATCTCTGGAATAAATCCAAGTTGATCATGGTGTATGACCTTTCTGATGTGTGCCTGTATGCAGTTTGCAAGTACTTATTGAGAATATTTGCATCTATATTCATTAAGGATATGGATCTATAGTTTTCTTTTTGGGGAGATTCCCTTCTGTTTCTACCCTTTTGAATAACTTAAGTAATATTGGTTGTAGGTCCTCTTTATATGTCTTACATAATTCTGATGTAAATCCATCTAGGTCTGGGCTTTTTTCAGTTGCATTGTTTGGCATTACTGTTTCAATTTTCTTAGATGTGGTGGATCTGTTTAAACTGTTGATCTCTGCTTGGTTCAGCTTTGTTGATTCCCATGATTTCAGATATTCATCCATTTCCTTTAGGTTGTTAAATTTAATGGAATGTATGTTTCTAAAGTATTCCCATATAATATTCTGGATCTTTTGTTGTCTGTTGTGATGTTTCCCCTTTCATCTCTAATTTTGTTGATTTCAAGTTGCTCTTTCTTATGGTTAACTGGGATGTAAGTCTATCATGTTTATCCATTCCAAAAACCAGCTCTTGGACTCATTGATTCTTTGTATTGTTTTCTTTGTTTCTATCTCATTAATGTCTGCTCTTATTTTTGTTATTTCTTCTTGCCTGTTGGATTTGGGATTCATTTGTTGTTGTCTTTCATCTGTCTTGAAATGCAATGTTAAGTCATTTCTTTGTGCTGTTTCTGTTTTTTAATGTAGGGACTTACAGCTATAAAATAATCTCTTTGGACTGGTTTTAAAGTATCCCAGGTGTTTTCTTGTGTTGTAATGTCCTTTTTGTTTAATTCCATGAATACTTATTTCTTTCTCAACTTTTCCTTTGACCCATTCATTGTTCAGGAGTTTGTTGTTTAATCTCCATGAGTTCATTCAATTACTAGGGCTCCTTTTGGTGTTGATATTAAGCTTTATTGATTTGTGATCTTATAGAATGAATGGAATTATTTCTTTTTTTCTGTATTTGTTTAAGTTTGTTCTGTACCCTTATATGTGGTCGATTTTCGAGAAAGAGTTTTGGGATGCTGATTAGAAAGTATATTCTTTGGTGTTTGGGTAGAATATTTGGGAGATGTCTTTTAGGTCCATTTGGTGTACTATGTTGTTCAATTCTGATGTCTCTCTGTTTATGCTTTGAACAGTTGACCTATCTAATAAGCACAGTTAGGTACTGAAGCCCCCTACTACTAGTGTATTGATATTGATCTGTGCTTTAAAGCCCTGTAGAATTGTGTTTATGAAGTTCAGTGCACAAACTGTGGTGCATATATGTTCATGTTTGTGATTTCTTCTTAGTGAATTGTTCCTTTGATAAGAATGAAGTGACCCTGTTCCTCTCTTCCCATTAGTTTTAGTTTGAAGTCTATTTTGTCTGATATTAGAATAGCAATTCCTGCTTGCTTATTAGTGTCATCTGCTTGGAATATTGTTCCCACCCTTTCCCTTAAGAATAGTGCCTATCCTTAGAGGTGAGATGGGTTTTTTTTGCAGACAAGAAAAAGGTGGATTTTTTTTTTTTGAGACAGGGTCTCCCTGTAGCCCCATTTAGCCTGGAACTTGCCATGTAGACCAGGCAGACATGGAACTCACAGAGATCGCCTATCTCTTAATCCATTCTGCTAGTCTGTGCATCTTGATTGGGGATATCTGTCCATTAATATTTAAAGTTATTATTGAGAAATGTGTATTTCTTTCCATCATTTTAGTTTTTGTTTGCGTTCTTGGTCTAGGATTGTATTTTCACATTTATAACTTCATTAGCTGCTTTCTGTTCTCACTTGATTTCCTTTCTTGCACTCTTTGTATTGCTTCAGGTATTCCCTGAAAGGCTGGTCTTATGGATATGAGTCCTTTTTAAAAATATTTTTATCGGCCAGGCATGGGTGATGCATGCTTTTAATCCTAGCACTTGGGAGGCAGAGGCAGGCGGATCTTTGTGAGTTCAAGGCCAGCCTGGTCTACAGAGTGAGTTCCAGGACAGCTGGGGCTACAGGGAGACCCTGTCTTGAAAATACCAAAATAATAATAATAATAGTCATAATAATAATATTAATAACAATAATAAAATAAAATAAAAATATTTTAATTAAAGTTTTGTGCATGTCATATATCATTTCTTAGTCCAATTTAGACTCATTTCCCTTTCCATGCCCCCCACCCCACCCAAGTTCTTGAATTCTGCCATAAATATCTTGTATCTTTTTCTGAGTCTTTTAAAAGTTTTTAAAAGCAGAGGATTATTGTTTGGGGGAGAACTACTGTTTGAGTCAATTTGTTGTCCCAGTTCTTTTGTTGTTCCCTCTGATTTGTATTGCTTCTCATATGTCACACCTATACTAAAATTATGTCATCTGAAAATAAACTATGTTATTTTGAAATCATATTTAATGAGTCACATTTTTCCCTTTTAATTTTACATTAGTCTAAAATATGCAAACATACCCTCTACCCTTATACCAAGATTATGAAGTCTGAAAATGGGGTGGTAGAGATGGGAGAGATGGGAGGCAACCTGTGTGGAACAAAGTCCACTCCAGCATAGGTGTGTTAGAACACATCTGCTATCCTTTGTTGATGCAAGATATTGGAGATAGTTTGATTTCTTGCACTAGCCTTGTACGCTATGTATGCATGTATGACTTATCTATCATCTATCTCTATCTATCTATCTATCTTTCATCTGTCATGTATCTATCATAATCTACCATGATTATCTCTATTGTTAATTTTCTATCAAAATCTATCATCCATCTTTCTATATATCTATTATCTATCCATCTATCTATCACCTATCCATGTATTGATCTCTATTATTATCTACCATCATCTATCATCCACCTCTCATCTATCTTCATCATCTTGCCTATCTATTATATATCATAATCTATCATCCATCATGTATTTATCTATCTCTCTTTTTACCTATCATCTATCCATCTCTCTACAGTCTATCATCTATCTATCTATCTTCTATCTATCATCAATACATCTATCTTCTATCTACCATCAATCTATCTACCTTTATCTATCTGTCATCAATCTATCTTTTATCATCAATCTATCATTTATCTATCTATCATCTATCTGTCTATCATCAATCTATCATCTATCTTCTATCTATCATCAATCTATCTATCATCAATCTATCAATCTATCTATCATCTACCTATCATTATCTATCAATCTATCTTCTATCTATCTATCATCAATCTACCTATCTAATCTAATGTATCTGTCTATCATCTAATCTATCCTTCATCCATTTGTGTATACCAAGTACTTTCTGGTGTGATAACATGGAAAGGAAGATTCAGAGACATGCAAACTGACCAAGGTTGATAAAATGGAACCTCACCATTCTGTGTATCACTTTCTCATAATGAAAGATGCTTTCCCATCAAGAAAATCAGGGATTTTCTTCACTTTGTATTAGAATATGCATATATGATAAATGAAAATCTCAGTAAAATGAAAATGTAACTTTAACGACTGACAAAATCTATTTCTCTGCTGATGCTTAGAAATAAAAGGTGCAGCATTCTTCTCTGTCCTTTGAATGATTTCTTAGAGCAAACAAAGTAACTATATTTCTTATGCATAGCCACAAAACTCAATAAAAAAGCTGTTCAGTCAAAATTGACAAATCAGAAGCTTGATTCTGACTTTAAAGAAAATTGGTATGAATTGAAAAAAATTAGTACTTTGAGTATTTTTATCAGATGTATTAACCAGTGACAAAGTGTCAATAAGAATGTGATATGACTGGCACAGGGCTCGCTGTCCTTCTGCTGGAAAGCCATTGGTTACGGGAGGCAAAGACTACTAAAGAAACAGCAAGTGCATTGTTAACCTCAAATGCTAAATTGTGTTTCTGGCTATGTATAGAAATGCAAACATAAGCCAGGCATGGTGGCACACACCTTTAATCCTAGCACTTGGGAGGCAGAGGCAGGTGGATCTTTGTGAGTTCAAGGCCAGCCTGGTTTACAGAGCAAGTTCCAGGACAGCTGGGGCTACATAGAGACCCTGTCTCAAAAAGACCAAAAAATAAATAAATACATAAATAAATAAATAAATAAATAAATAAATAAAAAAGAAAAGAAATGGAAACATATGTACTGGCAAGTTAGTTTGTACAGGGAACAACTTTTTAATAAAAATGGCATCAAATCATGGATCTAAAGTTTATAGCATCTGACCTGCTTCCTCTTCTCTCCCTTTTTCTTCCTTTCCTTTCCTTTCCTTTCCTTTCCTTTCCTTTCCTTTCGGTTACTTTCCTTTCTTTTCTTTTCCCCTTTCATTCCCCTCCTTTCCTTTTCTTTTCTTTCCTTTCCTTTCCTTCCCATTCCCCTTCCCCTCCTTTTCCCTTCCCTTCTTTCTGGTGTTCTCCTGATGTGCACAACATTATTAGCCAGATGCTTGAGTTGAACTAATCTTGTTGCATCTTTCTTTTTTTTTTTTTAATATACTTTTTTTTTAATTTTATTTATTTCTGTATGTGCATGCATGCAAGTCTGTGCACCCGTGTCGTGCAACACCGCGGAGTTCAGAAGAGGGTCTCAGATTCCCCTGGAACTGGAGTTCTCCTGGAATTGGAGCTTCAGACGGTTCTCAGCCACCATGTGGGTGCTGGGGATCGAACCCGGGTCCTCTGTAAGAGCGGTCGGCGCTCTTAACCGCTAGGCCATCTCTCCAGCCCAGCTTGTTGCATCTTTCAGTTGGTTCAAAGAAACCACTTTAGGTCTTTCTGTTAATTATACCTCCCAGTTATTGAATAATAAAGACAGTGTAATGATGAAAAAAAAAAGTCTGAAAATAAGTGGTTGGTAAATTCTAGAGCCTGTTAAGGGATTCATATTACAAGAGCACAGTTGTTTAAAGAAGAAAATAAATATAACATTAACATTGCTTGGTTTGCCTTACAACGTGGTGAAGTAAGATGAAATCTTAAAGTGATACTTCTGTGCACTTCCTTACTTACTAAAAATGTTGAATGCTTTTTAAGATGTTTGTCATCCATCTTTATTTCCTCACCGAACTCTGTTCAGCTCTTTACTTCATCTTTTGAGTGGGGTATTTGTTTCCTTCTTTCTTTTTGAGTAGTTTATATATTCTGGAAGTTAATGCTCTGTCAGATGTATCAGAAGTGAAGGTTGCCTCCCACTCTGTGGGTTTTCTTCTAACTTCACTGTACAGAAGATTTTGAGTTCACTGGGGTCCCACTTGTTAGTTGTTAGCCCTATTTCCTGTGCAGCTACTGTCTGATTTAGTAAGTCTTCTCCTACACCTATGTCTTATAGGTTGCTGCCAACCTTTTGTATTACCTTCAGAGTTTTGGGTTTCACTTTGGAGGTCATTGATCCATTTGGGGTTGATTTTTGTACAGGGCGAGAGGTAGGAGTTTAACTTTTTTCTTCCATAAGTGGTGATCCACTTTTGCCAACATCATTTGCTGAAGATGCTGTCTTTCCTGCATTGAGTCTTCTTGGTCCCTTTGTCAAATATGAGGTGTCTGAAATTGTATGTGCTCAAGTTTGGATCTTCAGTTTTGTTCCATCGGTCAACAGGTCTGATTGTGTGTCAGTACCAGGCATTTTTATAACTATAGCCCTATAGTATAGTTTGAAGTCTGGTGTAGTGATCCCCACTGTACTGCTCTTTTTGCTCAGTGTTGTTTGGGCTGAACCCCACAAGGGTTCATTTAATATCGGGGCTTCCTGGTACCAGCTGTAAGAGAACAGAGATTTGGTAATCCTGCCTAATGACTTTTAATTAACCCTAGCAAAATCATGTGCTATTGTGTCTTGTGCCTTGATCCACTTTTTTGTCAATCTCAATTTGTTACTCTTCCCTAAAAGGCAATGAATGATTGAGTGTGGATATGCTTAAGAATTAACATATTGAATTGCTGAAAGGCTGTGCAACCATCTATTGACCGTAATGAAGATTGAGGGGACAATTGATTTTGCATGGATGAAATATCCTGGTTAGGGGTGAAAAGGGTAAAAGGTCTGTTAGGATTAGGGTAGAGTGAAATTTATACTTCCCCTATTGAAGCTGAAGAAACTTTTAAATTAAAAACATTGGATGGGACTTGATTTAAGGGCAGAGTTGCAGAGACAGAGTTCCAACATGATAGTTTCCTCAGCCCAGGTTGAGGAGACAGAGGGTTTCAAGGGAGACATGGAAGAACAGAGTCCTCTGAGTTGTGGCCAAACCTTAAAAACTAAATTTAAGATTCAGAGCTTTTGTTTTGATAATTATGGTAATGTTGATGTAGTGACACTACAGAGTCCCTGGTGTGATTCATAAATCATACTAGGTGTTTGTAGTATATATAATCAATATAATACATATAGACATAGTTTATATAGTATATATATAATATGTGTATAATAGAATTATATGTATACTGTAAACTTATACAAATGCATATGAATAATTTTATCTACAACCTTATCTATAGGACACCACAAGAGTAATACTGACTCAAATCCTACTTGGTTCACAGCCTCATCAGGGGTTACTTTGGCATTCCAGTAAAAGCTATATAACCACCAGGGTCAAACGATCTTCTTGGAGTCAGAAGTTCCTTTCCTTATGAAACACTTGCATTTGAGCTTGGGAAAGTTGATGATATGCAGTTATGAAGGGTATAGCTAGGAGGACTCAGCACAGGTCCCACTGCATGTTTCTGGTAAGGGCTCCAATAATGTGCCACAACAGTACTAATAGATATGTGTTCTCCATTGTTCAGAATAGAGTGATGTTTCTTCACCTCAAAGGAATGGGGGACCTTTAAAGACATATTTCCCAAGAATCCCAGTTCCTCTCTCCAGCTTTCTTGGCAAGAGATGTGACTGGTTCTGATCAAGGGCAGTCGAACAGTTTGGGGAGGGTGGTATTTTCCTCAGTCTGCTTGCAGCAGGGAACTGAAGGGAGAAGGATTTAAAGAATGGGATTTTCCAGGCCATCTTGTAATGGAGGAAGAGGGCCATGCTTTCCGTCTATAGGGCATGTGAGGCCCATCTGAGTGGGAACTGAATCAGTTGAGCTTCTGTCTTCCCTGCCACACAGCTGTAACTGATACTTTTATTGTATGTGCTGATGGACTTTCTGATCCTTCTTGGCCATGCACTCAGTGCTCCATACCCACTTTTGACCCCCATAGTCTGTATTAAATGTCGTTTCTTCCACATGGACCTTTTTGTCTCCCTAGGAATCTCTGCACTGGAGTTGGGGAGTGGGCTAGGCTGGAGACCTAGGATAATGGGAAAACATCCCCTGTTTCTTTGTTTATTTCTCCAACATAACTGATATACATTCCATTGATCAGCAGGTTCTGATCTGATGTCTTGATTATTAAAAGAGTTAATTGAAGGCACTTGTACTTTACTGCAGAATCTCCCCTAACTACTATTACTATTTTACCCTGCATTTCCCTAAGGAGCATGCCAGAACTGTGGGAATATGTCCCTGGGGTGGAGGCTTTAGAGTATATCCCACCATGTCATTGAATCTGAGACTCATATTTGTCCATCCCAGACAGGCTGCTCTGATTTTCTAAGTTGCAGAGTGTAAGAGTAGACATGTGTCCTATTGAGGCTGCAGAAAACATTGTTTCAGTTACCATGATGACAACACTAAACAGAGTAAGACCAGTTCTTACTCTTAATTTTAAATTGCTTCCTGGTGGTAAGATTGCCAGTTTTTCTTGGACTTTGTTTTCAACAGTTTCCTTCATTTGAGTGTAATGTTTCCATTCTCTTTCAGCAGTAGCACTTGTGTTTCTATGGCTAACAACACAGAATGGCCCCTGCTAGTTGGGGTCCAACTTACTCTCTTTCTAGGATTTTATTAGCACTTGTAAAGAGGCAGGGTGTTGTTTATAAAGTCAGGATCCAGGATGATATTATATTCGAGTTAGGTCAACTGAAAACAAAACTTTCAATTAGGAAAAAAAAAAATTCCTGCAGAAACAATGGACTTCCTGAGATGCAGATGTAGCTGGATATGAATGTTCTGCTCAACAGGATGTGGTTAATGGGGGCTGGGGTAGCAGATGGGCAAAGTACAAAAGATAGGACAAAAGGAAGTCACATTGGACAGTTCAATATGTAAACATTAAGGCTGTATTCTGTTGGGCACCATGGAAGGAATATCCTTAGAAGATAGCATGCCACCATATCTGGGGAGAGGATGTTGAAAGTGAGAAGGATGTTGCTCAACTGGGAACCCCATTACTACCCTCCACTAATATACAGACAAAGAAACTTTGTCCAGCACCTGTGGAATAGTAATAGCTGAAAAGTTCTGAAGAGCAACATCACATATGGAGTGTTGAGAAAACCTAAGAAAGGGCTGCCATTTGATGATCACTGCCAAGCTAAAACCAAAGTAATTCAAATTAGGCTGGAGCAGTTCAGACCAATACATCCAGTATTACATTTGAACTGAGGCTGCCAACTGCACCTCTACCCCCAATGTAGTTTGCTATGTGAAACATCACAATAAGGGGATGGACTCAAGTCACTACAATGAGGAAAAAATACTAACCATTTATATTAACTTTTATGATATTTTAATTTCAGTTTGTTTTCATTTTTCACTTTTTGAAATAGTCACTCTTGCTGGGCATGGTAGGGCATGTGGTTTAGCCCAGCACTCTGCAGGAAGGACATAGATGCAGGTGGGGCTCTGTCAGATCCAGGTGAGCATGTTCAAACAGCAAGTTCCAGGCTGGAGGGGGTTACAAAGAAAACAAACAAAACAAAAACAAGAGGAAAAAATACATATGGATCCTTAAATATCTCTTAATATTCTTGATTTATTTTTCAAAGTCCTGATTTCTGACTTAAGCTGATCTGTGTCATTCTGCATTATTGGGTTTTCTGATGTTTCCCAGCACACAGCATATATACTTTGCCTGTGTTTCCTGTGCATTTCCTCTCTCTATTCCCTACCCATTCCTCATTTTACTTCTTAATATTACACTTCTGTGGACTGAATAATTGTACTCAATTTTCCTCCTTGTTCTAACCTAGGTAACTGAACAGTACCACTCTAATGATCTTGTCCCCTTACCTTTTTGAAGTTAAACTGATTATTATGAAATTTTAACTGATGATGATGATGATGTTTTCACAATGTACAGCATTTCTTCAGTCCTTAATATTCAGCTCCCAGAATGCTGCTGGAGAATGTGACACTTACACAGAACACATGGATTGAGAATTTAGCTACTAATCTATACTCACAGTCCACTGGGGAGAATCAACACTTGAACCCTTAACAACCCATTCCAAGTTGAGTAAGCACTTGTACTGAGAGGATATTAACTCATAAAAATTTCCTCTGAAGGAAATTGGCACAACAGGAACCCCTGGCCAGAGAATATCTGGTCCCACAACCCTACCCTGAGAGCATCTGGTTCTATATCAGGAAGTTCATCTCACCTCCCTGCTGTGGCCTTCCAGAGTGTTTATAAAGCTCTGACTGAATCCTTTTCCTTCCCACAACCTTAATTCCCCCTAGGAATCTTGTGGCCCCTTCCTGTGATAATAACACAGTCCCATCTGTTGAGGTCAGGTCTGGTTCTTTCTGTTGTCCCTTTCTTTACTCTTTTCTGGAACCCCTTTCCTTCACCAACTATTTATTATTTGGGGGTTTTTCTTTTTCTTTCTTTTTTTTTTTTTTGAGATAGGGTCTCCCTGTGGCCCCAGCTGGAAAAATTCCATCTATTTAAATAATTCCACGTGTTTCAATCACCAACCCAGATTACTATATTCAGCATACTTATCTGCCAAATTGCAGGAGAAAATCTTTCCATGACAAACACAAACTAAAATTCTCAACCACCATGTCAACACTACAGAGATGGTGGAATCTTCTCATCAAAGAGAAATAGGAACACATTCATGAGGATACAGGAAAGGAGAGTGCACTGTAATGGTCTATGAACAAATGAGTAATTGGAAAACACAAACATGGAAGCAGTGACAAAATAGCAGGGATCAGTGCACACTTTTCCATATAATCCAGCATATTATGGTCTCCATTCCTCAAGCAATGAATACAGACTAGGAATCTTGAAGAAATAGGAAAGATTTGATTGCAATTATGCAACCTCTCAAATATACCTACTAACATATCTCCCAATGCTGTAGCATTTACATTCTTCCCAGAAGCTTGCAGAACTTTCTTTAAAATAGTTTATATGACAGGACACAGAGCAAGCCTTAAAAAAGAAGATAATTGAAGTAATTTCTTGTATATTATTGTTTCACAGTGTAACAGAAATAGAGATCTGTAGCAGGAGGGAGAGAAACAAAGAGCATAAACTCTATGGTCTTGAAGGTAAACAACCCACTGCTGAATGAGTAGTCATAAAGTGGAGACAAGTGTTTATTCATGTTATTGGCTACTACAGACTTTTATTGATAATAAAATTTCTAGAGATATTTCTTTCAGATTCCTAGGTGAAGTGCTTTGTTCTTCATAGGACACTGTTACCAGCTCATCCTTTCATCTCTCAAATTCAGTGTTCATTTTTATGTGGCTTAGGCACTCCAGAGAAACAGTAAAGTTCCTGATGCCAAAAGCAAAACACTATCTTCATCTGTACATTCCTGGCAGTGCTCAAAAGGAAGAGCTTTTCCAGTGCTTTTCATCCCACTGTGCAGCAAGTGTGTGCTCTACAGTGTTGGGAACATCCCCTCTGAAGGAGTGCTGGGGAGCACTTTCCTGTGCATAGTGCTGCTGTGCTCACCCTTAAATCACTTGCCTTACTTCTGAATTCTTCTTTAAGGATCATGTTAGCTTTGTCTTGACAGTGTTTCGGGTGCTTTTATCTTTTTTGTAATATTTGTACAATACTAATATATTCTGTCTGTGGAAGCTCTGTGGTATCTCAACATATTTGCCTTGCTATAAAAATAGATCAAGTGAAGCCACGTGTCCACCACATTTAAACAGTGGGCATGAATGTGGGCATGTATTTTCTTTCAGCTTCTTTAAAGAAAAACATGTAAAAACTACTTTCCCCTAATTAATTTCTTTGATAGGAAATTCAGTGAACTGTATGAAGTTTTATACACTTCAATAATCCTATCTTCTTTATACTTGCAAATATCTGAGACTATTTTACAAAAAACATTTTCTAAAAGAATATTCAAGGTGCATTTTGGTAAAATTTTATTTGAGTGTTCATAGCAGTCTGGAGTTATCTTTATGAATAAAAGTCATTTTTTCCAAGCTCATTTTCAATTACAAATTTATGAGATGAACATTTACACACTGCTGAGTTGTAGGAAAAAAATGTTTTTGAGTGAATTCAAGCTTGTTCTTTCTTGGGAATTATAGTTTTTTTAGAACCCTCAAGCTATGTAAAGGTGCCGTTCACTTTAATTCCACCACATTTACACATTACACTTATTTTCTTTCTTTCTTTCTTTTCTTTTCCTTCTTCTCTGTCTTTTCTTTCTCCCTTCTTCCTTCTTTTCTTTTTTCTTTTTTCTTTCTTCTTTCCTGGATTTTGAAATAGGATCTACCAGTAGCCACCAACTGTCCTGAAACTCTCTATGTAGAACAGGCTGGTCTTGATGTCACATTCTGCCTCGCCTTCCCAAGTGCCGGCATAAAAGATGTCTGTCTCCATGCCCAGTAACTGGATTATTCTGTTCTAGACTGTTTCACTTAGATTGAAGTGATGGGTTGCAAGTTATCAACATCTGCTTGCTCCCATCTCTTTCTCTTACCTTATATGGCAATGTTTCCATACCTGAAATTATTTCTCTTCAAAACATGTGGGCAAATCATTTCTGCTTTATACAGTGTTGACACAACCAAATCTGCAGGTTGTTTTCCTTTTGAATTAAGTGGAAATTTTCATATTCTTACTATAATATCTAGTGATAACTCACTTGGTATCATATTAACCTAGAAGTTGACATTTTTTTTTCCATTTCTTCCTTAGGAATTAGAGCTCTACAGGAGTCCTGCCACATTTACCTCTGAGTAACCCAGAAAGACACCTTTCTCTTCTTTGCCTTTTTTTTTTACCTTGCCTAAGTTGTTCTATCACTTTACAGACATATTTATCATGCTGCTGTTAACTCATGTATGCCTGCTGAGACCTTTCCTCCTTCCTAAGATCCTGCTCCACTAATGGACACACTGGACTCACTAAGGCTTCATATCAATCTCTGGCACCCTATAAAGTGAACTCTTCTTAAATCTTTAGTGACACAGTCCCGTCTGACCCAGTGAACTGGACATACATTGCTTTCTTCATCTGTAGTTCCTTCAGTAGTGCCTGTCCCTTCTCTCTTGTGCTCCAGGCACTAGAACCCCTTAGAACCTCCAGTGGTGATGCCACAAAGGGTTGTGGCCTTTGAGCTAGTCCTTCCTGGTAAGTTGATGTGTCCAGTTGGCTTTGGTACATTAGCCATGCCATTTAAGAACAGAGCATTTCCCAGCTCTGCCACAGTCCTCCACTGCACTCTAGGCATTTTTTTCAGCCATTTTTTTGTGAAATTCTCAGACTCTTTGAGCTGGTGATATAGTCTCATTTAGAGATAGTCCTTAGCACTCACTTCTGTTCAAAAGGTTCACATTTCTGGGTCTTTATTATTTGTCACACATTGCAAAAAGTAAGTTCTCTGTTCAAGGCTAAAAGCAGCGCTGTTCTGTGAATATAAACATAGTCTCACTTCTTTTTTTTTTTTCTCTCATGTGTCAAGTTTGTCTGACTGCAGCGTGCCTGTCATATCTTTTTTTATTTTTTTATTTGTTTATACATATTTTTGTTTTATCAAATCTAGACCCGTGTCCCCCTTATCCCCCACCCCTCCAGAGCTCATTGCATTCTGCCAAACATGCTTTCCATCTCTTAGTCTTTCTCAATATTCTCCATGGGGAAGTTGACTGTTTTGAGCAGAAGTTCACTGTTTCAGTCAGTTCTTTGATGCAGTATTTTCTGTTGTTGTTGTTGTTTCCAAAATGCATTATGCCCAACTGCTTTGTACAAAAGCTCAGGGGGCCCTACACAAGAAATACTTACAACTGGGTAATTGGCACTAGCATCCACAGATGAGGGATACCATTCGTTGTTTGTTTTTCTGGGACTGTGTTACTTCACTCAGCATGATGTCCTCTAGCTCCAGCCATTTTCCTGCAAAGCTCATGATGTCATCTTTCTTTACTGCTGCATAGAACTCCATTGTGTAGATGTACCACATTTTCTCTATCCACTCATCACTTGAGGGGCATTTGGTTTGGTTCCAGCTCTTTGCTATTGTGAAGAGAGCTGAAATAAACAAGGCTGTGCATGTATCTCCACGGTGGGGTGAGACCTGGGGGTACAAGCCTAGGAGTGGTATGGCTGAGTCAAGGGGCAAGTTCATGCCAAGTCTTCCAAGGGTTCTCCACACTGCTTTCCATAGTGGCTGCACAAGTTTACATTCCCACAGCAGTGGATGAGTGTTCAACACTCCTTTCCCCACAACCTCTCCACCACTTGCTATCATTTGTTTTCTTGATCCTAGCCAGTCTTATTGGAGTAAGATGATATCTTAAAGTGGTTTTGATTTGCATTTCCTTAATGATTAGTGCTGTTGAACACTTCTTGAGGTGTTTCTCAGCCATCTCTAACTCCTCACTTGTGAAGTCTCTGTTCAACTCTTTGCTCCACCTATTGAGTGGGTCATTTGTTTTCTTCTTTGTTTTTTGAGTAGTTTATATATTCTGGAGATCAGTGCTTAGTCTCATTTACTAACAAAGTTCCATTGTGAATATTCATTGTCCTCTGACATAAACACGTATAATCTTGCTTTCTCTTTGTTCATTCATTTTATTTAAATTTCCCCATTCTCACAGCTGTGCTGGAAGGAAGCAGGTAGTCTGTTCCTTGATTATTTCAATCTTTGGTGTAACTTTCTTATAATGTGAACTGCCAAAGAGAACCTGAAAGAAAACATAAACATTCTTCTAAGGAAAGATAGGATTTTCTGTTCTTTCCCTGTTTTACCCATCACCTCTAATGTTTTGATCTGGATTGAAGAAGAAAATTATTCTTTACAGGGCTCTTTGTCCTTTGATGATGTAGCTGTGGACTTCACCTGGGATGAGTGGCAGGACCTGAGCACTGAGCATAGGAACCTCTACAGGGATGTGATGCTGGAGAACTACAGCAGCCTGGTGTTCTTGGGTGAGTCTCACTCTCCTTAACTGTAAGTTCCAATTATTTGCTTGTTGCATGTTAAATATATTTGCTCCTAAATTTCCATATTTCTATTTGGGACAGTGTCTCACTATGTAGCCCTGAATTTCTTTTAATTCACTGTATAGACCAGGCTTGCCTTGAACTCCAGAGGTCTAGCTTGCTTCCTCTGCCTCCTGAGTTTTGGTGAGCCAATATGGCAGGCAGTTGTTTGTAACATATTCTTCTGAGTCCATTATCTACATTTGCATCAATACATGATAAAAATGTACATTATATTCAATGATATGACTTGCAGTACACTTATGTCTAATGATCCCATAAAGCACTGTGCCTCATTCAGTGCTTGTTTGTATTGGCAGCCTTTAAAATCTAAAAGCCACTGAGAACTTGGCTGTATGAATGTGCAGCAGTGGTAACATCATGGATAGGACCCATGCTGACTCAGAGAAAAACTCACCATGGAATGAGGCAAATGGGTAGCAGGCCCCATCCCTAGCCTAGGAACTATTAACTGATTACTGCTAGGTGATCTTTAAGATCTGTAGATAAGTTGACTAGAGTCCAGTGGATATACTCGCACCAAAGGACATGTGGGTAAACATGCTTGACCACACAGGTTATAATATATTTGACAGTATGCATGGAATATAGTGGGGGTGAGGGTTATGGGGAATGTGGATGGTGGGGGGTGTTTACATTTGATTAAGAACTCATATGAATTTCACAAAACTCAAAGCATTTTAAAAACTAAAATAAAATCTGAAAGCCATTTTGAAATATTTACTTATTTATTGTCAACATGTGTTCACTACTGTTCTGTAGACCATAAGTTCCTCATCACTTCCATATCCCTCCCACTAATTACTCCCCACTTCCTCCCATCCATTGTTCCCCTATACCTTTTCCATGGTTGAGTCACCACTGATTTCTTCTCTTTTCTGTGGAGGTCAAGTTTAATTTGCAGGTATGTTAAGGACATGTATAATTTTTCTCTTCCTGCATGACATAAATCACATGTTGGAATAGTTCCTTTTCTGTGGCTGTGTTAGAATTCCCTTATTAAAAAAAAAAAAAGAATTTCAGGGCAATAGAATGTCTTTTGACTTCCAGTTCCAGAGGGATATTGTGCAGCATGGTGGGGAAGGCCATGACAGCAGGAATGTGACCCTCCCTGGCCTTCAGGGTACTGAGACCTCATATTCCAACACAGGATTCAGAGGAGGCAGCCACAAACTGGGACCAAGATATAAACTTTTAGCACTTGTCCCACATCAAATGGACTTCATCTTGCAAGTGTCCATAAACCTGCTAACAATTCCTTGACTTTCCTGAACAGTTAATAGTGACCACATGTATAAATATATGTATACATGAGACATCATTCTCTGTCTTTGACCTTTTGGGGGAGATGTAGAAGAAACAGTTCTTCAGAGGTGTGCATGGAGTACATACCTCAAAGAAAGTGTCCTTCAAACCTATGTTGATGAATGAATGAGATGACCATGGTACTTAGGAAATGTGTCTCTCAGATAGCTCCACCAGAAACACTTCCAGCCCTTGTCATTTTTTACTGATTTATATCAACTTTTCTTTTTTTTTTTTTTTTTTAGTCTTTTTGAGACAGGGTCTTCCTGTAGCCCCAGCTGTCCTGAAACTCACTATCTAGACCAGGCTGGCATTCAACTCATACAGATCCTGCTTCTGCCTCCCTAGTACTAGGATTAAAGCTGTGAGCCATCACACCCAGCTTTATCACATTTTCTATGACCTTTGATGGTAATGTAATGTAGAGTCATTTGCTTGGGAAATATATTATGATTCCTGTGAGAATCCAGAATATGTATATGTGTGTGTTTCTCCAGTGTTGTAGAATTCTTTCACTGAAAGTGAATTTTTGAGATTTTTTTTTTGTGGAATACTTGTGAGGTAATTTACATATGAAAGGGTATATCCTTTTCTTATTCTACCAGAATTCATTAAAAATAACAAATTTCTGGGGCTGGCGAGATGGCCTAGCGGTTAAGAGTCCCAACTGCTCTTATAGAGGACCCAGGTTCGATTCCCAGCACCCACATGGCAGCCGAGAGCCATCTGAAACTCCAATTCTAGGAGAACTCCAGTTCCAGGGGAATCTGACACCCTCTTCTGACCTCTGAGGCATTGCACAACACAGGTGCACAAACTTGCATGCAGACAGTACATTCATACACATACAGAAACAAATAAAATTTTAAAAAAAACAACAAATTTTTATATTTATAATTTTTTTCCTCACACCTATGTGTTGAACCATGATGTTTTTAAGTTAGAGTTCTTTCTCCATTGAATGTAGTCATCAATTATCAAATTTTTTCATATTCATTGGTATGATCATACTTTTGTTCAGTTTTGCCTAAATATCATGTTTTTCTTTTTATGTTGTATTTCATATATTTCCTTTCTACATTTTATTAAATCATGGTTTTGTGTCTGTATTATGGAATTTTAGGACACTTGCAAGTAATTTTCCAGTGTATTAAGACTGTAGTGGAAGCCATCTGCAATAAAAATTTCTGTTTTTATGATCAAGGCACAGGTCCTAAGACACTAGTTCTGTACCAATGGATTGGTTTTAGAATTCTGTTATAATTTGCATTTTATTTATCACTCTTGCAGGGTATTGCACGACCAAACCAGTGTTGATCTTCAAGTTGGAGAATGGATTTGGGCCATGGAAATTGGCAAAAGAATCTGTCCAGAACCTCCCAGGTCAGGGAATCCATCATGAGGAAGGGAGGTCAATGAAAAACCAGGCCATTAGATGTTAGTGATTTATGTGGATTATCTTCCACAAAGGTTTCTATATGACCACTGATGTGGTAGATCAGATACTTTAATTTTTCCATTTTTGGCATGTTATGCAGGTCATCGCATCTTCCTGAAAGGACTTTTCTGAAATATATTTTCTTACATTTGCTGAAAATTCAACCCTATATAGATCTGAGACATTTTCTAAGTGGCATTATTTTCAAATATGTATGAGCATATTATCTGCCTGTTTTAAAGTGCACCAATGTCTTGGAGTGATATCCCTGGTCAGAAGGCAGCATTAGATCCCCTGGAACTGGAGTTGTGGATGGTTATTTGGTGCCATGTGGATGTTGATACCTGAACTTTATTCCTCTGAAAGAACATCCAGTGCTCTTAATTGCTGAAGCATCTTTGCAGCCCCCTCCCTTGTGGTTTCTTTGAGATGGGGTTTATGTAATCCAAGGTGGTCTCAAAATGGCCAGAAACCTGAGGCTGGCATTGAAGTTATTATTCTTTTGCCCCACATCCCATTTGATTGGGCAAAAGAAAGTTCCTGGTGTACCCAGATGGTGAGGCAATTCGTTGGTTTGAATGTTTACCTAAATTTGAAGTTGTTCTCCTTTCTACTCTTGTTTTATATACTACAGATTTTATTTGGCATTTGTAAAACTTTTTTCCCAACCTTGAATTCCTGGTGATTTTATCAACACTTGTTATGTAATATCGACATTAGTAGGAATTAAAAATACATCTTCCCTTATGATAATTACATTTTATAAACAGGAATAAGCAAACATATCATGTAGTCTAATCATCAAGGTTCAAGAGAATGTTTGCAAGGAGTATGTGAAGAAAATTATGTAGTTGTAGTTTAGGAAAGAGTTTAAGTTATTTCACTTCAGAGGAAGTATTCACATTTCTCTCAGTGTCAAAGTTATCCTCAAATGCAGATACCCATTGACCACAAAGAATCCAAGAATATGTTCTGCAATTCACAACTAAGTTTTTATCCTATAGGTGGGATGTCCTCTACGTGTAAAGAATGTGGAAAGGTTTTCTACTTCAACTCAGAATTCATGCAACATCAGTTCATTCATAAAGGTGAGAAGCCCTATGAGTGTAGGCACTGTGGAGAATCATTTGACCACATGTATATTCTTAGTGTGCATGAAAAAATTCACAAAGAAGAGAAGCCCTATGAATGTACACAATGCAGAAGACACTTCTCCAGGAGGTCTCATCTCACTGTGCAACAAGTCAATCATACAGAAAAGAAGCTTTATGAATGCAAGGAGAGTGGAAAAGTCTTCTACAAGAATTATCCACTCATTGTGCATCAAAGAAGTCATACAGGGGAGAAGCCCTATGAATGTAGTCAGTGTGGAAAAGCATTCTCCACCAAGCCAAACCTCACTGTCCATCAAAGAACTCATACAGGAGAGAAGCCCTATGAATGTAAACTATGTGGGAAAGCCTTCTCTCAGAAGAATAAGCTCACTGTCTATCAAAGAACTCATACAGGAGAGAAGCCCTACGAATGTAAACAGTGTGGAAAAGCATTCTGCACCAAGCAAAACCATGCTGACCATCAAAGAACTCATACAGTAGGGAAGCCCTGTGAATGTAAACAGTGTGGAAAAGCCTTCTCTGTGAAGAAGCTCACTGTCCATCAAAGAACTCATACAGGAGATAAGCGCCTTGAATGTAAACAGTGTGGAAAAGCCTTCTCTGCAAAGAATAAGCTCACTGCCCATCAAAGAACTCATACAGGGGAGAAGCCTTATGAATGTAAACAGTGTGGAAAAACACTCTCCACCAAGCCAGACCTCACTGTCCATCAAAGAACTCATACAGGGGAGAAGCCCTATGAATGTAAACAGTGTGGAAAAGCATTCTCCCAGAAGGTTCAATTCACTGTCCATCAAAGAACTCATACAGGAGAGAAGCCCTATGAATGTAAACTATGTGGGAAAGCCTTCTCTCAGAAAAATAAGCTCACTGTCCATCAAAGAACTCATACAGGACAGAAGCCCTATGAATGTAAACAGTGTGGAAGAGCCTTCACCCAGAAGGTTCACCTCACTGTCCATCAGAGAACTCATACAGGAGAAAAGCCCTATGAATGTAAACGGTGTGGAAAAGCCTTCTCTGTGAAGAATAACCTTACTATCCATCAAAGAACTCATACAGGAGAGAAGCCCTACAAATGTAAACAGTGTGGAAAAGCATTCTCAAAACAATAAGCTCACTCTCCATCAAAGAACTCGTACAGGAGAGAAGCCCTATGAATGTAAGCAGTGTGCAAAAGCCTTCTCCCAGAAGTCTCAACTTGTTGTCCATCAAAGAACTCATATAGGAGTGTAGCCCTATGAATGTAAACAGTGTGGAAAAGCCTTCTCCCATAAGTCTCAACTTGCTGTCCATCAAAGAACTCATACAGGAGAGAAGCCCTATGAATGTAAACAGTGTGGAAAAGCCTTCCCTCTGAAGAGTAAGCTTGATATCCATCAGAGAACCCATACAGGAGAGAAGCCCTATGAATGTAAACATTGTGGAAAAGCCTTCTCCCAGAAATCTAAACTTGCTGTCCATCAAAGAACTCATACAGGTGAGAAGCCCTATGAATGTAAGCAGTATGGGAAAGCATTCTCCACTAACTCTAACCTCTCTGTCCATCAAAGCACTCATACAGGAGAGAAGCCCTATGAGTGGAAAATGTAATAAGTAGGTTCCACATTTCCTGTATAGAGTGTCACAGAACATACATTCCCTTTCCATAAATGGAAGAGTGAGGCATAATCAGCAAATACAGACCACAGCAAGATAAAACATAAGCAGGGAAGACACCAAATCCTGTAGCATTTGCAGTGCACTCAACTCTTTTGCTATCCAGTTCCTGTTTACCAGGCAAAGCAAGGAGCACACTTTGCAATCTTAGTTTCAGGAAGACTAGAGAGTTTATACAGGCATGCTTACAAAGTGACGAAGGAAGTGTACACTTATGGGATGCCATGGAGTCCTAAAACCACATTCATATCTCTTGCTCTTACACCAGACCCTCTGCCAACATGGTATTGACAGCTTCCTCCAAAGGTCTGAATGCATGTTCTCCACAAGCATTGCAGGAATGAAAGCATGTAGCTCTCAGCAAGCTTTGTGAAAAGACAAAAAAAAATGCAAGCATCAAGAGATTCTCCCCAGAGGACTATGCGTGGTTGCTTCTCTTGAAATGTCCTGCAAATGTGAGTCACCAGTCTTCCTGTGTAGAGAGGTTTTGGAGATCCAGTAATGGGACTTCAGCCAGTGTCCAGTCTATAAATAGGAAAGTCTGCTCATGCTTCAAAAAGTGAAGCCTGGTCTAACAAGACCTGACTTTGTCCTCCAGTGGAGGATATTGTGCATCAAAGAATTCATACAGAATAGAAACCCTATGAATGTAAACAATGTGGAAAAGCCTTATCTGTGAACAATAAGTTCACTGTCCATCAAAGAACTCATACAGAAGAGAAGCCCTATGAATGTAAATAGTGTGGAAAAGCCTTCTTCTGGAAGTCTCATCTCACTGACCATCAATTACCATGGACTTTGTAATTGAAAACCCAAAAGGAGACAGTGGCTACCTCCCCCCCTCCAAAACCTGAGTGACCCTTGAGGACCAGATCCTCAAGTGACCTTGAGAAAACAAAAACCTTGGTTAATCTGGGCTAATCATGTGGCCTTATACAGCAATAAGGAAAGTATAACCAGAAATAAATAGTAAGGCCCAGGAAATTGTACTTCAGATATAAAATTTGAAATCTTAGTAAAAAGAAAAAAAAAGGAGCACAGTTGTCATTGTCTTACTGGCAAGTGCAGCTAACATGTGGCTGCCACTGCTTTTGTCATCCTTCCAAAGACAGCTTTTCAAATTTCTAATGTGGAATGAAGACTTGTGTCTCTCCATAGAGATTGCTGAGACATCCAACTTGTGGACTAAACTACTACAGGGGTTTCATCCTCTTTAGAGTATAGACTGCCATTGTTGGACAACAAGCTGTATCATAGAGACCAGTACAGGAAGATCAAGACAGGACATGATGCTTAGTGGACCTCATTTGTTGACCATGGGAAGGGAAAACCCCAGCATGGAGCACAAGGGTACTGCTGATGGTGGTTTGGTCTTGCCAAGGAGGAGCCTTCAAACATGACATCTTTCAGCCTAATAAAACAAATCATAAGCTGAAGATGCTAAAACCTATGAAATATGTGGTATGTGTATATGCATATTTTGCAGTGATGGATATTGGAAGGAGTAACAACAACAAAAAGACTGGGTCAAAGAAATCACAGAATCAGTGAACTTCTGCTCAAAATAGTAAATTTCTGCATTGAGAATTTTGAGAGAGACTGACAAAAAGATGAAAAACATGTTTGGCAAAATGCATGAGCTCTACTGGGATCGGGGATCAAGGAGGAGGGCATGAGTCCAGATTTGATTTGAAGTTTGTATGAAATGCACAAAAGTTCAATAAAAAATTGGCTTTGGAAAATAAAATAAGTCAGGTATGATGGTATACCTCTTTTGCGGGGGGGTCGCAGGAGGAGGCAGAGAGTGTAGACCACCTTTTCCAGCTTCCACTCCGCCGAAAAGCTTCACCCCGCTGGCCCGCGGCAAAGTGGGACTGGAGAGGGTAGGTGCGCTGCTGAACCAAAAGTAACCGTGGCAGGGAGTCGAGTCAAGCAGGATCTCAACTTTATTGGGGATGTACACATATTTTATAGGTGGGGGGATTTCTTATGAGCGGATGTCTACAGCATATGATTGGTGGGTAAATGTAAGGTCGAGATGGAGAGGTTTATTAGGACCTATAGCTAACTACCTACCATGCACACTTTATTAGCATACAATATCGCGGAGGCATTTTTGAGATTCCACCTTCTACTCGAAGGGTAGGGGGACAGTCTCTGAAACTCGAGGCCAGGCCCACGTCCTTTCAGTAGGCCCATTTTTGGCCACTTATACCAACATCTCCCCCTTTTTTATTTATTTTTATTGGTGCAGTGCCTGTCTTAGGTTGGTTCACCTCTCAACCCCAGGACTTATCCATCTTTGGGTAGGAAGCAGCTTTTGGCTATCCCCCCTGTCTTAGGTTGCCTGGGTTGGGGGAAACCTTACCCGTCATGGACTACATGCACAGCTTTTAATGCCACCTCTGGGCATTGGTGGGGATTGGTTGGTATCGGGTTCGAAGGGCCATGAGTTGTATCTCTTCGGTTTGTTGCCGAACGAACCTGATTAGCCAGTTCAGGACGCAGGGACCAAGGGTAACCAGTACCATCAGGATAATTAGCGGCCCCGCAAGGGCTGATAGAAGGGTGGTGAGCCAGGGAGATGCGTTGAACCACCCCTCATACCAACTTTGAGTATTAGGTCAGTTGTACTCTAGACCTTTTCTAATTTCATCTAGATTTTTTGTGATGACACCAGAGTGGTCTGCATAGAAACAGCATTCTTCTCCTAAGACTTTACAGATCCCTCCTTGTTCCAGTGTAATCAGATCTAACCCTCTTCTGTTCTGTATGACTACCTCAGCTAAAGAATCCAGAGATTCCTTTAGATGTCGTACTGCCACCTCCATCTTGTCTAGGTTAGTATACAACATATGGTGTAATTCTTTAAATTTTTGATCAGTGATAGCGATTGCGGCTGACCCAATAGCGGTACCTGCAATTCCTAGGCCCATCACCGTCGCAAGGGTTGCCACTGTGATCACCTCCCTTTTTCTTCTTGTATGGACTCTTGCTAGTAACTCATCGGGCCCTCGATATAAAACTCTGGGGAGGACTATTACCATGGAGCAGGTGTCATTAGTTTGGGTCAGGGTCGAAATGCTCAGGTAGGGAACCCATCCTGCCTTTTTGCATAGCCAGGACACACCCTCCTGGGCAGGGAAAGCCCATGCCCCTGTTCTTATCTGGGAGCAATTATTTATACCAATATATTTGTTCTTGGGGGACCCTCCAAACATACAAGTGGCATTTCCAAACAGTGGCAAAGTAAGGCCACCCCTTTTGACCTGGTTCCTATTCCTGGAGAACTGGGGCGTCCAGGTGCATCGGCCTGGGGAAAAATTGTTGGTGGTGTTATAGTTGCCTGCAACCCCTGCTGCCTCAAAGTACGGGGGCCCTGGGGTCAGGCACAATAAACAGGGGTCTGTTAAATCTGGTTTGGTAGAGTTGAGGACAGCAAAAGCTGTTTGGACAGCCATCACCCAGGGGCTGTCCTCTGGCATAGTCATGTCCTTTTGTGGTTTGGGTCTAGATCTCCTTTTTTGCGCATCCATATGATCATGGGATGTGTGGTTACGGGGTGTGTGGTTATGGGATGTGGCTGTTTCTGTAGTCAGGGAGGGGCTGACTAACCTAGGCTGAATTGTCGGCCTCGGGGCTGTCAGTCCTAGTTGTATTGTTTTGTCCTCTATTTTCCTAAGGACCGAGAACAGTACTCCAAAATCATGTCCAGTTTTGTACAGCCTAAGGCCCCAATTGGTGCCTGTATCCCACCCCGCATACTGTTTCCCCTTTTCGGTGAACCCTAAGACATAAGGGACGCAGGTGTACCTATCACATGTTGGGTCCCCAGGTTTGGTGCCCCATATTCGTACCTCCTTTCCCCTTTTTAACGTTATGAAGCCCTTTGACCCCTGGAGCCAATAGTTATGCCCAGTGGTTTCACACCCCCAGTTTTTGCAATAGTAGTCCTCAACTCCCCCACATTGTTCCACTTGTCCGGAAGTTCTATTAGAACCTGGGCAAACGTAAGAATCTAGGTGGAATGCTCCATTCCGCTCAGTCCAATCCTCACATGGGTCCCATCCTTGGCTGGTTATAAAGCCATCTGCCAGCTTACAAAAATCTACAGAAATGTTTGGCCAGCCATCATTTATACTTCCTGTCAGCATAGTGGTGTTAAATTGGTTTCCAGTGGCCATATTTGTAACAATCCAGGTGATCTTAACTGGCTGGTGGCCTTTTCCGTGGGTGGCTCCAGAGATGGGCAGCAAGCAGACCAGGAGAACGGCGGGGGGGGGGGCGGTCTGTTCCTGCGCCAGCAGAGAAAAATGACCATCCAGAAGAAGAAGGAGCCGAGAGTTACCAAGCAGAGGACGAAGGCTCTCATGTCTGACCATATTATCTCAGCTTCAGGGTGCTCAGGGTGGAGGGTACCGACATCTACGACATTCGGTAAGGTGGGCATTTCTAGGAGGAAGCACAGATTTCATTCTCAGGCGCCACCCTGGGTAAGGTTATTTTAGGCGGTTAAATTTATTTCTGGTAGGTATCTAAAATTTCTAGCCGGCAGCCAAATGGGCGTTCCCTCCCCAAAGGGGAGGACACAGGCAAATCCCCTGCCTGTAGTTAACAAGGGGTCTGGGCCCCTCCATTGTTGTGTGAGGGGATCCCTCCATCTGACTTTAATAGCCGGTCTCTGGGGCAGTTGTCCCCAGTGTTTTTGAAATCTATTAAGTTCAGAGTCTTTTGTAAAGTTTAAAATGTTTATGTTTAATAGTGCCCCTGCTAGTTGCAGGTGAGGACTGCGGTGCCAGTCCTCCCCCCCTTTTTGTTTTTGTAACTGTTGTTTTAAGGTTTGGTGAGTTCTTTCAATGATTGCCTGTCCTTGCGGATTATAAGGAATACCGGTGATGTGTTTGATATTCCATCTACAAAGAAATTGGCTTAGGGACTGAGATATAAAACAAGGCCCATTGTCTGTTTTGACTTGTTTAGGTAGGCCCAGGGTTGAAAAACATTGTATGAAGTGTAACTTAGCATGGGCGGCCTTTTCTCCAGAGTGGGCCATTGCCCAACATGGTCCTGAATATGTATCTACTGAGACGAAGACAAATTTGAGTTTTCCAAAGGGCGGGTAGTGGGTGACATCTGTCTGCCAGATAATGTTGGGGTGAAGGCCCCGGGGATTTACTCCGGGCCCCTGCAGAGGTGGGACATTGAGAAACGGTTTGCAAGATTTGCAGGTATGTACAATTTTTTTGAGTTCTGAGACCGGAATATGGGGGAATCTTATCTGTAATCCCCTCCAGTTTAGATGAGTCAACTCTGAAGTTTATTTGGCTCAGTTACATCAACAATATTAATTTGAGAAGCCAGTCTGTCTACCATGGCATTTCCTTTAGCGAGGAATCCGGGCAGATGAGAATGACTCCTTATATGTTGGATATAAATGGACTCCACCCGGCCCTCCAAGAGGGACCGAGCTTGTATCATGAGAGCTGATATGGGGTTTTTGTCCAATCTTATATGTGCTCCTGGGAGGGCTGGAAGAAGATTTGTCACATACAGGCTATCAGATATGAGGTTAAAGGGTTGGACGAAGTCCTGAAGGGCCATTGTGACCGCTAGTAGTTCCTTGTATTGTGCGGACCCTTGTACATCTTGGGTCCAGATATTTACTGAGACACCGGGGTTCCCTGGGGAATAGGCAGTGTAAGCCCCCCCTCCTCTTCCTCCATCAGTGAAAACATACAAGGCATCGGCTAGAATTTTTTTGGAAAAGAGGTTGTTGGCTACTAATTTAATAGGGAGTCTTTGGAGGAGTGTGGCCCATGGGGAAGGGCCGAAATGACAGTCCAGGACACCTAGAAATCCCTCCAGGGCTAGTGGTAATCGAGGGTGGGTATTTAGTGCCCATTCCATGTCTTCCGTTCGGAGGGGTATGACTATAGCGTCAGGATCTCTACCATAGTGTCTGATTGCTAAATTTCTGCCCTTTTTGATAGTATCAGTTATTTGATCTAAGATCGTGTACACCCTTGGTGTTCCGCCAAGAGAGGTATGTACCTATTCCAATGGTTTCCCTTCTTGGACTAATACGGCCATAGCGAGCTCCTTTCCCGGAAAAATCCAAAATGCAAGGTCCATTTTTGTATCGAACCTCCATAGTTTGGCCAAAAATAGGGCCCTAGAAAATTGATCTAAGATTTGTAAATGTTGTTTGGAGAGCTCAACCTCCCCTCCCTTGAGCTCCCCTTTTTCGAGAAGGGAGAAGAGGGGGAGGAGAGTCTCAGTGGAGACTCCAACCCAGGGCCTGAGCCAATTTATTTCTCCCAATACCTTTTGTAACTGGGTGATTTCGAGTTTTTTGGGGGATAGAGATGGAGGGGAGAAGGGGCCTGACAGCAGAAAGGTGGAGTTCTGTGCCCAGTACTTTAAGTGGGGGCACCCATTGTACATTTTCAGGGGCAATGGTAAAACCAGCCTCTCCAAGGCGATCTGAAATCTTGTCCATTAACTGGTGGAGTCTTGGTAAGGCCCTGTGACCCATGATGAGATCATCCATATAAGCGTACAGGAGGACATCGGGGTCACCATAGAAAAAGTCACGTAGTAGTGTGGCTAGATAATTTTGGCAAAAGGCCGGACTATTCACCATCCCCTGAGGAAGGACCACCCATTCGTATCTTTGATCAGGGCATGCAAAGTTAGTTGAGGGGACAGAGAATGCGAATTTATGACAGTCCTCTGGATGGAGAGGGATGGAGAAAAAACAATCTTTAAGGTCAATTACTGCTAGATGGAACTCAGTGGGTATTACAGGAACCCAGGGCATTCCCCTTAGGGGGGCTCCGGCGATCTCCATTCTGTCATTTATTTTTCTTAAGTCTTGTAACATCCTCCATTTGCCTGAAGCCTTCTTTATTATGAACACAGGGGTATTCCATGGGCTTATAGAGGAACGGACACGCCCCTGGGCCAACAGGTCATCGACAATATGTCTGAGGGCCGTCAACTTTTCTTCTTTGATGGGCCACTGCTCCACCCAAACCGGTTTACCTGGCTTCCAAATAATCGGCGGAATGTGGGGGGCAGTGGCCCTTAGAATTGGGGGTGCACCTGAGTGGGATCCTTATTTACGTGGCATGTGGGGTCGGGTACTGCTCCCAATGGTTCCTCAAAGAATTTATTATGGTCCGTGGTGAGGACCACGTCCATTTGGGCCATTATGTCCTTTCCCGCCAAGTTGTCCTTTAGGCCCTTAACGACTAGAGGGCAAATGCGCCCCAGCTCTCCCTCTGGCCCCACCCAAGGGAGGAAGGATGCCGCTTCCCAGGCATCTGTTGTTCCGCCAACCCCTGTAACCGACGGCCCAGGCACCAGGTCCCAATCAGAGGGGACTTCCTCCCTTTTTAGTACTGTTCTATTGGCTCCCATGTCCAGAAGGCATGTAAAACCTTTTCCCCCTATGGACAGAGTCGCTTGAGGGCGTGTAAAGTCCAGTAGGGGGACTGTCCAATTAACCAGACAAGGGTCCCTGTTTATAGGCCCAGGACGAGAGCCCTGCCTCCTTGATGGTAACGGGGCTGGAGGTTGCCCCTTTTCTAGTTTAAAGGCTTTCCATCAATATCAAACTTGGATTGGCAATCCCACCTCCAATGATACCCCTTTTTGCATCTAGGGCATGGGGCGGGGGGAGTTCGACCTCCCCGTCCCTGGCCAAAACTTTCCTTTTTGTTGGGGCAGTCTTTACGATAATGGCCTTCTTTTCCACATGAAAAGCATGCCCCCCGTGACTTTGGGGAGTCTCTAGGCCGTGCACCTTCATTTAAGGATGACAGTACCTGTGTTAAGGCCACTGTCAAGGCTTGTACTTTATGAGACTGAGTCCCAATATCCTGGGTAGCCAGGATCCATGTATGTAGGAAACGGTCCTTTAGTCCTGCACATGCCTATTTGTGATCGCCATTCATTCCCTCCCATACTGTTAGTTTGATAAATCGATCCCTTATATCTCCAGGGGGCAATTTGCATTTAATGCTTTGTTCTACTCTGTCAATGAACGAGGGGAGGTCTTCCCTGGGTTTTTGTCTCATCCCTGACATAGGACCCTCAGTGGGTCCCATATCCAGCTTGTACCAGGCACGGAGGCTGTAACACAGTCCCTCACCTGTTCTCTGTATTGTGGCAGTGCCACTTGAGCCTGTTGGATCCCTGTGGTGCGTCCCTCTTGGGCCCCTGTCAGCATGCCCCAGGTGATGGGGATCGGCAGGTCATTGGCTGCGTTTGCCTTGCCCTGGAGCCTACATTCCTCCCGAAACAAAGCTACGAACTTAATGAAAATAGGGTTAGGAAGCACCACTTTAGCAGCGTCCATCCAATCTTTGGGTACACAGGGGTGGTAGGCAATGTCCTGCAGGAGCGTGGTGGCCCACAGGGAGTTGGGACCGTCCTCTGCCACCGCCTTTTTTAGTTCCTTTAAGTCTTTAGCCTCCCAAGGGTACCACTCGAGGGGCCGACCCGGCGTAGGGTTGCCATTTACTGGGAATGCCCAGGTCTCCTGGGCCCTGGCAGGGACCCCCAGGTCCTTTACCGGCCCTGGGCCTTTCTGAGGGGTCGGCAAGATCCCATACGGAGGCAGAGGGCCTTTCCCCCCTACGTCCATCTTAGGCATTGCCTGCAGGTCTCTAAGGTTGGCGCGCAATGCCGCGTATGGGGAAGGTGGTTCTGCGGTTTTGATGTCCCCAGCAGCTTCCTTGCTTTCTGCTTGTTCATCAACAAAGGCTTCCCATTGGGCCTCCTCTTTGTCTAAGTCGGGCTCCGCCTCAGGGGAGTCTCCTTTCCCCGGTGGGGGTAAGGAGTCTGGGTGAAAGGTGGCCTTAAGGGCCACAATTATAGGATAAAAGCCTAAGGGAGGCTCAATTCCTAAGATCTTTTCCTTTTCCCTGGCCAGCTTCTCCACTCGGGACCACACTTCCCAAGAAAATAGATTGCCCCCCCTAATCCAGGGGGCAAAGTTGAGGACATGGTCCCATGACATTTCTGCGGAGGAATCACTTAATTCAAGGCCTCGGGACTTAAGCATTAATCTCAGCGCCCGTAGCGCTGGGTCCTTATTCTTGCCTGTTGCGTTTCCCATCGTGGGGACTCACCCACCCGAAAACCGCTTACTCCAGTTGGATTACTTGCTCCTTCGTGCCCCACGTTGGGCGCCAAGATGCGGGGGGGGGGTCACAGGAGGAGGCAGAGAGTGTAGACCACCTTTTCCAGCTTCTCCTCCACCGAAAAGCTTCACCCCGCCGGCCCGCAGCGAAGTGGGACTGGAGAGAGTAGGTGCGCTGCTGAACCGAAAGTAACCGCGGCAGGGAGTCGAGTCAAGCAGGATCTCAACTTTATTGGGGATGTACACATATTTTATAGGTGGGGGGGATTTCGTATGAGGGGATGTCTACAGCATATGATTGGTGGGTAAATGTAAGGTCGAGATGGAGAGGTTTATTAGGACCTATAACTAACTACCTACCATGCACACCTTATTAGCATACAATATCACGGAGGCATTTTTGAGATTCCACCTTCTACTCGAAGGGCGGGGGGACAGTCTCTGAAACTCGAGGCCAGGCCCGCGTTGTTTTAGTAGGCCCATTTTTGGCTGCTTATACCAACACTCTTTGATTCCAACACTGAGGAAGCAGAAGCAGGCAGATCACTGTGAGCTTGAGTTTAGCACTTGTTTTATAAGTGAGTTTCAGGCCAGCTAAGGGTACACAATGAGATCCTAGCTCAAAACAACAACAAAAAAGATTTTCACATCAGGCTTCGCTTTCTCCTTAATCTGTCCCTGTAAGTGAACTAGACTCCATCTTTGTAGCTTGTCCAATGATTAGTCCACTTCAAAGAAGGTGAATTTTATACCACATATTTCAAGCTCCTACACTGGGGAAAGTGTTTGTAGTGTTTGCTGATTCTCCTGGAGGATTTTTACCTTTTACAGTGATGTCTCCTAAAACTTTGGTTAGTATCAAGAAACAACATAAGGTTAAGGGTGGATGAGTATAGTGTCCCTATAGAAAGATAGTAATTAAGCAATAATAGAGAAATAGTTGAGATTATTGTAGAAACAAAAGATGGTTATTGAATTAAATCACTGCGTTGTAAGAGAAACTCAAGAGCTATGTCAAATAATATAAATGTGTCTTAGATTTGAAGAGGAAGTCCACTATTTAAACAGCAAAGTGATAGATTTCTTTTTTTGGGGGGTGTGGGTGGGGGGTGGATACAGTTGGGGTTTTAATATGTGACTCTGGAGAACATAGAAATTCAGTGTATGGCCTTGTGTTTAGTCATGTTTACAACGTGCATCATGTCATGTTTCCTAACTGGGGACAAGTTCTTCTCCCTGGCTAGAATGGAATGTACTGAGATGAGCACTTTAAGAATCCACACAGAAGTGCTGAAGTGTGCAACATGTTAGCAACTGTCACCATTAGCTGTAAGGTTGATCACTTTCACATTCCTCCTTGCTGGAACTCTGTCTTTGACCCTCTTCTACCACTCCTCCCCACCCCCAGCCTGTGCTGAGTGCTCTTCTGGCTCAATTCTTGGATTCTGCATGTGGGTGAATCCTGCCACACTTGTTCTGTGCCAGGCTTATTTGTTTTGCCATGAATTCTTGCAGAGTCATGGGTTATGGAGAGCTTATGTAGATTGGTTTAATCATACATGCAAACACCTATATGTCACATAACATGGAAGCTGGTAAATATTGACAATTAATAGTTGCCAATTGAATTTTTCAGATGAAACTTGGCATGGCAAAGCCTAGCCAACCCCCTTTCAGTGGTGTCAGAGGCATCTGTTGGCACCTGCTGTGCCTCCTTCAATCTTGTATGTGATCTATGCAGATGACAGGAATTCAGGAGTATGCAGCAGTGACTGCACACCATGATGAAGACTCTTACAGGGAAGTGACAATGAAACCTACATTCCTTAATCATCAGTCCAGAAATGGACAGCCAGTTGAACAGTAATGGGCATGACACAGAGCACGGGTGCACTACCTGCACCATCTCTCTACTCTTTTATTTTTTTATTTTTCCAATTTTTTTATTTGACCAGTTAATAAACAGAAAATAAACATAAGGTGCATCCATGTAAGTCCAATTAGCCAACAAATATCTGAATCCAATTGTACAACCCAGGGTTCCCTACTCCAAAGACCAGTTCATTTTTACTGCAATTTCACAGATCACCACGGTTCTTTAGACTTTATAATCTCACATGCCAACTCCTTCACTTGAGAGTCACTGGGTTTTTGAAGGGAGAGTGAGAGAGCATGAGATAGGAAGATCCATTTTTTTTCCGTCATGGGTGACACATCAAACTCTTGGATTTGTCCAAGTTCTGTTCTTAATGGAAAACAGATTTCTTCTGGAGAATGAACTCTTGCCATGCAAATATTCTTCATGAATCAGTGCATTGGCTCATTTCTCCAACGTGCCTGCTAGTGCATCTAAGCATCTTTGATAGATTACCTGTAAACTACAGGGTGAACTGAGAGAACCAATTTCTGAATATTCCTCTGTCTCTACAGACATTCCATGGCACATGCACACATGCAATTTCATGAAAAATAAATTTATAATAAACATTTAAATGGAAATATGAGTGAATGGCATATCAGGACTTTTACAGAGCTATTATTGAGCACAAACATTTAAAATAGTGCCTGTTTGAATTTTCCATACATTAATATAAAATATAGTACTATAGTACAAAGACAAACAGGAGGTAAATGGAGTCCCTTGGAGTGGAACAGGTAGATGACATAAAGGCTAATGCTATAAATTCAATAAGAAAGCAGTATATTTTCCAAAGGTTGAAAAGGGAAGAACTCAAAAATACAGAGATGTAGCCCAGAATGAGTTAATTTAGAATAAAATGGATTTCAGGAGTTTATAAGCTACCAACTCACCCCAGACAGGGAAACGGGCTACTAAAACAGAGTTCATTAAACACCCTGTCATTGGAAAAACAGACAGGATGCAGCTGCCAAGCTCTAAATTCCTCTGTCCCATGGGAAAATCATCCTGGGAGAGTCTTACATTTGATTTAATATCTGCCTCCTCTACTTATTAATGCATACTCTAATTAGGGCTTAAGTGCATTCTATTATTGCTAAACTATCTCCCTTGCTTTTACCAGGATTTATGTATGCTCTTAATGGTTAACTCCCTTCCCCCAAGTTTGTCAATTCACTTAAGGCTTATCTAAGAAATGCTCTACTCCCATCTCCTTTGTGTGAAGCACATTCCTTAGAATCCTGGGCCTTTTCCTGAGCTTTCTGGTCCACTGCTCTTTTACTATACACACTTGTAACAAATGGCAATTAAATGAAATTTGCCATGGAGACTTGCCAAAGAATCTTAGAATAAAGTGATTTCCTTGAGACTTGGATGATCCTTTCTTAATGAGGTTTTGCATAAAGGGCAAATCTCCTGGAGGTCTGCCCTAGCCCTCTCTGTGCCATCCACAGCTGCAACTCATGGGGGTGGGAGAGGGTCTAGAATACTGCACACAGGGCATGCTCAGAATTCCAAATTGACAAGATCATATCAGTACCCTTACATGAAGAATAATCACAATCCACTTGTCAAAAATCCAAGTCAAAAGAACATTAAATGTTATTGAGAAACCTGACTGCCATACAAGTTACATATACCAGAATAACCACAGATCATTAGGTCATCAGCATAAAAGCCATTTCTGTGTGTGTGTGTGTGTGTGTGTGTGTGTGTGTGTCTTTTCACCACAGGGTTTCCCTGTAGCCCCAGCTGGCCTGGAAGTCGCTCTGTAGACCAGGCTGGCCTTGAACTCACAGAGATCCGCCTGCCTCTGCCTCCCAAGTGCTAGGATTAAAGGCATACACCACCACGCGCTGCAAAAAGCATTTCTTAATGACAGAAATCATGCCAAGATTTGTCCCCCCACCTCCATACAGTATGACAAAGGGCCAGAATTCCCCACTACAATAACCCAACATCTAACCTCTTCTCTCAGTATCTCTTGGAAGTTCAATATTCCATATCACCCACAGTCCTTTGGAAAGGTAGAAAGAACTAATCACACCCTTACAGAAACTCTAACCAAACTAGTGTTGGAACACAAATTACACTGAGTAAAGCTGCTTCCTTTAGCTCTACTAAAGTGATGGGCCCTTCAAAAACAAACTAGCCATGTTAGCCCCTTTGAAATTATATATGGAAAACCAATCCTTCCTCTAGATATACAACCCAATAACTGCCCCCTGGCTCTCTCCATCTCCCTTTCCCCCTAGCTGAGGAAAACACACCTTTGACCTGGTCTTTTTAGCCAAGAACAAATGTCCCTCACTAACTTCTAAATGGACAGGCTCCCACAAAGTAACCCTTCTAACTCCAACAACAGCAAAATTAGTAAATGTCCCTGCCTGGATCCATCTTTCCTGACTTAAAAAAAAATCTTGATATCTAGGGCTCTCTATTAGCTGATAATAATAATGAATGGTTAACAATATCTAAGTTTGATGACTCAAATTGTTTGGAGATGTGAAGTTACTTTTACAAAACCTCATAGAGTGACTTTTTTTTTTTTTTGGTCTTTTCGAAACAGGGTCTCCCTGTAGTCCCAGCTGGCCTGGAACTTACTCTGTAGACCAGGCTGGCCTTGAATATAT